>JAOTON010001869.1:25000-492500 GCA_034440635.1 Lepas anatifera | reverse complement strand
AAGAGCGGACCTAGGTTCTGAGGGTATCCTGAGCTGGTCTGGGCGCTGAGCTTGTGAGAGCCACTTAAGTTGGCTTGAGGCCCCTGAGGTGATCTGGCGCCTTAAACTGTTCTGGGGCTTCTTGAACTGGTTTAATGCCCTATGAGCCTATCTGTGGCCCATTGAGCTAGTCTGAGGACCTCATCTCTGGGATCAATGAGCTAGTCTGATCCCTGGGTGAAGCATGATCAGCTCTGTGGCCCTGATCTACATCAGGGGCCCCTGAGGTGGTCCTGAATAGACAGATAATAAGAACACACGGCCAACTCCCATCATCTCGGGGCGGGGTCACTGAGCTAGTCTAGTCCCTGGAGGCACAACTGGGGGGGGATGGGGGAAGCTGCTCTGGAGGCCTCTGATCCACACTTGGGGACCCCAGAGCTGGTCTTCAATAGATGGGGAATAAGAACACAATGGAAATTCCCTTGTAAAATGGAGCTAACGAGGAATGAGGAATCTCTAAAACGGCTTGTGATGCCTAGGCACCCCTGGTTATATAAATTGCGTATTATACTGGTGGATTCTGGGAAGAAAAGATAAAAAGGCATGTGCCCCTGGGCTCAGAGCACAGTCCCATAAACCAGGATTCTACTTATTAATTTAAATGAAGAACTAGTTTTCACAACTTTCAGCCCTGTCACACCCTCCCCATCCAAACCACCGGCCTGTTCACCTTTCATTTTCTCTTAACTGGGACCGATCCTTGAGAGTATGGAACTTAATAAACGCGTTCAAAAGGTATCTCCCAAATTTTTCCGGCAGTAAAAATGTGTTCTTCCAAAGACACTATGGCACTCCTCGTCCCACGGCGATTGTGGGAGGCAAGGAACTTAATCCGCGTTCAGCCAGGGCTCACTCGTCACGACAAAACCAGTGGGCATAACAAAGGAATTTTCGACTCCAATATGCCTTAACCTGCACATTGTAACAGATATCACATGCTCCGCTGATTTCTCTGATGTTAAGTACTTGCATGAGTTGGCTGATTTGTCCTTAAATCTATCCAAAACAGTCGTGTTTTGGCTACTTCCATGACATTTTGATGATTTTTTTCTTTTTTTGGTTTTAATCGCGTTTTCCTTCTCCGTCAATGATTTATTTGCATTTTCATTGAACGAAAAATGCCCAAAAAATGATATAAACAAAGATATAGCAAGTTTTTTAGGTTACGCTAAAAAAGTGCCCTTTTTCCCCGGGGTGCCCCTCAAAGTTGGTGTGCCCCCCTACCAAAGCTCTGGCTGCTGCGCCCCTGCTTCTGAGTGGCTGGTGACAAGATTCCGGACAGAGTGTGCTCTCGCTACCGTTCCAAGATATTATACTTGTGCTCGGCCGTGGCAAACTCCAGGTATGAAACGGACCGCATCACCATCTTCTTAGACCCAAATCAGCCACCGCAGCTTCGTGCTGCGCCGTTTAATGGTGATGGTATTCCAGTACTGCTTGTTTATATAATGAACTTTCTCTCCCTGCAATATTGTGGGTAATGCGGAGCCGGCTCCCTGGATGGGGAATCCGCTGCTTTCCCGCTGTGCCATCCTGGGTGATGCCCACACTGTCGTCCGAATCGCAACACAGATAAGCTGGGGTGATGGTGCGTAGTGCCGGGTTGGTGTCGTTATTGTCGGTTCGACGCCGTTCGCCTTTACCCCCAGTATATGGACGCAAACTGAGTATGATGGGGATGTCTGCTCTGTCGCGAGTAAACGTCTCGTTCGTTGGGAAAGAAGAGGGGAGAGTTGTGAGAAGACAATTGCCGGCACCTTCATCGACGACTGATGGCAACGCATCTCCTCAATTCTCTGAGCATCCAACAGTCTACGGTAAAGAATTTTGCCGTGCTGCAATAACCTCCCTTCTCATCCGACCTGGCTTTCTGTTATTTACTCTCCCTCACGGTCAAACGTGGACGAAACTACAATGACCGTGGAGGCGAAGTCTCCGCAAAAGTTCAGGTTGTGCAAAGAAACTCTTACGAAAATGTCGGGGAAAGTGCGCTGAACTCATGAGGGTGATGCAAAGTGATACTCTTCAGTTTGTACGTTGAACAACACGCTGTGACGCTAATCGTTCAGCTTATCTGATACACCTCATAAGAGTTATTGTTACCTGCATCGAATTTTATCGCAAAAGTGTCCTATTTCCTGTGATATTTATGAAATAAATAATTGGGCGCGTAAAATACCAGTTCCTGCAGAATATCGCAGAGGTATGGATTGGTATGTTCTTGGGACACATCAAGTGAAACCTGAAAGCGGTGTTAAAAATATCCCTTAACCCGCGCCCCACCGGGGGTCCGGCACCACCTTCGCCCCACCGGGGGCCATCGATGGCCCCCCTCTAACTCCGAAAATATAGGCGTTAGCGCAAATCTGCAAAGTGCAATAGAAAGCTCGCGTGAATTCAGTAAGAAATTACTTCGCATGTTTTAGTGCTCAGGTCAATGGTTTGACCTCCAGAGGTCAAATTAGGTCAAGATCGGCTATGTTCACTCAAATATGCAATGATTAAGCAAACTGGGCATAACTCTTATGTCATTAGAGCTATTGAGGCCTGGTAAAGTACATTTGATAACAAATTGCCAGTACTTTTTCCGCTATGTGGAACGTAAAGACCTCCCGCCAGTGGTTTGACCGCCAGAGGTCACCTCGTGACCTAATATGACCTGAGGTCTCGAAAAGTAAGAAAGTGACCGCGTTGTATATCAAATGAAAGCCAGGAACAGGACAAACACGATGATGTTTGTTTCACCGCTCTAGCTTAATTAGGTCAAAAGTTATTGTCAAAATACTGTTTTTGACCTCTGGTGACCTTGGATGACCTTGGAAAAGTCAAAGGGCAAATATGACCCCTGGGATCCGTGAAAGGGTGTCCAAAAACGTTGTTCTGAGCAGTCTGAGTATTTGCAATCATTTTTGTGGCTTTTATATCATGAAATAGCTTTTCCCCATGCTTTTCCAATGGGAGAGGTCGCCTCGTGACCTGACCTCAGGGCACGAAATCGAAAAATCCCGGATATACACCTTGTAGACCCTGGAGGGGTCATGAAGTGTAGGAAGTTTCAAATCGATCGACTTTGAAATGTAGCTCTTACAGAGCTCTAAAGGTGAAGTGAGGTGACCTTGGTTGACCTCGTCTGGTGACCTGACCTTGGGTGACCCGGGGTAAAAAATTTCAGGGATGATGGGAAAATGATGCAGTGAGAGGTAGAGCCCTCAACCGCGGTGCTGCGCCTCGTCGTTTTTCTGCTATCCCGAAAACCTTAGGGGGCCATCGATGGCCCCCGGTGGGGCGAGGGTTAAGTCTGTGTTTTCATTTTCTAATGTCTTGAACTTGGTTCGAGGCAGTCCAATAGATTCATGGGCCACATGCCTCATTATATATAGATCACATGCTTCATTCTATACTTTCTCTTTTAATATTGGAGCACTAAAATGGTTCCAAATTTGGGCACATCAATCTTCGTAAAGAACTTTCCCCTGCTGTAGTAATGTACCTTCAGAACTAGCTTATCATGTCGTATCCATTGCCGCCGAATATTCATAGCTTTTTCTGCGGCAGGTATGGCGCTCTTATTTCACACCCACGACTCAACGGCAACAGATCCTCTGCAGAGCAATGTAAATAGCATAGGAGTTGGTGCAAAGCAAGTTGTTATTGTTATTCATCAAACGTTCTGTTGTGTAGTATGGTATTGAGAACTTACCTACTGAGCTGTAGTATTCTTTGAGGTTAGTTTTCTCGCAATGTAGAAGGTTTCAACAGAACAAATTGGTTTGTGTATGACTGAAACAAGCAGAGATTTTAAACCAATTTCAAGCTTCAGGGGTGGGAGTTGTTTTGATGCTGGTTTTACTGAATCACTGCAATATCTCTACATGAATCAGGCCAAGATTGGTGGTGTATGGCAAAAGTAATTCTACACTTACTTTTCTGTCTTCTAGTGCTTTTATTTGATCCTGGCTGATTCACATTGGAACCATAAAAATGCATTGAGCATAGGTCATCAAAGACATTGAACCCCAAATGTGTAGAATATGAGGCCTGTTCTAGATAAGGAAACAATCTGTATATAGAAATTACTGATAGAATTACAGTTCCTACAAGACGTTCATTGGCAACATGACCATGCGAGCTTGCAGTGGACAATGCATACCGTCATTCAGGTACCATTTTGCTTGATGTTATTATCTCTTTGCTGATGGTGCACATATGGAAAGATGGGCTTGTATTACCAGTCACACGCTATGCTTGAGTGTGGGGTTAGGTATAGGAAGTAGGTTTGGGTACTTGGTCTGGGTTTAGCTTGGGATTAATGGGTTATGAATATTATCTTCAAGGCTATTTGCCAATCCATTGCCAATCCATCTGCTAATATTTTGAAGCTTGGTGATATTTTAGCATATAACCAATGCAAATTTTCATTTCTATTGTGGTGACAGACAAGCTAAGATTTCATCCCCATTAATATAATCATTTCTGATTTCTTTGTCAATAGTATGTGGGCAGGCCTCAGTCTGCAAAGTATGGAAGCAGCAGGCCAGACGAGTCCCAGCAGGCATCTACATAGAATTCTTGCACAAATGTGCAATGCCAGCAACCTAAAATTCACACGGATCCACAATATAAGAGGGAGAAAACTGCATCCATGCCTACCCACATGATGCAAATTCTCCTTGCAATGCAATGCTATGCTCATTCATGCAATGCTATTCATGCTATGCTACCTCTCTTATAAGTTAGTTATTTAATGACTTTTTATAAGGCCCCCTCCTCTATCCTTACAACCACACTTGCACCAGTCTTGCAAATTTGTACCATGTTAATCAAATTTTCTCCACTCACTCCTGTCTCCAAGGTCACTCCCACTGCAGAGATATCGCCGAAAGTGCCATACTCTGCACACTGTAACAGTTCAACAATGTATTCACAGGGTTTTTCTGCTTTTGAGTGTCCTTGTGGCTGAAAAAACTATAATGGTTAGCTTAGGCTGTTGTGAATGACCAGACCATTGATGTATATAATCGTGGCCATTGACAAATGTGCCCAACCTTTCCTACTTACCTGAAATGCTCAGGTTTTTTTCTGAGCAACTCTTTGGGGCCTGCCATACTGGACCTTGCTCTGCTCAATTTTAAAGTACATATTAATTTCCTATTTTGCAGGTTAATGTAGGAACTCCACCCAGTGTGTATCAACGTTGGTTTTGAAGCTGGTGGTGGCAGGTGCATCCAGGGGCGATACAAAGGGCAACCGAGGGCAACCGCCCTCCTCCTTGGGCTGAGCTTAAGCACTGCAAAGACTCATAGGCGCAGGAACCTTTTCCAAGTGGAGGGGGGGCAAAAGTTGTCCCTGCTGGTGGGGCCAAACAGGGGATGGTGGCAGCCGCTCCCTACGCCTATGCAAAGGGTCTCTTGCGGGGGCCCCCAGTGATGTTTGCCGGTCCTTCTGGGGGAACCCAAACACTGACCAAATTTTGGTCAAGGGGGCCTCAAGAGTTGGTCTGGAGGGTTCCAAGGATTTGTTTCGGGGACCTTGAGTGTTCGTCTAGGGGGAAGAGTTGGTCTCAGGGTGTTCCATTCCATAGACTGGCCTCGGATTTCCTGAATTTTAGTAGTATGTATAGCCAATAGTTGATCTCAAGGTCCCAAGGGTTTTTTTCCCGGGGGCCCAAGAGTTGGACTCGGGGCCCTAGAGCTGGTCTAGGGGCCCTAGAGTTGGTGTCAGGGTCCCCAGAGCTGGTCTTGAGAGCCCTCCATGAGGTGCTCTCATGGAGGGCTCTCAATGCTCTAAGTGTCATGGAGTCAAGACTCATGGAGTCTAGGGGCTCTAAGTGTTTGTCTAGGGAACCCTTCAAAAAATACAACTATGAGGACATTGGAAATTGGTGTCTCTCTCCGATTATTTAGTTTGTAAACACTTCATGTGCAATAAAGAGAACATCGTGGCCCCATGAGTGGGGGTCCGAGATTAAAATATGTCCCTCCCCGTGGTGGAGTTCTTGATCCAGCCCCGCACCTGACTATATTTCAGGTGAAAATATGTTCACGTTCTGTAAATAACAAATCGTGGGGGCTCTACAGGTGGCCCCCGACGCCAACATCAACTCATCCCTTTGAGGTAATCCTGGATCCGGCCCTGGCTGTTTCTACAACCCCAGCAGGAATGCTGTTCTAAGTTGAAAATGTGTGAATATCAAAACTATCCACATTCTGGTGATCTGCCGAGACTTGGCCACCTGAAATTCCGTACCCCTTGTAGTCAAGCCTGGTGATTCATGAGTCTTGGGTTCTTTATTGGGTACTGCCATTTGTTCATGCATTCGGTATGGCAAAAATATGTACCTAGTCTGTACATTAAGACTATGTCCCATCTTTGAGTCCCGATGAAATCACCATCGGTAAGTGTAGTCTTTATTTTAGTTCAGTTACGCTCCTCTTTATCATATTGCAGTTTTTACTATCATTCTAAAATGGTTGATAGCATTTCCATCCAAAGGAAATTCTTGGTAGGTACTTAGCTTCTTCCCGTATCTCCACAGGGAATTGCATTTATATTTGGCACGGAAACTTAGCTGTTTGTGGGGAAGAACTGGGAATAACCATGGCTATCATTAACAATTCTTAATGAATAATCATTACTCTATTCTTTCCAGCGGACCGGCCTTGCGAAGTTTATTCCAGCAGGATGCTTTAAGAAATGCACGACAATGCGTCATATGCTTAGCGGTCATCGTGGTTGCCTTGAGGACAATGTGCCGTGTTGCTTTCGAAAGTCCACTAGCCGATTCATCCAGGATTCCTATCCGGGAGTGACTGCGGGCACTGTCCTCTTACGGTGTACGGAAGCTGAGTTCACATAAGGCTGGACATAGGACCAGGAACTCGGTACGAAATCCCGGAGTCGTTTCAGAGCCAAGCACGATAGTAAACTGGACAGCAACTGAGCACCCTACTGGCAGGCATCACATGTCTGAAGCGATAAGGAGAAGATCACTGCGAGAGCAGGGGAGCTTTTTCCGTGAGATGTGAGGAGGTTCATGGTGTTTAGGTCTCAGGTAGAAGGTTCTGTAACACACTCTAATCGACCTGGTGCTGTGGCGATGCTGGTGCGGGTAACCTCAGCAGAGCATAGTGGTAAAGCCCTTGTGTGACGTGGGCCCAAATGTGGTATGAGACGCATCATTATGTGTATATTTGTAGTACTTTTAAGCCTAAAAATTATGCACGTGAACAGTGCGGTTAAACTTCAATATTCCCTTGATCAAGCCCCATCGCTCCCGCAAGTGCGATTGATGATTGCCTGATGGACACGTTCTTGGTTTATATTCTTGGTTCCGCTTCTTTGGTTATATGTGCCTAGAGATTTGCACCTTCTTGAAATGACTTCAGTGCCACTGAAACGTTTACAGCGCCTCATCAATCATCGCTAGCCAGGAACACTGGAGCTGCTCTGTCCACTGAAAATGCCGGGACTGAGACAACCCTCCTGGACGGGTTTGCAGTCAACGAGAAATGTTTGGTGTGTGCAGTAAAATATATGTCGAAGCAAAATCGCTGTGTTTCGTCCTCAAAACCAGACAGTGAGGGACATTTCGGTAGTTCATATTTACTGTCTTATTTTAAAGTTTATTCAAGATTGTTTAAAGTTTATGTAAGATTTACTCTCTAAAAATCCCAAAAATTGGCACTTTCCAAACTGGTCAGCAAGGGCGCCGTTACGGAATTTTCACAAGGAGACGGACCAAAGCTGGTGATGACCGGGTGGATGCGAATTTTTTTAGCATACTCGGTACCTGACAGCATTAGCGACGCTGGACCACAATTTTTTAGGGGCGACGTCCCCCTGGTTGGCGAACAGGGGGATGTGCCCCCTCCCGTTTTCGGCGCCCATGCTGATCAGTAACAATTTATATATTTTTTAATTGGCTGAGATCGAAATTTATAAGGAAGCGTTGGCACAAAGCCCCCTGGCTCCTTCCCTAAACAACGCATCCAGGAGGCAAAGGGGCACTCGCCCCCTCCCTTGACCCCCAGCAATCCCCCTGAAAGATTTGATGATCGACGCTGCCTGAAAAGTCGATTCGCCGAGGGCGCGTGTAAAGGCGCCCCGATAGGATTGGCGCCCACCCATGGGCAGATCCAGGATTGCTGATCGGGGGCACCTTCCGGCGGGGGCGCCACTTTTGACCCACCTATCAGGTGGGCGCAAAATCCTATCGGTGGGCGCTGACTTTCGCATCCTGGGGGGATGTGAAGCTACATCTCAGGGGGCGCCATCGATGTTTCAGGGGGCGCCGAGAGGGTCGATCGGAGTGCATGTGCCCCCTCTTTGCCCCCCGATCCGCCTATGTGCCCACCTGAAAGCTTTTTCGGCCCTGGTCCTGACTGTGTCCTCCCTTTTGAAGATGCTGCATAGGCCGATGTTACGACGCGTATGCTCTTCTGGCCTCTTACCGGGGACGTAGAGGGCGCCGTTGGCTCGATCAGGGACAAGGGGCACCTGCCACCATTTGAATCTCTCAGGCTGCGCATAGTTACCCGTTAACACCGGCCAGTGCTTCCAATTTGTAATCTGTGACGTCAAAGTACGCGCCGTTCGTGTCTGGTATGAACTTCGGCTTGAACATGGCAGCTCCAGGGCAATAAAAGCGGCAGCTCTAGAGACGCAATGGCGGTGACAGGCCAGGTAGTTCCCATCTGCTGGCTGAATTGGCTGATTATCCATTGGAATTATTTAAGTATAATTTCTTATGATATCGAGAACACATTTTATCTTCCCCGAGACTGCAACACAAAATTGATTGGCACCGCCTCTGTCTACAGATACCCCCGAGGGTTCCTGCACGCAGCTCACGCGCACTGCGCATGCGCGTTCCCTCTCCTTCTGAGAGTAGAATCCTCTCCTCAATACTTTCAAAGTAACGGTTTCTCGAAATATTCCCTCTCTATTTAGAGAATATACTGCAAGTACTTTACTTGGTAGCTACTGTGGGCTTCCAGATCCAGTATTTTGGAGCCCTATGGAAACGCCCACAGTTAAAAACGCCCACAAATTGATTCGACCACACAACGTAAGACCCACGGCTTTAAACGTCCAAACTAAAACTGTCCACGGCTTAAATCGCCCACAAATTGAAATACCCACGGATTAAAGGGCCCACAAATGCTCCCATAAGGGGATTTCAAACCACCCACGACTAAAAACGCCCACACATTAAAATACCCACATTCAAATTCTTAAAGCGCCCACAATTCAAAAAGGCCACGAAGCAAATCACCCACATAACTGTGCGTCATATCACGTGCTCAATAGTATATGAAAATGCCGCTAGGTGGCTAGCAAAGCTCTCATGGGAGTGCACGACGGGATAGGTATTTGGATATTTGTGTAAAAAAAATATGCTGCAAAGGTAAAGTACTCCAAGGCGGATTTGTGCCGCCGGTTTTCCCGCGCTTTCGCAAGGGCAATGAAAACACAGAAGGGTTCGATGACCCTGTTTTGCGCGGGATGCATGGGCGTATTGAGAATTTGTAAAGAGGAGGGTTGGTTCGTTAGGCTTTGTTGGGATGATGTACCTGAGCCAGAGAGTGCAGTTCTTAACCAGGTACCTATAAGGGTGCCCTGAGTCAGGGGCGGACGCAGATCCGAGTTTTGGGGGGGCAAAACCCATGTCTATCTCTCCTCTTGGGGAAGGGGGATTGGGACGTGCGATTTTTTTAGATACCACGTGGGGAATAACGGCGTTATATTTTTGGCGGGGGAACGTGGGACGCAAAGTACAGCGCGGCTCCGACGCGACCTACCCCAGAGTCCACTGCGAAATCGACGGCGGCGGCGTCGGGGGGAGGGGGCGGCGGCGGCGTCGGGGGGCGACGGCGGCGGCGTTGGGGGGGCGAGGGGACGGCGGCGGCGGCGAGATGGCGCTGAACAGACCTAATATAAGCTACCTCTCGAATGCATGATCGCTACCCTGGGGGATTTATTTTTACTCTATTTCCAGCTGGGAGCAGATTCTGCCCACCTCTCAGGTTTTTCCATAGTATCTCCGCAACGGTTTGAGATAGGCTCTTGAAATTTGGTGACTTTTCTTACAACTAAGTAGCACATATTCCCTGAGATTTTTGAAAATATATATGTGCCTCAGGCGGCGCTATGGCTCGCTAATCTGGGGGTTTATCCCGAAGCCGAGCATTGTCGCCTGCGCTTCGTTTGTCCTACAATAAAGCTGTCCGTTGCGAATTGGCAGCAGTTGTAATGTTTGAATGTTATTACTGAGATATAGGAGGACAGTTGATGTATATTTTGATATAATTTTGGCCATAGGCGGTTCCAGAAGCTCAAAATGCGGGGTTTACAATGTTATCCATCCAAACTCTTCCAAAGTAAATAGATTGCGTACAGAATCTTCGGGAAGGGTAAACATAACCATGCTTTGATCACATATGTGTATTTAATGATTATAAGAAGCCATAGGCGTGCTCAGGTACCGTAATTAGGGGGTTCACTCGCACTCAAGCTCGTTTTAGTGTTGTGTGTGCATTGAATGGGACAAAGCATTGCAACTATGCATTTAGTTCTAGGACCAAATGAGATTTGGAATGACAGTTGATGTGTATTTTGGTATATTTTTGGCCATAGGCGGTTCCAGGAGCTCAAAATGGGTTGTCTACAATGTTATCCATTCGAACTCTTCCAAAGTGAATATAAACTGCCTACGGAATGGACGGGAGGGGTAAAAATAAGGATATATTGACCCCATCTGTGTATTATATGATAATAGGATATCATATGCGCGCTCAGGTACCGTAATTAGGGGATTCGCTATCTTTCAAGCGTATTTTAGTGTCGTGTCTGCATTGAATGAGGCAAAGCATCGTAGATATTTGCCTTTAGTCTTAACACCAAATGGACACCATTCATCCATAGGCGGATCCAGGAGTGTTCCCCGGTTCGGCCAGGGGTAGATAAAGGCAGGGTAATTTGAAAAATATTCATACCTGAAAAGGCAGGGTAATTTGTGTCTTACCACACTATTCAGCCTCCCTGAATCCACTTCTGACATATTTTCGATATTTGAGCACTTTGCTTGACATCAGAGATATTACACTGTACCTGGCGTGTGCATTTCTGCAAAAAATATATGAAAACAATTTATATAATCCCCCACATTTCTGGCCCTAAAACCACCCTTGAATTTTGAATTTCACCTAAGTGAGGGATTTGACCATTTCCAAGCAATTCCCTGTCAATCCATACTAGTTTCGTGAAAATCAAGCCTAAGAGACAGGACCTTCGGGTAATCTAAACAAGGCAAAATGTATATTTTGAACCCCCTTCCCTCAGTTTTCAAAATTTTGAAATTATAATTAAAAAAATGGAGTTAAGCCTGAGAGGAATCGATTGCAGTTTAAGTTTTTAAAATCGAGCGGGTAGATTTTGAGATCTTAGGGGGGCGGAAGCTCCTCCTGTTGGAAATAGAGGTAGCCGGGAGCCCGTTGGAAATAGTGTTAAGATTTAATTGCTCGACAGACCCATAGTGGATGCACCTTTTTCAAAAAAATTATCCGGCCTTTCGGGGGCCAAAAGATAGTTTGGCACCCCTTCCAGCGCTTTGGGGGAGGAGTAATGGCCGGAACGCCCTCCCCCGCGTCCGCCAATGCTCTGAGTCACATTGTGAGTTGCCGCTTCTCGTTTCCTTTGGGAGGCGAGGGATAAGTTTATAAAGTGATATTTGGGAAAGGTGGAAAGCTGAGAAGATTTACGGGCACCGAGTGCAGTGGATGCCTCAGGTCCACCTTTTGTCACTGACTTATTCCCCAGTGGCACGCATTCTGCTGAAAAATTTATTTAAATCGTTTAGCAGGAGTAGAAGAATATTTTAACCCGCACCCCACCGGGGGTCCGGTGCCAACTTCGCCCCACCGGGACATCGATGCTTCCCCTCTAACTCCGAAAATATGGGGATGAGTGCGAATCTGCAAAGTGAATTAGATAGCTTGTGTGAATTCAGTAATATTTTAATTCGCATGTTTAAGCGCTTAGATCAATGGTTTGACCTCCAGAGGTCAACTTAGATCAAGATAGGCTATTTCTACTAAAATATGAAATGCGAAAGAAGCCTTGGCATAGCTCTCATGCCATTAGAGCTATTGAGATTTGATAAAAAATAAACATTCGAAAGGAAAATGACAGGGTTTTTTCCGCTAGGTGGCATATAATGAACTCCCGCCAGTGTTTTGACCTCCAGAGGTCACCACGTGACCTAATATACCCTAAGGTCACGAAAGTCAGAAAGTGACCTTGCCGTAGGACTTTGAGTTTGACTTTGAGAGCAATTTTAAGCATTTTCAGGCCGAATTCGCAAAAATGAGAATATGGACTTCTGAAACAACTTTTGTGACCTTTTGATCTAGCCAATAAAATTTGTTCGCGTATCTCTCTTTAAGAAACCTGAGCATAGCTCTCACGCCATTAGAGCTATTGAGATCAAGCAAAAATAGTTTGATAGGAAAATGCCAGGACTTTCTCCGCTATGTGAAACATAATAGCCTCCCGCCAGAGGTTTGACCTCCAGAGGGTACCTCGTGACTTAATATGACTTGAGGTCTCGAAAAGTAAGAAAGTGACCGCGTTGTATATCAAATGAAAACCAGTAACAAGACACACACGATGACGTTTGATTCAGCGCTCTAGCTTGATTAGGTCAAAAGCTATCGTCAAAATACTGTTTTTGCCCCTGGTGACATGTGAGGACGTCGGATAGGTCAAAAGGAAAATATTGCCCATGGGATCCGTGAAGGGGTGTCCAAAAACGCTTTTATGAGCAAGATAAACATTGACATTAATTTTTGTGGCTTTTAAATAAAAAGACAGCTTTTCCCATGCTTTTTCAATGGAATAGTTCACCTCGTGACCTGTCCTCAGGTCACGAAATCAAAAATCCCGGATATGCATTTTGAGGACCCTGAAGGTTTCATGAAGTACACGAAGCTTCAAATGGATCGGCTTAGAAATGTAGCTATGATAGAGCTCAAAAGTTGAAGTGAGGTGACCTTGGTTGACCTCGCCTGGTGACCTGACCTAGTGTGACCCAGAGTAAAAAAATTCAGGGATGATGGGAAAATGATTTGGTGAGAGAAAGACTCCTCAACTGCGGTGCTGTGCCCCGCTGTTTTTCTGTTATTCCGGAAAAACCTTAGGGAGGCCATCGATGCCCCCCGGTGGGGCGAGGGTTAAGCTATTGACCTTATGAAGGGTAATAGTTGTAGTGCTTAACCCAAGTAAGGGGCGTCACCAAGGAGGGTAGAGTAAATAAGAGACCCTATGAGGACGTCAAAAGTGACAAAGGTGGATCCAGGATTTCCAATCAGGGGGTATACATAATCGGAATAGGGTGGTAGTTAGAGCCGCAAACATTATCGGGATGGGGCACCATGCGTACCAGGAACGAGTTGGGGCACATCCTATCACGGGAGCACCGATACTAGCATTCTAGGGGGAGGGGCGTCCGAGGTGGAAGCAGTGGTGAATACAAGAAGGGGGGCTTGGAGGGGTCAAGCCCCTTGTACTGTCAGACTGCCTGTAGATAATGCGTTGCACACAATGGCGGGCAAGGCTTGAGCATGAATTACTATAATGATTTACTGGATCCGCCACTGATGAGAAGTGACATTTCAGGGGGCACCATTAATCTTTGAAGAAGAGACGTGACCATTTCAGGAGGAGCCGGGGAGGCGATCTTGCCCCTTCCTCGCCCCCGCAGGGGCGCAGCCAGGGGGGCACAGGGGGCACGTGCCCCCCATCGGTCCCGGGGTGCCCTTTTGATTGCCAGGTGGTGTACCCTCTTTGGACCGTGCCGCTCGAAATTTAGTGCCCTACGCCGTTGAGTCTAGATGGAACTAGGCTGCATTTAGCGATTTAAGCGATTGTTTGACAATTAAGTGCCTTTTTGGTCAGTTAGGGCATTCTGTCACCTTTCCAAGCACCCGGGAAGAGTATAGGCACGTAATCCGTTTCCAGATAATGCCTTATCGTCTCCAAGCTCATCTGGTGCCCCTTGGAGCTGATCATGTGCCCTCTGAGCGGATCTGATGCCCGCGTAGTCAATCTGGTGCCCCCCTGAGAAAATAAGTGTGCCTTCTGAACCTATATAATACTCTCTGAGTTAGTTTGATGCCTCCGAGCTTGCCTGGTGTCCTTTTAGCTGTTCTAGTGCCCCTTGAGCTGATCCGGGCCCCTTGAGCTTATTTAATGCCTCCCGGGGTTGATCTACTGTCCAGGGGTGCAGCCAGGGGGCACATGGGGCGCGTGCCCCCATCACTGCCGGGGTGCCCTTTTGATTGTCAGGTGGTGTACCCAGTTTGGGCCGTGCCGCTCGAAATTTAGTTCCCTACGCCGTTGAACCTAGATGTAACTGGACCGCATGTAGCGATTGAAACTATTGTTGGACAACTTAATACCTTTTTCGGTCAGCTAGGGCATTCTGTCGCCTTTCCAAGCACCCGGGAAGAGTATGGGCACCTAGTATGTGTTCACCTAATTCCTCATCGTCGCCAATAATCGTACGGGTGAAGCTAATCTGGTGCTCCTTGAGCTCATCTCGTGGCCTCTCAGCTGGTATTGGCCCCTTGAGCTGATTACTTGCCTTCTAAGCTGATCTGGTGCCCCTGAGTCAATCGAGTGCCCCACTGATCAAATGATTGTGCCTCCTGAACCTATATAATGCCCTCTGAGTTAGTCTAATGCCTCCGAGACTGCTTGGTGCCCTAATAGCTGATTTAGTGCCCCTTGAGCTGATTCGGGCCCCCGAGCTGACCTCGTGCCTCCCAAAGTTGATTCTGTCTCCTAAGTCAATATAGTGCCTCTTCAGCTGGTTAGGTGCCCCCTCAGCTGATTATTGATGTCTCCTTAGATAGCCTGGCGCCCCCCTGAGCTGGTTTGGTGGGCCCTGAGCCCACCTTGTGTCCCCTGAGCTGTTATGTTGCTCCCTGAGCTGATTTAGGCTCATGCCATAGTCTGGGGGGCTGGGAGCTGATCTGGCCCCCGAGCGGATCGATCTGGTGCCACCTGAGCTGCACTAATGCCCCTGAGTCGATCTGGTGCCTCCTGAGCCCATCTGATGCCCTCTGAGCTAGTTTGGTGCCCCCTGAGCTAATCTGGTGCCCTTTAAGCTGATCTGGGCCTCCTTACGTGATTTCATGAGTAGCTCTAAAGCTCTGAGCTGAGCTGGGCGCACAGGGGCTGGTGAGGGCCCCTGAGATGGTATGGGGCTCCTGAGCTGATTAAGTGCCTCCTGACTTGATCTGGTATTCCCGAGCTGATCTGGGCCCCGAGTTGGTCGGGGACCACTTATCTGATTGTTTGTCCCCGAGGCTGATATGGTGCCCTATGGGCCGATCTGGTGTTCCCTGAGCGGCTCTGGGGCTTTTGAACTGCTTGGGCCCCGAGCTGGTGGAGGATTCCTGGGCTGATTTAGTGGCCATGACTTGATCTTGCCCCCTGACCTGACTTGAGGTTCCTGAACTCATCTGGGGCCTCAAGAGCTGATCTGGGGCCCAAGAGCGGATCTAGGTTCTGAGGGTACCCTGAGCTGGTCTGGGCGCTGAGCTTGTGAGAGCCCTTTAAGTTGGCTTGAGGCCCCCTGAGGTAATCTGGCGCCTTAAACTGTTCTGGGGCTTCTTGAACTGGTTTAACACGCACATTGACGGGGGGCGGGTACCCGCCCCCCTCGGGTTTTTCGGAGACAGCAGAAAAACGGCGGCGCGCAGCGCCGCCGTACTTTGTATACCTTTTCCCTCATCATTTTTGCAACTTCTGTGAAAATTGTAAGGATAGGTCATCTCAGGTCAGGTCACCAGTACAGGTCAAGTGACCCGACCTCAAAAAAAGTTTAAGATAGCATAAGTCGGAGCAGGATGAACTTATCCAATTGAAACTTATATCACATAATGGGCTCACCAAGTTCTCTAAAATATGTTCCGGTATTTTTGATATTGATGACCTAAGGTCAGGTACAAAGCATGACCTCTCCATTGGTAATACATGGGAAATATGGTTTTTACTGAATAACTCAGTAACAGATGGTGATAGAGCGTTTATTTTAGCTTCAATAGACTCGGCTTGGCTTTGCAGTTCTAATGATATGCATTTTATATAATTTGACCCTGACCTGACCTCAGGTCAGGTCAAATCTTTGATTTGACCTAGCAAGGTCAAATCATATATCATTCGATTCGGCTTGCTGCGAGGATTCATAGAGTTTAAGTCGTTTTGCTCTAGCTTTACTTGTTCAGATGTAATGGCCGAAAAACTTAATTTACATGTTATCCCTATGACGGCATGTGACGGCATGTTTTTGACCTCTGGTGACCTTAAATGTGACCTGACAAAAAAATGGTTCAAATATTTTCGATGGAGAAGCGGCTGGGCTACCCAACGCCGTTCACTGTTTTTTGCTACCTACCGTGGTTCTCGAGATCTTAGGGGGGCGGGTACCCGCCCCCCTCGTCAATCCGAAGGTGGCTCAGACCCCCGTCAATGCGCGTGTTAAAGCCCTATGAGCCTATCTGTGGCCCATTGAGCTAGTCTGATGACCTCATCTCTGGGACCAATGAGCTAGTCTAGTCCCTGGGTGAAGCATGAGCTGCTCTGTGGCCCTGATCTACATCAGGGGCCCCTTAGGTGGTCTTGAATAGACAGATTATAAGAACACAAGGCCAACTCCCATCATCTCGGGGCGGAGTCACTGAGCTAGTCTAGTCCCTGGAAGCACAACAGGCGGATGGGGGAAGCTGCTCTGGAGGCCTCTGATTCACACTTGGAGGCCCCAGAGCTGGTCTTGAATAGATGGGGAATAAGAACACGATGGAAACTCCCCTTGTAACCTAGGCAACCCTGGTTAGATAGGCAACCCACAAAGATACGGCAATTGTTTTGCTTCATGACACAGGACTTCAAATGGTATACAACATGACCTTGACATGTCGTTATTTGACCCTGAACCGAAGTCATTGACCTCAGGTCATGGTCAAATATAAGAGTATCCTGTAACCTAAGAAGGCAATGTTGCATGCCATTCGTCTCGTTGACCTGGAACAAACACATAAATGCCACCAGATGTCTTATAAAATGCCGCCATATATCTTATTAAATGCCGCCAGATATGGGACTCTGCTCCGCCAGATGAACCCTGTCCGTTTCCTTGGTGAGGCAAGATGAGGCTCCCCCTTTCACGCATAGACACATTGTTACAGTGGCAATAAACGTGAAATCAAACGGAAATAACTACTTCTGAAAGGCCCTGCAGAGAAAAAATCAGTTAGTGCCCAAGCACCTTATATCAAGTCGAGTTAATGCAGTAACATTCTTTTGTAGAACATACTAACTCCACCAGGGCTCTCCCGGTACCCGTCACCTTCTGGGGGAGAAGAACAAGGCCGACAGTTCAGGTAGCAGGGTGGTCTTGATGTAAGGTCAAAGGCATAAATTACCCCAACAAGGCAATAGCATGCATGACCATGATTATTAGTATGAGCCGAATGGTCTCCATGACAACAAAATAATAGTTATACTGCGTTTAATTGAAAATTTTTAACACTCAGATAATTTTGTTTACCCTTGGTGACCACTGCTGACATGGCTATGGACCTAACCGGACATCTGTTTGTGACATATCACATTTTTCAATTGAACAGCTTTTGAATGTTATCCAGAAATTTCGTCTTGCATTTCTAAGAGCGAGTTAGATTTCCACTTCGAAAAATCACTATGCATGGGCATAGGGATGACCTCATAACTCAGCGACCTGACCTGACCTAGCTAGGTATTTTTGTCAAAAATTTTAAAAATTTGTCAGGTAGCAGATACGCATACTGAAATTGCCTTAATACAAATACTTTTGGAATTATTTGCAAGAGAAACTGAGAGTAGCAGGTCCAATGGAACTCGCAATAGGTGCCGGACAACAAGCACCAGAGACGAAATTTTCACTTGCCTATGGTCGAAGTTTTTTTGCAAGGTAGAAAAATATCATCTGCACTCAAAGTCTCCATTTTAACCCTAGAATCACCTCCTGAGTGGCAATAGGTCTATTCAAAAAAATATTTCACCATCATTATCATCCCCCCAACCTGGGCTGAGCTGGGCCCACAGAGGCTGATGAGGGCCCCTGAGATTGTATGGGGCTCCTGAGCTGATTAAGTGCCTCCTGACTTGATCTGATATTCCCTAGCTGGTCGGGAACCACTGATCTGATTGTTTGTACCCGAAGATAATCTGGTGCCCTATGGGCATCTGGTGTCTCCTAAGCAGCTCTGGGGCTTTTGAACTGATTGGGCCCCGAGCTGGTGAGGGATCCCTGAGCTGATTTAGTGCCCCTGACCTGAACTTGCCACCTGAGCTGATCGGTCTGGTGCACCCTGAGCAGATATACTGCCCTCTGAACTTAACTAATTCCCCCTGAGTCGATCTGGTGCCTGCTGAGTCATCAGTGTGTCTCCTAAGCCCATCTGATTCCCTCTGAGCTAGTCTGGTGCTCCATGGCTAGTATGGTGCCCTTTTAAGCTGACCTGGACCTCCTGGGTTGATTACGTGATTTCCTGAGCAGCTCCCAGGCTCTGAGCTCAGCTGTGCCCACAGGGGTTGGTGAGGGCCCCTGAGATGGCATGGGGCTCCTGAGCTGATTAAGTGCCTCCTGATTTGATCTGGTATTCCCGAGCTGATCTGGGTTCCGAGCTGGTCGGGGAGTACTGATCTGATTGTTTGTCCCCGAGGCTGATCTGGTGCCCTATGGGCCGATCTGGTGTCCTCTGAGCAGCTCTGGGGCTTTTGAACTGATTGGGCCCCGAACTGGTTAGGGATCACTGAGCTGATTAAGTGCCCCTGACTTGATATTGTCCCCTGACCCGACTTGAGGCCCCTGAACTGATCTGGGGGCCCCAAGAGCTGATATGGGGCCCAGGAGCGGATCTGGGTTCTGAGGGTACCCTGAGCTGGTCTGGGCTCTGAGCTTGTGAGAGCCCCTAATGTTGGCTTGAGGTCCCCTGAGGTGAGCTGGCGCCTTAAACTGTTCTGGGGCTTCTAAAACTGGTTTAGGGCCCTATGAGCCTACTTGTGGCCCATTGAGCTAGTCTGACGACTTCATCTCTAGGGCCAATGAGCTAGTCAAGTCCCTGGGTGAAGCATGAGCTGCTCTAGGGCCCTGATCTACGTCAGGGGCCCTGGGGTGGTCTAGACAGATAATAAGAACACAAGGCCAACTCCCATCATCTCGGGGCAGGGTCACTGAGCTAGTCTAGTCCCTGGAGGCACAACTGGGGGGAGCTACTCTGGAGGCCTCTGATCCACACTTGGGGGCCCCAGAGCTGATCTTGAATAGATGGGGAATAAGAACACGATGGAAACTCCCCTTGTAAACTAGGCAACCCTGGTTATATAAATTGCTTATTATACTGGTGGATTCTGGGAAGGGATGATAAAAAGGCATGTGCCCCTGAGCCCAGAGCATAGTCCCCTAAACCAGGATTTCTACTAATTAATTTAAATGAAGAACTAGTTTTCACAATTTTTAGCCCTGTCCCACCATCCCCATCCAAACCACCGGCCTGTTCACCTTTTCTTTACTCTTAACTGGCACCGATCCTTGATAATATGGAACTCAATAAATGCGTTCAAAAGGTATCTCCCAAACTATTCCGGCAGGAAAAATCTTATTCTTCCAAAGTCACTATGCCACTCCTCGTCCCACGGCGACTGTGGGAGGCGAGGAACTTAATCCGCGTTCAACCAGGGCTCACTCGTCACGAAAAACCAGCTGGTATAACAAATGAATTTTCGAATCTAAAATTTCTTAACTTGCACATGTTAACAGATATCACAGGCTCCGCTGATTTCTCTGATGTTATGTACTTGTATGAGTTGGCCTATTTCCCCTTAAATCTATCTAAAACAGTCGTGTTTTGGCTAGTTCCGTGACATTTTGGTGATATTTTTTTGGTTTTAATCGAGTTTTCCTTCTCCGTCAATGCTTGATTTGCATTTTTATTAAACCAAGATCCCCCAAAAATGATATAAACAAAGATATAGTGCGTTTTGTAGGTTGCATTAAAAAGTGCCCTTTTTCTCCTGGGGTGCCCCTCAAAGTTGGTGTGCCCCCCATACCAAAGCTTTGGCTGCGCTCCTGCCGCCCCTAGTCCATAACTTTCACACCGAGTCCTCACTGCCGCCCTCGCCTTATCACTTGTATGTATGTATGTATGTATTTCAAGGATCACCAACAGGCATGGGCACCCACTGACAGGTGAAGTCAAAAGGTTTAAAACAATAAACATCAATACAGAAACAGGCACAGCCGATCGTCATTATCTCCTGTCACGTAAGTATAAAACAACGCGTTTCTTGAATTCGGTGACATTTTGATACCACACATCTACATCGCGGTTTGCATTTAAGAAGGCGTTGCACGCCTTCGGTATTCGGCAAAATAAACCGTTCGGACGGTATTTATCCGGGCGTACATCACATGAAATGTAGCTCTGGTGCGGAGCTGCCGGGTGGGCACAGCCAGTGGGAGCTTAGAAAGCAGGAATGGAGAGCAGGAATGGAGAGAAAGCAAGAATGGAGACTTCCACTCTGATTCGCGCCACTCCTACTTCATGGCTATTGTCCCTGGCTCATCACTGCCGCCATCGACTTATGACTTTGCCCTGTTTTTTGCCGTCCCGGCCAATCACTGTTGCCCCCAGCTTATCACTTCCATCCTAATGTGTACTGTTCTTAGTCCATAACTACCGCCCTGGGCTCATCACTGCAGCACTGATTCTTACCGCCCGTGTTACCGTGTTAGGCTAAAAACATAAAGGACGCTTGGGCAAAAATAAAGGGCATGCACAGGTACAGTGGAATTGCCATCTTTATTAATATTTACACGCGCTGTTTATCGGCGTTTTGCTCTCTTTTCACGTAGTTTTAGTTTAAAGTCCTTCGCTTTCATTTTATTTTCCATCCACTCCGTTATTCCGAAGTTAGAATCTAACCCCACAAAACTGATATGCTCCAATCGTGGACAGATTTACAACTCAGATTGGATTCTTTTAAGACGTATATGGAGCTTTGGTATTTTGCCTAAAAAGCAAACATGTTTGGAAAAAGCTGTTAAATTCATGCCCAACATTCACCCATTAAGGCCCGGCGGGCCATTTTTGGATGGTCGTTTCAAAAGGGCCTGTACGTATCGCTTTTCACTCTATGATCGCTGGAATCATGTTGGCATGAAGTGAAAGCCCGATAGTTCCTGTTAAACCGAAAAAATGCTGCGTTGCACCGTAAGATTCAAAATTTTAGGGTCTTAAATTTGGCCGTTTTTACCATTCGTGACCTTAGACCATGGGCGCCGAAAGCGGGGGGACGGGGAATGCGCCCCCCCCGTTGGCCAACCAGGGGGAGACGTCCCCCAAAAAAAATTTTGGGTCAATCGTCATAAATACTGTCAGGTAACGAATATGCTCAAAATTCGCCTCCCTGGTCAGCACCAGCCCGGGTCCGTCCCCCCTGCGAAGATTTTGTGGCGGCGCCCCTGCCTTAGACTACTAATTTGCATATCATGGAAAAATGAGGGCAGCTGTGAATATGATAATACCAAAAATGCAAGAGAACTTATGGAACGGAATGAGATATATAGTGAGTTTTTGATCGGTGTGTGTAAAGCTGGGCTGACGCCGATATTTTGAGCGACCAATTTTGAACCGCCGGGCCACAGCGTCAAGTGCAAGTCGAGTTCGTTGCCGCGGAAACGCTGCGCGTGGCGGCATTGTTGTGGCATTGTTGTGCCGTAAACCTTGGCTGTGAACAGCGGCTGTCGTGGATTCAGACCAGTAGCAGGGCGGCCAAATCACGTGACATCAAAACAATTTCAGGCCAGCTGATGACAAATCTGCCGATTCAGGAGATACCCGAAATAGCGTGTGTTATAAAAACGACAGAGGCAACGGAGCCCAAAATCACACAAACATGGTTTTTTAAGAAAAAATCGAGGGGCAAAGCGGTGGCAATGGAGGGCTGGGGGAAGGGGGAATTGCCCAGTTCCCCGCCCCGGGCCACCTTAGGACAGGGGCAGATGCAGGCCGACGGTTGGGGGGCAACGGGAAAAAATCGTGAAACATGGTTTTTTAAGGAAATCGGTAAAAATCTGCAAAAATCAGGGGCTTTGGCGGCGACTGCCACGTTGCCCCCACCCCCCACATGGATCTGCCAGTGCCTTAGGGCAACAGAGGGCTAGAGGGGGCGTGGGGGAGGCAGCAGAGGGTGGGGGGAAATGCGTTTTTCGTCCCCCTGGACAACGGGTCCAAGCAGTGGCGATACAAGGAAGTTGGGGAGGCTCAAGCCCCCTAGTTCCACGGGCGGATCCAGAACCGCCGATCGTGAATAGGGGGGGCACCAGAGTCGGATCAAGCCCGAAGCTTGGGGGCCATGGAGCCCAAAATCGTGACAAAATATGATTTTTTAAGAAAACCTAGGGGAAAAGCGGTGGCAACGGAGGGTGGGGGTGCCCCGTTTGTCTCCCGGGGGAGCCACTTGGCCCTGGAGGCGCCAAATCCTGTCGCGGGCGCCGATTTTCGCATCCTGAGGGGGGAAGCGAAAGTTTGGTCTTTGGTTCCGAAAAAATCCTGGCATTTCCCGGGACGTCTCCAACACGGTCAATATCTGATATCTGTGACCTCGTTTGACCTTGAAGATATTGACCAAGGTCAATG
Organism: Lepas anatifera; assembly: GCA_034440635.1. NCBI lineage: Eukaryota > Metazoa > Arthropoda > Thecostraca > Lepadidae > Lepas > Lepas anatifera. Next base: position 469,713 of record JAOTON010001869.1, on the reverse strand, counting down.
AAATTTGGTAAAAATGTAAAACAGCTCGGCCAACACTAACCCTCAAACGCACGTTTTTTTAACTTTCTTGGTTTCCGAGACCTTAGGGGGCCTACCAGCCCCCCTCCAGTGCGCGTAAGTTTCAGACTCCCTCCAGTGCGCATGTTCAACGTTTCGCATATATCTGTCACTGTTTCTGCGGACGAATGGAATATCACGTGCCTTGAACGCCTTGAAATATGCGAACTGTGCCGTTCGGTACAAGCGCGTTGAAATTCAATGAAATAATAATTTTCAAAAACATTGTATTTACTGAGTGGAGGCTACGAGGAGCTCTCATTCAGCACGCAGCACAACATACAGCAAATCGCATACTCTACTTCATTCGTCAACGGCTTCTGATGCAAAACTAGCGATCCCTTGAATTGCACCTACATGCCATCAAAGCTAACTATCCAAACTATCCAAACTGCTTGACGAGCTGAAAGGACGTGGTCTGGGCGCCAGTGGGACTGTTCGTGAGAACAGGCTGGACAAGTGCCCTGTCACGCCTCTGAAGGATATGACAAGGGGCAAACGCGGAGCCTACGAGCAGCACTTCGACACGACTTCAGAAGTCCTTCTGGTGCGCTGGAAAGACAATAAAGTGGTGAACGTGATGACCAACTTCGACACGGCTGTACCCGTGACCACGACGAAGCGCTATGACTGAGGCGTGAAGGGACGGGTGGATGTGCCACTGCCCAACCTGCTAAAGACGTACAACGCTGGCATGGGAGGCGTAGACCTCCATGACTGGTTGCCGGGCAAGTACGAGATCTCAATTAGAGGAAAGAAGTGGTACTGGTGTCTGATCACGAGAGCTCTCGACATGGCGGTAGTCAACAGCTGGTTGCTTCACCGCTCTGCAGTGGCCCGACAACAGCAACTGACGCTGCTTCAGTTTCGCCGGGACATCGTCACTCATGGCGGCTGCCGGTGCCAACAACGGAGCTGTGGAGAAGCCGATTAGCTTCAAGCGCACGCACGCCACTTGGATTCCTAGAAGCCTCCGGTACCACGTCGTGGGTCACCTGCCTGGTGTCCTAAGCTCCCGCCGTCGCTGTCAGCGGGAGAGCTGCAAACGGAGGTCTTCCAAGAAGTGCGTCAAGTGTGATGTGCCTCTGTGCCTGCCCTGCTTTGCAGCGTATCATCAGAGCGTGTAAGCGGGCCAGCTGGAATATGTTTTGAGGCGAGGAGAGTGATTGGCTGTTCAGGCTGTCTGCTACTCGTAATATATTTCAAGACCTCATAAAGTGTTGCTATCCTTTGCCTAGTTCGCAACCCAGTAATAGAGTGTCAGCATTCAGCAATGCTTCTTTGTTGCATATTCGTGCAAAACTAGTTTATGGATTTTGACACATGTAGCCTGCAATACACATTACTGCGAGTTGGCTGAATTTGCAATGGCTGGGCAGATATCAATACTGTTCTTGCTATTTAAGGTGGCAATTTAAAGAACAAATAACATGAAATTGTCCCGCAGTCACAGTTCTGTAATTAGATTTTGCTCATGGCCGAGAGGGAGGGTAACTGACGGTACCAGCGTTCATAAGTATAGGGGTGAGTGGAGTAAGATGCCCAGGGTTTAGGGAAATCCGGATTATAGAATAACCGCGGTACCAACAGCGCTGCTTTAGATGCCAAGTCGTAGCATGAGCATTTATCTTCCTTATAGAGTCGATGAAATTGCTGATGATTATCATATTTTCTAACTATTATGATTTTACCAGAGGCTTGCAAAGGGGCGTCTTACCCCATCGGGTGGGTAAGACGCCCCTGGGGCCTGGTAAGATGCCCCACCCCTGGGCATCTTACCCCATTTTGGTCTATCGTTGATGAAGTAGCTTTTTCGCAGTTCTTAGCTTCATTGGTAATCATTTAAGCATTATTCAGAAGTTAGAATGTATTTAGAAGCGTCCACACACATTGATAAAACATGCACCTAGGTGGTTTTTCACGTTTCCACGTCAAATGATAAAACGAAGTTACGTAAAACTAAACATAAAAACCAAGGATAAAAGCATACCATAAAAGTAATATAAGATCACACACACACACACACACACACACACACACACACACACACACACACACACACACACACACACACACACACACACACACACACACACACACACACACACACACACACACACACACACACACACACACACACACACACACACACACACACACACACACACACACACACACGGCATATTTTAAGGAATTGGGGCTGGTGGGCATCCGGCTAAAAAGGGCAAGCATTCCAATCAAAAGGGCACTCTTGGAGCATCAAGTGACTGGTAGCTGGTGGGCACTGAGCCGTTCCGAGCCGTTGTCTGGTGGACACAGCATGGGGGACTGGTGGGCAAAATGCCCGCCACTTTGTAGGTTAAAATATGCCCTGCACACACACACACACAAACAACGAAGTACGAAAGTAGGTAAACTGGTACTAGGTTTCTGAGAACCTCCCCTTAATCCCCTACCTTGTCTTTTCTGTGTTCCCTTTGTTTCAATTCCCCATTTAAAAAAATATGTAGGCCAGAAGTTGTTAAATAAAAAAACACTCACTTCAGACAGTAAAAATGACTTGTGGTGACTCAAAGCTTCCTCCCACTAACCATCACAGGCTCCCAGTCTATAATGTATGGCGCACAGCCACCTTAGCTTTCTTGTCAAGGCACACAGGCCCAGCCTTCCCAGGCAGTGCACTCGATCCATTCTTTGCACGAGAGAACAAAACTCACTCTGCAGATGAGATATCTGGTATCGTCACGCCCACTGTCTTTCTTTTCCCTTATACAGCTTTTGCCTGCCCCGTCGACGTCTTTTTAGATAAATTTGCTTTCGCAACCCCTTTAACTAGCCTGTCTTTCAGAGCCTTTATAGATGCATGTTGTTGCAAGTTCGGCTTTTGGAGTCGCGGAGTCTCACTAAGGTCATCAATGGACTTGTCGCGGAGACCCTTGCCCTGCCATCGGAGCGAGCATCTCCTGTAATGAAGATTTAATTTAAAAGTCAAAGTTAAGCGTCCCACAAATCACAGGGACGGCTGCCCCGCTCAGGTCACCCTCTCACCTGTCAGTTGCCAGCCGACCTACGTCGGGTAAGCTATTGAGCGCCGGAGCGTCTCAGGGGAACCGATCCCAAGCCTGGACATGCACTGCCACTGCACGTTCCTGAGCAGCGGGACGGAGCCCACAGCTCTACCAACTGGGCTACCGGGATGGCAAATGTAGGGACGACATAAGAGATCAGGTACGGAGCTTTGTAGGATTAACCATGTGAAATATTTCAGGTCTAGCTCATTCATAGGCGAATCCAGAGTAAACAGTTCAGCCATAGCCCCTTCCTAATTGACCAAAATTGACCGATTTTGGCCAATTATGTTTTAAAATATGTTTTACGGTTTTGACCATTTTAATTTAATTGCTTTGCGCCTCCACCACACCAGTTTGATCTGAGCCCACCATGAGGTCATCTCCGGTTGGGGTATCAGGCCAGGTCCGGTGAACTTCCAAATAATTGTCTCAAGGTTTTAATGATTGAGCTGGGATTCGCTTTATCGAATGAAAGCACCAACCACAAAATTTGGCTGTTATGGGATTCCTTGCGTTAGTGGCCTGGGTTCAGGTGCGAGGCCCTCAATTGGAAATGTTAGTCACAAAGCGATAGATTGAAGTGTGCTCTCATTTAACACGTACGGTCATGCGCGTCGAAAGGATAGGACAGGAACGGGAGGACGGATCCCATAATTCGCGCGTCTGTGAGGACGTCTCCCGACAAGTTTTGGGCATCGACCTTGGTTTTTATTGTCTCCCTATTACCTACCTACGTTGACCTATGTAAATTTGTTCATGAGCTTCATGGTCATTAGCTTTTTCAAAGGTCAATTTAAAGTTCACGTCTCCCCCGCCATCACCAGTCTAGGGTTCGCAGCCCCCAGTAATAATTCCGTGGAGCTGCCCGTGGGTAAGGTTTGGACTAACCCCAAGTTTAAGACACAGTTGTTTACTCTAACAAATGGCGTTATATTGCTCTGGGTAAAGACGCCCCCTTTCCACCGGGAAAGTTGCCCATGGGGCATCTTTCCCCATTCGTTGAGGGGGCATCTTTCCCATCAGTACCCAAACTAGATAAAACCTGAAGGGCAAAAATCATACAATTAATACACTCAAGGGAAATGCTCAGTTAATGAGTTAAATATGCCATCATTTGTAATGGGAAGTCAAACAAAGCACGCATCCAATATTCTTCGAGATACCTGCAACCTATGTGAGCCATTTTTTCTTAGAAAAGCATCGAAACAAAGACTTACCCACCAGCTTCACGCAAATCACAGGAGGGAACTGAATTTTTGCGCAAGAAACAATCAAAGCCTCTGCTTTCGACCAAGAACAATATTTTTTACCAGTGGTGGCCCGGATTGCCAAAAGAGGGGATGGGGCGTCTTACCCGATGGGGCATCTTACCCCACTCTCCCCTACAATCACTATGCTGCAACCGCTCGAAACTTCCCTGGTCATGCAGTGTGACCGTCCATGCATATCCTTACAACTACGCCCATTGAGCAAATTAAAACGGTCATAAATCTGACACATGCGCCATTTGGAAACGTGACGCCTGCCCTTCGGCTACGCGGCCGTCCGGTCAGTCGGCGGCTGCGCGTAGGGTCATCGCTGGGGCCGGCGGGCCATTTTTGGACGCATCTATATTTCAAAAACTATAAAGGCCAAGATTTTGACATTTTCAGGATTTCTTATTGCCGTTATCGGAAGACTGCAAAATATTACGGAAAAAATTCCAACGTGAACTTGGTCCGGGCCTTAACACGCGCACTGGAGGGGGGCCTCGGAGGCCCCCCACCTGTTTTTCCGAGGTGGCCGGAGAACCGCTTGTAGCCGAAAAACGAAACGTGGCCACATTTAACAGAATTTAATAGCGCGTCGATTGGTGAAGACTTTTTGAAAATCGGCCGAAAATTTTTTGACTTATAGGCTTTCAAAGTCAGACCTGCATTTTGAGATCGCCGTAAACGCGCGGTCGGACCAGTTAGCTTGCATTGAAGACCGAGTGGTGACGTCATAACGTCATATAAGCGGGACTATATGTCAAGGTCACTTCACATGAAAGTCAAGGTCAAGGTCAAAGGTCACAGTTCAAGGTCATATCTGCACTTTCAAGGTCACTGACCACTGTGCGTCCGGCCAAATGACGTTACCCCGTCTGACATATATTATGCTATGACGTCATCGGTAGGGTACCCCAATACAAAGGTCAAGGTCAAAGGTCAAGGTCAAAGGTCATTGGGAAAGGTCAATCCTCATTTCCCGCCAAACAGTGGCTACAGTGTTAGTCAAAGTGTAAATAATAAGTAGTATACCATATGGTGACCTTAAAGGTCAATGACCTTGAATGACCTTGACCTAAAAGTTGTGGGGAAGCCTCTTTGAGACCTCTTCTCTATGAACCTTGTCTGTCTTTAGCTTATTCCCGCCATTTTCCTGCATAATCACAGCATTTACCAATCGATCCCAGCATGGCCAATATTTGACCTTTACGACCTCGTTTGACCCTGAAGATATTGACCTAAGTCAATGAAAATTTGTCATCATGTAGATCACTATAGCCCCCACCCACCTACCAAGTGGCGTTTTTCTAACCCTCTTAGTTTCCGAGATCTTAGGGGGGCCTACCAGGCCCCCCTCCAGTGCGCGTTAGTGCCAGACCCCCCTCCAGTGCGGGTGTTAATGGGTTAAAGGCAATGTGGCACCTTAATAAGGTGATTTTAACTTAGATCGCCAAGTTGTAAAGCATGCCCGAAAACCTGGTGCTTAATATAGGTAATTTGTTTTGAAACTCAAATTTCCGTGGAGAAAAACTAAAAGCCTACCTGAAATGTATCCCAAATGCACCCCAGCCAGGCGACCACAGTTGTCAGCTGTTGGTGTGACGACAGCGCTGACGTCACGGTGGGTAATCAGCCACTTAAAGTCATTGAAGCCTGTTGAATATGGTAGAAGTTTCCAGATAATGACGTCATCCACAGGCAGTTTTATTTGTCACACTAAAGGAAAATTTTAAAAATCGAAATATTGAGCTTATTGTAAATTTGTCGGGGAAATCATGGACGTTTTCAGGATTTTCGGCTAAAAATACCCCTAGTTACACTAAATTCCTGGATTAGACCAAGGTGCCACATTCCCTTTAACACGCGCATTGACGGGGGTCTGAGCCACCTTCGCATTGACGGGGGGGGGGGTACCCGCCCCCTAAGATCTCGAGAACCACGGTAGGTAGCGAAAAACGGTAAACGGCGTTGGGCTGCCCATCCACTTCTCCATCGAAAACATTTGAACCATTTTTTTGTCAGGTCACATTTAAGGTCATGAGAGGTCAAAACATGCCCGTCATAGGGATAACATGTAAAATTCAGTTTTTCGGGCATTACATCTGAACAAGTAAAGATAGAGCAAAACGACTTGAACTATATGAATCATCTTAGCAAGCCGAATCGAATGATATATAATTTGACCTTGCTAGGTCAAATCAAGGATTTGACCTGACCTGAGGTCAGGTCAGGGTCAAATTATATAAAATGCATATCATTAGAACCGCAAAGCCCAGGCGAGTCTAATGCAGCTAAAATAAATGCTTTATCTCCATCCTTTACTGAGTTATTCCGTAAAAACCATTTTTCCCATGTATTTCCAATGGAGAGGTCATGCCTCGTACCTGACCTTAGGTCATCGATATCAAAAATACCGGAACATATGTTAGAGAACTCGGTAGGGCCATTATGTGATATGAGTTTCAAACGGATAAGTTCACCCTGCTCAGACTTGTGCTATCTTAAACTTTTTTTTGAGGTCGGGTCACTTGACCTGTACTGGTGACCTGACCTGAGATGACCTAACCTTAAAATTTTCACAGAAGTTGTAAAAATGATGAGGGAAAAGGTATACCAAGTACGGCGGCGCTACGCGCCGCCGTTGTTCTACTGTCTCCGAAAAACCCGAGGGGGGGCGGGTACCCGCCCCCGTCAATGCGCGTGTTAAAATATAATGTCTCTGTGCTATAAAAGGCAAAAAAGCGAAACAGATTTGGAAAAATGAGGGGATGCCGCCCCCGCAACGCCGCTGCCCCTATGGGGTACCGCCCCCCCCCAAACCGGCTGAGCATCCCCCATAGATTTTAGGAAAATTACACCCTTGATCGCAGGGGCCCTTTTCGACCGGTCCCCCAGCGAAATCCCGGTTACGTCCCCGGAATAACGTGGTTTTATTCCCCACGGCTGGAAACCGCCTTCCGTGTCCGATCTGACCCCGTGGTGATGATCCTTTTACACCCACGTCAATATTCTGTGTAATCGGGCAAGTGTGCCTCTCGGTAGTGGCCCGGATAAAATTATACAAATAAAATAAGAAGGGAGGGTCCGCCGACCCCCTCCTCTCCCCTTGGCTACGCCACTGGAATCGGCGTGTGGCGTGGAAAGCCTCAAAGCAACGTCTTGAGCGATTTAAAATCGGAAATGCGACTACTTATTTGTTTTTCTCCTCACGCGCGGCGGCACTTGAATGGGCGGTGCCAGCTACAAATTATAAGGAGCATGGTGGGGGATTAGGCCGCAGCACAGCACGAATATCCGTTGCTTTCTCATGGGCACAATTATTATATTTTTAAAACACAAAGCCCAGTGTTGTCTGATGACTTCATCCATTTAAACGCGTGCTTGGCATCCAATGAAGAAAGCAGCAAAGCTGAAGGATACATTCAGATAAGCAGCCTGCCCGCGCAGCCCCGCCGTTTTTCCGCTATCCTTGAAAAACCTTATGGAGACCATCGGTGTTCCTTTTGGACGGGCGAGGGTTAAGCACAAGCTACGTTTCCCAGATATTGGCAATGATTTCACTTCCCTTGTAAACTAGTTTGAATAGATGCACAGCTACCACATGTTACCTTTTTGAACCTGCTTTAGTACGTATAGCAGTTATGAACAGTTCTGATCTACATATGTACAGCCTCGACAAATTCAGGAAGACTTTACAGCATGCACCGTGCATTTTCGATAAGAAGTCCAGCAGTGAACTTCTTCTTTTTCTTTCTGGAAGACATGATCAAGGAAACAACGACGAGTGTAGCTGCACTCGATGTCATTGCTTCTGAGACAACGGCGACACGGCAATAAACATTATGGAGAACGTGCTTTTTCGGCTTTGGTCGCAAGTGGCAGTTACCAAATTTCCATGGTTATTCTGCCGTCTAAATATGACCTCATGAGGCATTGGCGGACGCAGGGGGGGGTATTCCGGCCATGACCCACTAATAGGTCTGTGGAGCACCCAAATTACACGTCCCACCCCCCCGAGGAGCGGTTTACGAGGTGACCTCCCCCATTGGAAAAACATGGCAAAATATTGTATAACAGTGGTTGACAGATATTAACACTTAAACCAACACAGCAGGCAGATGAACGCGTTTCGACAAAAATTGTCTTCTTCAGCATCTATGGTAGGAGGGATAAGGAACCCGTCATCAAGACATTCAGCAGTTTCATCGTTTGGAGTTTTGTGCAAAATTATCGTGCGATAGAAATAAAAAGGCACCGTTTTTGAGGATATTCCAATAATGCTTCTTGAATTATTCTAAAATGTATACAAGCAAGCTTCGATATGAGACAATCTAGCCTTATCACTTTGTTTTAAATAATGTTCTATTTTTATTTTATCATCATTATTGTTTTTGTTATTATTATATAAAACTTTTTTCTCTCTCTTTACTTAACCAACTCCTAATACAGCCGCAGATTTTGCCCATTTCATGAAGCCTGGCCTAAGATTAAAAGTATCATTTTTAGCTATATGTGCTGCTTCTGTAGCTTTCCTATTATCTTTGTTTTTACAAACTGCTATAATTTTAGCTCTATCCCAGTTTGGTAGATGATTTGTTTTCATGGAATGTATGACAAATGCACTGAATTCTGAGTTGTTTCGAAGGTCTCTTCTATGTTCTTTTAATCTTGTTTTTAGACCCCGTCCTGTTTCACCTATGTACGACTTCGTACACGACCCGCACGGCACCTGGTACACTACACTTTTTGGATCTGAGTCATCTGATCTTTCTTTTTCGCTAAGATGCTACTAAGTTTTTTACCGGAACAAAATGCTACTTTGCAACCCGTTTCTTCAAGTTTGTTTGCAATAATTTCAGCTGGTTTGGAGTAAGGTATCGTAACACATCGTATCTGTTCCTTTTTGTTGGATTTCGCGGATCGTTTTCTTATATCTAGAGCTTTCTTTTTCATATTAATCAGAAATCCTCTCGGATATTTTAGCTTCGTGAACGAGGTCATAATATGTTCTATCTCTTCTTGCAGGTATTCATCACTACAAATACGGAAGGCCCTAAGAAAAAATCCTAATACCACTCCTCGCTTCACCCTATCACTGTGACCTGAGTAATAATGTACATAGCATTCCTTGTTCGTTGGCTTTCGATATACTTTGAATTTAACTTCGGCACTCCTAACAATCTCTGTGTCAAGGAAAGCTAGAGTTCTCTGATGTTCTTTTTCAATGGTGAACTGGATTTTCGGATCAACTGAGTTTAGTTGTTTGAGTTTAGTTTCTAAGTCCATATCATTGGGGACTACAACTAATATGTCATCGACATATCGAGCCCAGATCACATTTGACCCCATTATCTCTAGGTAATGATGTTTTTCAAGCCATTCCATGTATAGGCATGCAGCAACTGGGCTCAACGGTGAACCCATCGCAAGACCACTGTGTTGAAAGTACTCATCCGAGTTGAAAGTGAAACCACCAAAATTCATGCACATTTTGGTGGTTTCACTTTCAACTCGGATGAGTACTTTCAACACAGTGGTCTTGCGATGGGTTCACCGTTGAGCCCAGTTGCTGCATGCCTATACATGGAATGGCTTGAAAAACATCATTACCTAGAGATAATGGGGTCAAATGTGATCTGGGCTCGATATGTCGATGACATATTAGTTGTAGTCCCCAATGATATGGACTTAGAAACTAAACTCAAACAACTAAACTCAGTTGATCCGAAAATCCAGTTCACCATTGAAAAAGAACATCAGAGAACTCTAGCTTTCCTTGACACAGAGATTGTTAGGAGTGCCGAAGTTAAATTCAAAGTATATCGAAAGCCAACGAACAAGGAATGCTATGTACATTATTACTCAGGTCACAGTGATAGGGTGAAGCGAGGAGTGGTATTAGGATTTTTCTTAGGGCCTTCCGTATTTGTAGTGATGAATACCTGCAAGAAGAGATAGAACATATTATGACCTCGTTCACGAAGCTAAAATATCCGAGAGGATTTCTGATTAATATGAAAAAGAAAGCTCTAGATATAAGAAAACGATCCGCGAAATCCAACAAAAAGGAACAGATACGATGTGTTACGATACCTTACTCCAAACCAGCTGAAATTATTGCAAACAAACTTGAAGAAACGGGTTGCAAAGTAGCATTTTGTTCCGGTAAAAAACTTAGTAGCATCTTAGCGAAAAAGAAAGATCAGATGACTCAGATCCAAAAAGTGTAGTGTACCAGGTGCCGTGCGGGTCGTGTACGAAGTCGTACATAGGTGAAACAGGACGGGGTCTAAAAAACAAGATTAAAAGAACATAGAAGAGACCTTCGAAACAACTCAGAATTCAGTGCATTTGTCATACATTCCATGAAAACAAATCATCTACCAAACTGGGATAGAGCTAAAATTATAGCAGTTTGTAAAAACAAAGATAATAGGAAAGCTACAGAAGCAGCACATATAGCTAAAAATGATACTTTTAATCTTAGGCCGGGCTTCATGAAATGGGCAAAATCTGCGGCTGTATTAGGAGTTGGTTAAGTAAAGAGAGAGAAAAAGTTTTATATAATAATAACAAAAACAATAATGATGATAAAATAAAAATAGAACATTATTTAAAACAAGTGATAAGGCTAGATTGTCTCATATCGAAGCTTGCTTGTATACATTTTAGAATAATTCAAGAAGCATTATTGGAATATCCTCAAAAACGGTGCCTTTATATTTCTATCGCACGATAATTTTGCACAAAAATCCAAACGATGAAACTGCTGAATGTCTTGATGACGGGTTCCTTATCCCTCCTACCATAGATGCTGAAGAAGACAATTTTTGTCGAAACGCGTTCATCTGCCTGCTGTGTTGGTTTATATGGCAAAATATGTGTTATGCTGTAAAAGTCACAGCTATGATTGCAAAGGCTCGGATATCTCAGAAAAAAATATTCGTGGTTACCCTTCCACGGATTGCATGGACAATATTTGCCCTTTAACTCTCGCCCCAACGGGGTCAAGGATGGCCCCCTTAGGTTTTTTCCGAATAACAGAAAAACTGTGAGGCGCAGCACCGTGGTTGAGAGGTTTACTTCTCAACCCATCATTTTTTCACCATCCCTAGATTTTTTAACCCCGAATCACTCTAGGTCAGGTCACCAGGTAAGGTCAACCAAGGTCGCCTCACTTTAAATTTTGAGCTCCACCGTAGCTGCATTTTGCCGATCAATTTGAAAATTGCTACACTTGATGACCCCTCCATGCTCTAAAAAAAAATTCATCCAGGATATTACGAATTTGCGACCTGAGTTCAGGTCACGAGGTGACCTCTCCCATAGCAAAACATGGGGAAAAGCTCCCTTATGGTCTAAAAGTCACAAAGAATGATTGAAAATGCTCAGATTGATCAGAAAAGCATTCTTGATCACCCTCTCACGGATTCCAGGGGCAATATTTTCCCTTGACATATGTGAGGTAATCACAGATCACCAAGGGTCAAAAACAATACTTTTACTATAAATTTTGACCTAATTAAGCTGGAGCGCTGAATCAAACGTAATCGTATATGTCTCGTCATTGGCTTTCATTTGATATACGGAAAGGTCACTTTGTGACCTTTCGTGACCTTAGGTCACGTTAGGTCACGAGGAGCCCTTTGGAGGTCAAACCACTGGCGGGGGTCAACATATTTCACATGGCGGAGAAAGCCCTGGAATTTTGCTATCAAATGTATCTTACCAGATCTCAATAACTCTAATGGCATGGAAGTTCTGCCCAAGTTTCTTAACATGCACCCCGCTGGGGTCCCTAGCATGACGCACCCCGCTGGGGGGGGCGTTTTTCGCCCCCCTACGTATCTCATTTCTCACGAAAGCTGGCAAAAAATTACGGCCGACGTTCGAAAGCCCTTGACAAGACGAACATATTTTATAAAAAAATTATGTCAGGTCAATATTGAGGTCAGCATAGGTCAAAGAAGGTTCCATAGGCTTACAACAGAGCAGTGTACGTTTCTCTCTCTAGATCTGTACTCAGTGGAGCTACAGCAAATCGTTATGCATCATTCGATTCCTCTAATCTCAGCAAATTGAATGATGTATAATATGACCTTGCTAGGTCAAATAGTGAAAATGACCTGACATCGAGCTAGGTCAGGGTCACAGAGTGACCTGGTATGGTCATGCTGCATATCAATCGACTCCCTGTGACAATATAAGCACAATTCAGGCAAACTGGGAGCTTTATCTCAATTCAGTCAGAAGAAATTGGCAAAACAACCACTCTGTGTTCCCGTGACCTGACATGACCTTTGAGAGGTCAGATGCTGAAAAACTCATGTTTATGGCCAAGATCGTGGTAAGTTTATACGGTTTGAGGATTTTCAGCTTTATCTATCCAGTATTTACTGAAAACAAGCCCATTCTAATTTTTCACCATAGACTTAAAATGGGGTGACCAAAAATTGATCCCACCTTAGGTCAACAATATCGAAATTCCGAGATAGCAGATTTGTAGACCCTTATGATCTCATCATATTGTGAAAGTTTCAAACTGATCGGTTTGCTGATGTTACCTAGGCGCAGCTTCACACTCGTGATTTTAGGTTTTGATGTAGGGTCACTTGACCTTTAATAGCTCCTTGACCTGACATGACCTTACCTAAAGAATTTGGTCAGGTGTGTAAAATTGATCAGGGATAAGGTACCGTGAGTTTTGTTGTTCTGCGTCTCTTCGTTTTTGCATTATCTGGTGAAAACCAGGAGGTGGGGGCGAAATTCTCCCCCTCCCCAGCGGGGCGCGTGTTAAGCATTGCTTATTTTAGTGCAAATAGCCTATCGTGACCCAACTCGACTTCTGAAAGTCAAACCATTGACCTGAACGTTTTAACATTTTCGGTAAAATCATGCTGAAATTACACGAGCCTTCCAATGCACTTCGAAGATTTCCACTAACCCCCATATTTTCGGAATTAGAGGGGCCATCGATGGCCCCCGGTGTGGCGAAGGTGGCACCGGCCCCCTGCTTGGGCACGGGCTAACTTATTGGAGGTCATCAAAGGTCACCAGGGGTAAAAAGCAGTATATTGACGATAACTTCTGACCCTAATCAGGCTGGGGCGTCGAATTAAACTTCATCGTGTTTGTCCCGTTACTGGGTTTCATTTGATATTAGCAAGACCACTTTGTCACTTCCCTCAGGTCGGGAGGTCATTATGTTCCACATAGCGGAGAAAGCCGTGGAATATTCCTGTAAACTTTACTTTGCCTCGATAGATCTAATGGCATGAGAGCTATGCTCATTTGGCGTAATCGTTACATTTTTTTTAGTGAAAGTGGCCCGACCCAACATAGATTAACTTCTGGAGGTCGAACCATTAACCTGAGTAAAACATATGGAGTAAACCCATACTAAATTAACATGGGCTTCCCACGCCACCTACAGATTTGCTTCAACCCCAATATTTTTGGAGGTAGAGAGGGGCGATTGATGCCCACCGGTGGGGTAAAGGTGGCACCGGATCCCCATTGGGGCGCGGGTTAAAAAGACCCCCGATGGCAGCAGCCCTACCCCCGGTTAGGCGGAAGTGACACCTGATGCCCGAGTTGGAAGGTAAATGCAAATCAGGAAAACAATATTAACAATTGCATTTTTTGAGCATATCGTTGGGAATTCTACTGCGATGGAACTCCCCTGGAGCTATAGAAGGGCATGTAATCTCTAACAGCAGCATCCATGGGGGATACCGGTTCTCCGATGGGAAAGGTGGAGCACTCGGAAGAGTGGCACCTTTTGTACCTGATTCGTTTGCGAACATCAGCGAGAACAAACATTTGTACTTACAAACGCAAGCGAGTACAAACATGTGTGCATACCAATACTTCCGCTTTTGGACATAAGTTTTTGCGGTACTCAGCTCAACGAAACCTTTCAATAAGTTTATTGTCATTTCATGGAATGTTGAAAAATTATTAGTTGGTACATTTCTAGTACCGGTTGATGCAATGTAGTTTGCCTATCTCCTCGAATTGGGGCGCAGCAGCAGCGTAGCTGGCTGCCACGCAGCCGGCCCGGGTTCAAGGCCCGGCAACTTCCCTGAACAAGGAGCAAGCTGGCTCCCGAGAAAACCTTCCAACAGGGTAAGAGTTGGAGACGCCATATGACCCTGGCAGTTGGTGTGGCGATAACAGGGGCGCAGCCAGACCTTTGGTATGGGAGCACACCACTTTTGAGGGGCATCCCGGGAGAAAAGGGCACTTTTTTAACGTAATCTAAAAAAGTTACTATATCTTAATTTATATCAACTTTTGGGTACTTTTGACTGAAGAAAAATGTCAATGGAGCATTGAAGGAGAAAGAAAAAATGATTAAAACCGGAAAGAAGTGTCACCGAAATATCATGAAAGTAGCCAAAACACGACTGTTTCGGATACATTCAAGCCAACTCATGCAAGTACTTAACATCAGAGAAATCAGTATAACCTGTGATATATGTCGCTATGTGCAAGGTAAGACATTGGAGTCGAAACATGATTTGTTATGCCCTCTGGTTTTGCCCTGACGAGTGAGCCCTGGTTGAACGCGGGTTAAGTTCCTCAGTCCCCACAATGGCCGTGGGAGGAGTGGCCTAGTAACATTGGAAGAATACAATTTTGCTGCCAGAATAATTTTGGAGATACCTTTTTAACGTATTTATTAAGTTCCATGTTTTCAAAGACCGGTCCTAGTTGGAGTAAGGAATCGGCGAACAGGCCGGTGGTTTGGTTGGAAATGGTGTGACGGCTAAAAATTGTGAAAACTAGTTCTTCATTTCAATAAATTTGTAGAAATCCTGATTTAGGAGACTGTGTTCTGAGCTCAGGGGCACATGCCTTATCACCCCTTCCCAGAATAAACCAGTGTAATAAGCAATTTATATAACCAGGGGTGCCTGGGCATCACAAGCCGTTTTAGCGATGGATCACTCCTCGTTAGCTCCATTTTACAAGAAGAGTTTGATCGTGCTCTTATTCCCCATCTATTCAAGACCAGCTCAGGTGGCTCCCTAGTGTGGACCAGAGCCCTTAGTAGCCTCCCCCACCCCCATCCCCTCAGAAGTGCATCCACGGAATAGACTAGCTCAGTGACCCCCCCGAGGTGATGGGAGTTGGCCTTGTCTTCGTATTCTCTGTCTATTATAGACCAGCTCAGGGGGCCTCAGATGCAGAACAGAGCCCCCAGAGCAGCTCATGCTTTACCCAGGGACTAGACTAGCTCAGTGACCCCAGAGATGGGGTCATCAGACTAGCTCAATGGGCTCCAGATAGGCTCATAGGGCCTTGAACCAGCACAAGGAGTCCTATGGGCCTCCGAGCCACTTTCGCCCTGGTGGGGGTGTTTGAACACCCCCTCCAGCTCTGGGAACTATGCGGGATAACGAAAAAATACGAAAGCCGGTGGATAGCTCATACAATTCCATGAAAAACTATGTCGGCCACTTTTTTTCTCATGCCGATATTGAGGTCGTGACAGGTCAAAGAAGGTGACATTTTGAGTAGAGTTTTTGGTCTCTAGCGTCTGACGGAGTCGAGTTAGAATAATTTTTAGACATCATTTGCTTCCTCCCGTCACGGCAAATCGAATGATATATAATATGACCATGCTAGGTCAAAACACAAAAATGGCCTGACCTCAGGTCAGGCCAAGGTCACTTTCCGACCTAGCATATTCAATATGCATTTCAATCGACTCGCAATGGCAATCCAAACGTAACGGTATCAAAATAAAAGCTGTATCATAATTCCTGCAAAGTTATTGACCTAAGACTAAAAACTGCTTAAGTAGGGCCCCAGATGACCTCTCAGAAGTCACAGGTCAAAAATTGCAGCATGAACCGGGAAAGCCCAGGATAGTACGATTTGGTGAATATTAAGGTATTCTCAGCTGCTCTGTATCTACACAAATACAACCCATTTTCTGTTTTTCCATGCTTTTCTAATGGAGTTCACAATCCACACCTGACCCTAGGTCATCGATATGAAAAATCCCGGAATACATTTTGCATCACTCGATGGGCCCATTATGTGGTATAAGTTTCAACCCGATAGATTCACCCATTTCTTACTTATGCCACCTTAAACATTTTTGGAGGTGAGATCACTTAACCTGCACTGCTGACCCGACCTATGATGACCCAACTTGAAAAATTTGAAAAAAGTTGCGGAATGAATTAAGGGTAAGGTGTGCAAAGTAGGGCGGTGCTTTGCCCGCTGTTTTTCGTACTGCCGGAAAAACCCCAGGGGGTGTTCAAACACCCCCCACCGGAGCGAGGGTTAAAGAACTCTCACAAGCTCAGCGCTCAGACCAGCTCATTATCCCCTAATGGCCCATACCAGGTCAGGGCACCCACAGAACACAGATCTGCTCTTGGGCCCCAGATCAGCTCTTGGGCCCCAGATCAGTTCAGGGGCCTCAAGTCAGGCCAAGGGGCAAGATCAAGTCAGGGTGCTAAATCAGCTCAGGGATCCCTAACCAGGCCGGGGCACATTCAGTTTAGGGGCCCCAGAGCTGCCCAGGGGACACCAGATCGGCCCACAGGGCACCAGATCAGCTTCGGGGACAAGGAACCAGATCAGTGGTCCCCAACCAACTCGGGACCCAGATCAGCTCGGGGTACCAGATCAAGTCAGGAGGCACTTAATCAGCTCAGGAGCCCCATACCAGCTCAGGGGCTCTTATCAGCCTATGTGGGCCCGGCTCAGTTCAGGGCGCCAGAGTGCTGAAGAAATTACTTAATCAACTCAGGAGGCCCAGATCAGCTAAAAAGGCACCAGATTGGCTTAGGGGACACCAAACTAGCTCAAGGGGCGCCAGGCTAGCTCAGAGGGCATAAAATGGGCTTAGGAGGCTCAATGATGGCTCAGGAGGCACCAGATCGACTCAGGGGGCATTATTTTAGCTAAGGGGGCAACATATCTGCTCAGGGGGCACCAGGTCGATCAGTCAGGGGGCCTAGATCAGCTTTTAGTCCCCAGACTAGAGCAGGGGCATATATCAGTTCAGGGAACACAAGGTCAACTCAGGGTGCACCAGATCATCTAAGGAGACATCAATAACCAGCCCAGGAGGCACCTGATCAGCTCAAGAGGTACCATATTGGCTCGGGGGACAGTAGATCAACTCCGGGAGGCATGAGATTAGTTCAGGGGGCCAGATCAGTTTGAAGGGCACTTAAACAGTTAATAGGGCACCAGGCAAGCTCGGAGGCATCAGACTAGCTCAGAGAGCATAATATAGGTTCAAGAGGCACAATAATTTGCTCAGTGGGCACCAGATTGACTCAGGGGGCACCATATTAGCTTAAAGGGCACGTGATCAGCTCAAGGGGCCAAAACCAGCTCAGTGGGCACCAGATGAGCTCAAGGGGCACCAGATTATCTCCGGCCGTACGATTACGATTAAGAGCGACGATGAGGCAATAGCTGGAAACGGATTACGTACCCATACTCTTCCTGGGTGCTTGGAAAGGCGACAGAATACCCTAGCTGACCAAAAAAGGCATTAACCTTCGCCCAGGTGGGGGGTCTTTTTAGACACCCCCTCGGATTTTTCCAAAGTGAACAAAAAACGGCGGCGCGCAGCGCCGCCAAACTTGGTCTAGCTGTTCCTTCATCATTTTTACATCTTCCCTGAAAATTTTGGCTCAAGGTCATATCAGGTCAGGTCACCAGGTCAGGTGAAGTGACCTCACCTCAAAAAATACTTAGGACGGCATAACTAAAAGAAGGGTTAATCGATCAAGTTGAAACTCATACCACATCTTGGGCCCACCAGGAGCTACAACATTTGTTCCGGGATTTTTGATATTGGTGACCTAAGGTCATGTGCAGAGCATGACCTCCCCATTGACAATACATGGGGAAAATCACGAAATGAGCTTTTCTCAGTAAGTATGGATGGAATAAACTTCAAACATCGGTTACGACTTGTTCTTAGCCCATTTCTGAAGCTGATACCAAAATTTTTGACTTGTGACCTTTGACAGGTCACCTTAGGTCAAATAAGCATTTTTTGTGTTTTTCTCTACAAATTTTAAATAAACTAAGATAGAGCTTTTATTTTGTACCAGTGTTTGTATAGTCACTGGAAGTCAAATGATATACATCATGACTATACCAGGTCAAGTTGGGTCAGACCGTTGACCTGGGTCAGGTCAAATTCTTAAATTTGACCTGGCATAGCAATATCATATATCATTCGATTCGTATTGACGAGAGGATTGCAATGGTGCATAAACTATGGCTGTATCTTGTTTAGTTTGGAAGATATTAGCGAAAAAGTAAACGCCCTTATGCATGGGTGGCTATGGACATTCCCAAGAATATGCCCAATATGTAGTGACCTGTAGCTCCCTAGGCTTTGACCTGACACGAAAATGAATGCTACTGTAATGAAAGCGCATCTCAAGAGCTTTCGAATGGTGTTAGAAAAATGTTTCTAGCTATCATAGTTTCTGAGATATAGGAGGTTTTCTTAGTACACCTCATATTAGCGATTTTGACCTATTTTGACCTCTGGTGACCTTGATATTGACCTGACAAGAAAAATGACCGAAGTATTTTCGATATCATTTTCGAAGAGGTTTCGATTGCCGTTTTGCGCTTTTTTCTAGCTCTCTTAGTTTTTGAGATCGTGGGGGGGCCTTTTTAGCCCCCCCACCATGGCGAAGGTGGCTCGTACCCGCCACCGGGGCAAGGGTTAAACTGTCAAACAATAGCTTTTATAGCTAAATGCCATTTAGTTGCATCAAGGTTCAACGGCGTAGGGCACTAAATTTCAAGCGGCACGGCCCAAAAGGGGTACACAGCCTAGCGATAAAAGGGCACCCCGGCACCGATGGGGCACGTGCCCCCTGTGCCCACCTCCCCCCTGGCTGCGCCTCTTGTCGATAAAACCCGGAATTATTATCTCCTCGAATAAAGGTTTTATGTATGGCTCCAAGAACCCTATACATACTTTTTGGAAATATTGATATCTATCCATATCACAATACAATCAATATTGATGTCGCTAGCGCCGCTCTCCATACAGGAGTGCAAACTGTTTTCAATGGTAAGAATTGTCTCTACAATAAGTGCCGGAATCCTTGCCCCCCCCTAAACTTTCCGGCTAGATCCACCCCTGAGCGGCGGTGGATTCAGTTCGTCAGTTACATTCAGTCAAAATTCAGTTACAGGGTGAAGGGAACAAAATTCATTTCAGCTTGGCCACACTGTTAACATCCTATCCCTCAGTGCACTCCGTAGACTTTCGTGCTTTTTGGTCATCTAGCGGCACAGTTGTATACCAAAGGTTACAAGAGACGTCGCAAGAACTGTGGCTGATTTCATTTGTGGGTAGTTTAATCTGTGGGCGGTTTGTTCATTCGGGTGGATGTCGTGCATCAGCTGTGGGCGCTTTTAAGTGTGGGCGATTTCAACTGTGGTCATATTTATCTCTCCCTAACAGGGCATTTTGTGGCCTATTTGAGCTGTGGGCAAAATAATGTGTGGGCGATTTAAGCCGTGGGCGATTCTGGTGTTGACGATTTTGACTGTGGGCGATTTAAGCCGTGGTCGAATTAAGCTGTGGTCGTTTCGTTTGTGGGCGATTTGAGGTCTCCCCGTATTTATTTTTGCTCCACTGTAGCCCTGTTCCAGCTGTCAGCACAGTTTTGTCAGCACCAATCAGCGGGCCGCGTTGCGCCTACGTCACAGGATTGTAGCCTCTCCCCGGGAACTAGTTCTAGAGGTTTTACGGGCTGATGGCCTGCTGTTTGCGCTGATGAAAAATAGTAAGTGCACGAAGCGGCAGCCTAATATTTTTTAATGGAATAAAGGATTAAGTTCCCTTTGCTTAGCACAAACAAGAGGCGATTATAGCACTGATGTTACTTTTCTGGAGGAGAGGTTAGAGGTGCTGCTGACAAAACTAGGCTGACAGGTGGAACAGGGCTTCTGCTAGCTGCTGGTTTTCACTAGCAGCCTGGATGGCAGCCATCTTGGATGCCCGAGGGTCCCTGTCCCGAAGGCCCATGTACAAGAAGTTGCGCCGTCGTCATCACAATTTGTTTATTTTGAAGAATATATGCAAACCGGGCGCGAAAGAAGACTGAAGCGCCATCTGTACTAATTGGCCTCGGTCGTCGAAAGTGTTGGCACCTGGCGGATTTTTTTTGGAAACGCCAGTAGAGGAACCGTGAGTAGAGGGACTGACGTCTGGCGCGGCTGCTTCATATCCGGCGCATTTGTATACAAACTCCTTGATTCCTCCACGGTTCCTATGGTAACGGATTTTCAGTCGTGGTAAACTCGTGAAAGAGCGTGGTTATACGTGACGTTGGGTGGACGTGAATATTGAAGACTGGCGTTATTTTCTTGTTTGTTATAATCTTGGAAAGTTCAAAGAAAATGGAGAAGAGACGGATAACCATTAGATCCAATCAGAAATGCTGCGTTCCTCAGTGTGTATCCTTCCGAAGAAAGTGTCGAAGTCTCAGCTTTCACAAGTTTCCTCAGGATAAGGTGCTGTCCAAGCAGTGGAAGTTGAAACTGAGAATTGGGAAGAGGATAGGCTCAAATGCTGCTGTCTGTTGCAGACATTTTCAGCCATCTGACTTCCATTGACATCCACCTGGTAAGCGGCTGTGAGGCCAGTGTACAAAGTATGGCATTTTCGACGAGATCTCGTCGGCGGGAGTGCCCTTGGAGACAGGATCGAGTGGTGCGAATTTTATCAACCTGGTGCGAATTTGCAAGGTTAGTGACACTTAAAATAAACAAATAATGGCTGAATGGCTATTAAGACACAGGAGGGGCCTTATAAAAAGCCATTAATTAACTGACTTATGATTAAGATAGCATTGCATTGCAGGGGTAGGAATGGGTGCATTTTTTCCCTGGTATGTGGCATATTGGTGCGAATTTTTGGAGGATGGTGGTGCCAGAATTTTAGATGGCTGGTGCGACTCGTCTGGCCTGCTGCCATACTTTGCAGACTGGCTGTGGGGCAATCTCCAGTTCCGCTTATGCCTCCTTCCACTCCCTTGAGCCTGTTTCTAGCAGGAGTAGGCCTTTATCCTTGGGCCGTCATCAAAGGCGGATCCAGGATTGCCGATCGGGGGCACCTTCCCGGGGGGGGGCGAGGCGCCATTCTTGACCGAGAAACCCTATCGGATGGGAGCAAAACCCTATCGGTGGGAGCCGACTTTCGCATCCTGGGGTGGAGGGGGGGTGGGAAGCGAAATTTCAGGGGGCGTGGCCATTTCAGGGGGCGCCGAGGGTCAATGGCGGGGGCACATACCCCCTTTGCCCCTGGATCTGCCTATGGGGCACATGCCCACTTTGCTGTCCCCTTGGATCCGTCTATGGCTGTATTCCTTTTTAGCCCGGGAAACTAACATCTTGAAATAATTCGGTAGATATACACCTTTATTCGTTTCAAGCTGTCTGAAATTCCAGTTTGAATGTACGATGGAAAATGCGTTTCCAAACATAAGCGTCGCCACCGGCAAAAAGTGGGGGGTTGCACCAAACTTTAACCTGATCCTGACTACAAACTTTGCTCCTTGGGACCAAAAACTCCTCGAATTTGGGCTCCTCACTGCCTTCTGCAGCGGCTGGTTATAAGCCACTGCCACATACCTGGCATAAAACACGTATAATTCACCGCTTACCATGCTATTCCCGGGCCCACTAACGTTGTTTACCTTTCGGAGTCCCTCTTTCGCGGCCATCTTGGATGGCACACTAGCGCCACTGGTGAGCGTGACCGGGGTCAAAAGAGATTACGCAGGGTATTATTTTTATCTTTCATTGGCTTACTGTCAACAATTCTGCTACTAGCTTTACCATAAAATGTTTCGAAACAAAACCACGAGTCGGCTAAACGGCTTTTGATTGGTCCTTTTAGGGCCTTATATCATCACTATATGGGGATATAAGGCCCTATTTCACCTCATAGACGGGGATATAGTGCGTCGTTATATCCCCATAGTATGGTGATATAACTCGGTAGGTATCAAGGCCTTTAAATGTAGAGGTAGAACGCTCCCCTCTCAAAAAATGGCAACCTCTGTTTCTAGAGACTTTTACGTTCGTGACGTCAGCAAATGCTCTCAAGGTGGAGCCGCCCATTCATTCAATGAGAATCAACTACGGATCTTGGAGTGTTTTACGGTTTCAAGATGCATCTGGCGAGGGGTAGACCCAGGATTTATTACCCCACGTCCAGAAAAACAGTATTATTGCCCCTAACTCTCAACTTATCTCCTGATAGCCCCGTCTTCTACAATGCTTAGCGACAATGCGTTGCTAAGCAGCTCTAGGCGATCGCTGACGTCATCACCATGGTGAATGCCAGATTTGAGGTTGCCATTTTTGGCATAGGCTAAAAAGCCGGAGCGCAACCCCCTGGTAGGTATGTTGAACAGGGACGGCGGATTCCAGGGTGCAAGTGGTGCAGTTGCACCACTCGATTTTTTCAAGTGGTGCAAAAGTATCTTTTTGCACCACTTGTTTTGGCTTTGTCCAGGAGGCGCCCCCCCAGGCCTCAGCCGGCGCCCCCGGCCGGTCAGAGAAAATCAAGCCTAATTACCGCCTACCTGAAGAGGTAGGATCCTCTGTGAAAAAGACATGTTCATACATGAATGACGCACCTTGACATCAAAACTGCGCCCTGGAAAGCAAAAGGCGCCCCCCCCTTGAGTAAAGGCGCCCCTCTGGATAGCATAGGCGCCCTTGAAAAGCGTAGGCGCCTCCGAAGAAGAGAAACGGCGCCCCTAGATATCACATGCGCCCCCTGGTTAGCACAGGCACCCCTTGACAGCAAAAGGCGCCCCCCGCAGAGAAAAGGCGCCCCCTGGACAACATAGGCGCCCTTTGATAAGAAAGGCGCCCCCTGGAGAGATAAGAGAGAAACCCCCCCCTCCCGAGAACAACGGCGGCAGGGACGGCGGATTCCGCAGGACAGGGTGTGCAGTTGCACACCTTGAAAAAATGATGGTGTACAATAGTATATTTTTGCACACCTGGTTTTGACATCGTACGGGGAGGCCCTCACGGATTTGGGTGGCACCCCCGGATTTTGCCGGCGCCCCCGGCCGGTCAAGAGAAAATCAGACACATCGCCTGTCTGAAGGGGTAGTACCCTCTGTGTAAAATAAAATACACTTTCAAATATGAATGGCGCCCCCTGACATCAAAGCTGCACCCTGGACAGCAAAAGGTGCCCACCCCCTTGAGTAAAAGCGCCCCTCTGGATAGCAAAGGCGACCTCTAGACAGCAGAGGCGCCCCTGGACAGAAAAAGGCACCCCCAATTGAGGAGTAACGACGCCCCTGAATAGCATAGGCGCCCTCTGGTTAGCACAGGCACTCCCGTACACTCAAGAGGCGCCCCTCCCCCATAGAGCAAAGGCACCCCTCTGGATATCATAAGCTCCCTTTAATAGCAATCGCGCTCCCTGGACAGCAGGGGCGCCCTCTGGATAGGATAGGCGCCCCCAAAACTGCAAATACGCCCTTTGATACCAAAAGCGCCCCATGGACAGAACACACCCTCTGGATAGCATAGGCACCCCTGGACGGCAGAGACGCCCCTAAAGAAGAGCAACGGAACCCCGGGATAGCATATGCGCCCCTGGACAGCAAAAGGCGGCCCCCGCCCCTGAGTAAAGGATCCGGGTCTCTGGATAGCATAGGTGCCCCTGGATAGCGCAGGCGCCTCCTGGACAGCAGAGACGCCTCCGAAAAAGATCAACGGCGCCCCTTGATATCATATGCACCCCATGGTTAGCACAGGCATCCCTGGATAGCAAAAGGCGCCCCCCTCCGAGAGCAAAGGCGCCCCCTCTGGAAAGAATAAGCACCCATGGATAGGAAAGGCGCCCCCTGGAAAGGACAGCAGAACATTTTTTAAGGAAAACTCAGTTGAGGGGGGGCGGTGGAGATTTTCTTGTGCTGGCCATTATAATGTCTTCGGGGGATCAAACCCCCATTTGGAGGGGGGCGTTAATAAAATTTAGACGTGCTAGTGTTAAAAATGTCTCCTAATTTTTGTTATTCCATATTCTAAAGATTAGAGATGCTGCCCAGGACTGCGGGTTTTTTTTCAACGGAAAAAGGCCAAACCGGGTTTGCGAAAAGGCCAAAAGGTTCAAATTGTATTTGCACTAAAAAATCTTGTTTTTTTATAAATTTCGTCTAAGTTCTTCCCAGTACGGCTGTTGGAGTCTGAGTCTCATTAAAGTCCTCAAGGGACTTGTCACGGAGACCCCGACCCCACCACCCGAACGAGTAACGCCCACAATGAAGGGTTGATTTAGAAGCCAAAGTTTAACCTCCCACAAAGCACAGGGATGGCCGCCTCGCTCAGGTCACCCTCTCATCAGTCAGTTGCCAGCCGACCTACGTCGGGCAAACGATTGAGCGCCGGAGCGTCTCAGGGGAACCGATCTCAAGCCTGGACATGCACTGCCACTGCATGCTTCTCAGCAGCGGGCCGGAGCCCGACGCTCTACCAACCGAGCAACCGGGGCGGCCAAATGGCCAAATAAATACCACAAAAGCCATATTTGAGGCTAAAACGAACCCTACCGGGTGTCATAAACCCACAGAAAAAGGACAGAGCACTCTTGTATCACTGCAGTGAACAGTGCACTGTATAAAACTAAATGTTGATAATTTGATATTGACTTGACGATATATTTTTAGCACACTGCCCATCTCATAAGAAGGCAGGAGTCCCCTTCCAATCCCGTGTGGCGACCCAATTATTTTATCCACATAACTAAACAATTTGTTAGCTTCATCAATTATCTTGGCCGCACCACTCCCCACTAACATTTGATATCTTCCTGCTTTTCCTGTGAATTGTTTGCTCTTGAACAGTGACGGATCCATAGGCAGATCCAGGATTGCCAATCGGAGGGGAGCACCTTCCCGGGGGGCGCCATCCGGAGCAGGGGGCGCCACTTTTGACCGGAAAAACCTACCAGGTGGGCGTAAAATCCTATCGGTGAGCACCGATTTCGCATCCTGGGGGAGAGTGGAAAGCGCCACTTCAGGCGAGTGCCATCGACCTTTCAGGGGGGCGCCGTAACCATTTCAGGGGGCGCCGAGGATCGATTGGGGGCTGCATCTGCCCCTCCCCTTTGCCCCCCTGGATCCGCGTATGGGCGGATCTAGAATTTTAGTAAGGTGGGGGGGAAACGCGGAGCCTCAAAGTGGGCACTTTACCATCAACTTTTCACCCAAAGGGCGCCTATGGTATTCGGTTTTCGGTTGCCGTCATATTGGTGGATCGTATTAACAACGTCCTATCCCACCCTCTCCCAGCCATAACAGTTTGTACCAGCCAAGCAAGATGCCTATTTGGCGTGATATTTGAAACAATGAATTGCTAAACAGTTCAGTCCACACTTTTTTCGGCACCTCTTGAAAAATCTGTAACTGCCACTAGGTCATGGAGAAATTCAAGACACGGGAAGATGCAACAGCTGAACATAAAGGTACATATCTGGGGATTTTTATATTAGTGAAGAGGGGTTAAGTTTATTTTAATATCAAATATGATAAGCATCATTTTGCCTTTCCACGTGGCCAAGATTCGTAAGATAATGGTGAGAGGACATTGAAAATAATCGCAGCGAGTGTGAACCTGGCCTGTGCGCTGTCCAAGAAAAATTACCTCAGCGGAAAAGCTTTTAAGTTGTAGGAAACACAGGCCGGACTTTAACCCACATTATTAATTGCTCCTAAAAAATAATGTTTGAACCAGATGGCAGACTCAAGAAGATATAAGGGAAGTTGAAACGTTAAGATAAACACAGAAAGAAGTATGTGGGCATTTCCATCGACCTTTATCTATATTCTTCAATTCATCACCATGGGAGAATTGATCTTGTGCGTGAAATTTCGGCGGTGTTAAGAGAATTTCGGTAGCCATGTGATTGAATGCTGAAATACATCATGCCATAGGCATTTGTGATTTGTGACATAAATGGGCCCTACTAGAATAAAAAGAAAACAGTTTCAACGTGTCCAAGTACTCTCGTGATAAATTGATAACTTTTTTCGTTTATTGGCTGTAATTTGCGCGTTTAATGATCATGTGCAGTGTTCAGATCGAAGTGAAAAGACCATTCAGATTGATAAAACGAGTATATTTTGTCACTGACCATCCACTTATACCATCAACCATCGCCTTCAGGTCAAGTTCAGGACTCATTTAAGAGAAGAGGTGAGCGTGCACTGTGCATGCCCAAATCGAGACACAGCCGCCCTCCCGATGGACAGACCGCGCAGAAATACGTCCTCGTCGCGTTTGATTTCGCGCACGCGTACGACGTAGTGGACCACCACCTGCTACGCGTTCGCCTGCTGTAGATGGGGCTGTCAAATTGCACGGTGGCCTGGATTTGGCAGTGACTCCGGGACCGAAGAGTCCAGGTCAGGGTTGGCACTGCCCACTACCCACTGCCCGGGTTTTTGGTTTTTTTAGTGGGTTTTTTAGTGGATAAAACCCACCTGGGTTTTTTTCATAAATCATTTTCTAGATGCCCCTGAGTAAAAATATTGTCTTTTTTGCTATTCACATCACTTTTAAAGCTACTAAGCCTTGGTATGTGTGGAATATGCCAAAGTTTAGTAGAACTAGTACCATATGCCACCTCATACAACCCACTGGAAAACTGCATTAAAAGTGCATTTGGAAATCCTTGCCGTCTTACCAGGAAAATCATTCCCAAGAATCCACATGTCGTATAAATTGCACATTGTGCAACACAAATTTCTATTATTTTTTGCAACAGGTAAAAGTCACTGGATAAGACCAATACTGTCTCTGAATATGACGTTAGTTTTTGTCTGTATGATGCAGTTTTTCCAGAATTCAATCTGTATATTATATATATCTTAACAAATTTATAAACATTTCTGCAGGTTCAAAATACCCCAAAGTAACAGTGCAGTCTCAGATTGTGACTCTGACTGGCTTTGGCCTGAGACACACGAATAGTTTCATTGTCCAGCTCATGGAGCTTCTAAGGGTTATCGTGGTGGAGTCACGTGCTGTACTCCAGGCGCGCAGCCAAGGTGGGGCGACCGCCTCTCCCCTTGGCTGAACTTAAGCTCTGTAAAGAGCTTCCCGCGCGGCCTCCTGTCGTTTTCTGATTTATGCTCCCCAAGTTGATTATAAGAAGACGGACACCATCACAATGTTTGTCTCGGAGACTCTCAATAGCAAGTCTCAGGGGCCCAAGCGCTGGTCTGGCAGGGCCCACAAAAATTTTGAATTGGGGGCCCCCATATTCAGCTATCGCGATACCAGACTTTATCTCTGGGCCCCCAGACTTGGTCTCTGAAGCAGCCCCAAAAGTTTTCCCGGGGTTTCCAGAGTTGGCCTGGAGGACCCTCAAGAGCTTGTCACGGGGGGGCGCCCAGACCTGGTCTCTGAGGGCCACCAGAGTTGGTCTCGGTGGGCCCAAGAGTCTGACTTGGGGATCCGAAAAGTTTTCTCGGGGAGCTCAGGGTTGCTCTCGGATGGCCTTTAAGAATTCGTCTCGGTGGCCTAAGAGTTGGTCTCCAAGGCCTTCGAGGGTTTGTCGCGTCGGCCCATCGAGTTGGTCTCGAACCTGGCTGAAAGTTGGTTTCGGGGGTCCCCAGATTCGGTCCTTAGGGTCCCCCGAGGTGGTTTAGGGAGACCCCAAGAATTTTTCTTGGGGCCCCCAGTGTTGATCTCGAGAAACTTGAAGAGTTTGTCTTGGTTCGTGGGGCCCCCAGAGCTGGTCTCTGGGATCCCTAGACTCGTTTTCGGGCGACTCAAAAGTTTTTTTTTCTGGTGGGAGGGGAGGTTTTGTCTCAAGGCGCCGGCCAATTTTTATCAGTCTGCCCAAAGAATTCGTGTTGGGGGCACCTCAGAGATGGTCGCCGGGTCACAAAATAATAAAAAGGATACCACGCGTTATTCAGCTAGATAAGCAAAGAAACAAGCAAGGGAGGTAAAAACAGCCGATAAAAGTCACGTGAACCACACCGATTCACTCCACAATCACATCAGCCACCGCTGACATTCTTTTTATTTTCATTAGCGATCTTTGCACTTGGGGCCCCGTGCAGTGCCCCCGAGTTTATATTCACGCCCCTTCCCCCTGAGCAAATAATGGATACACCCCCTGCTCTGCTCTGAGAATAGTGATCTGACCCTTATTGATGTACCAGACTAAGATTTACAGCGCTAGCATTTGTCCCTGAGGAATATGAGCTGATTTAGAAAAGTGAAAGTAAATTCATGTGGGGCGCAGTGGTGCGGTACTTGTCGCACTTGCTTTCTACGGGGTCGTCCGGGTTTATTTCCGGTGGATTTCTTGAGTACGGAGAACCCGGCTCCTAAGAGAAAACAGTAATAAGAGTCGACAACGCCGTATAACCATAGCAGTGGATGAGTTGATAAACCCCAAAAATTGTTATTCTGGTCAAAAGTCGGTTCACTTTTCTTATCCATGGGTGCCCATAAAACTATGAAGGGTTCTGCACGCAGCCGTCAATCGGGTACTTCAGAACAGCTTGGGAAATAGGAGCTTCTTCTCCCCTCCGCCACGCGAGGCAAAGACTGATAAGGAACGATGATATTGAAAGCATCACAGTCTTAATGCGTGCTCAAACAATGGCATTAATCTAGAAACGGTGTGACGAGAATGCTATAAAACAAAAATAAAAAACCCGGAAAAAACCCACAAAAAACCCGCAAAAACCCGGACCCGCGGGCTTTTTATAAAAAAACCGGGTTTTTTCCAACCCTGGTCCAGGTGGAACTAAATGGTGTGCTTTCCAGTGAGCGCATTTTCCGAACTGGCCTGCCGTAAGGAAGTGTCTTATCGCCAGTTTTATTTTGTATGGGCGGCTCGGCTGGTAGACGCACTCTGCGCGGTTCCCGGATGCTCCCCTACATGTACGCCGATGATACGGCGGCTCTCTGCACGGGCAACAACATACAAGTCGCCAAGGACCGGGCGCAATAAAGCTGCTGCTGGCACCCTCATGAAGTGGACCCGACAGCACAAAATGGTGGTATCAGGAGCCAATATCCAAGTACTGGTGATGTCCCAGTGGGCCAGAGACGCCGATCCCTTCAATTTTAAGGTCGATGGGAAGTCTGTCACTTCTGGAGACACCCTACAGCTACTTGGCGTCACCATCGATCGGCTCCTCCATTTCGGTCCACACTGTAAGAGACTGTGGGAGAAGGTCCACCCCCGCATCTCCCACCTACGTCAACTGTCCGGCTGCAACTGGGGGCTGCACGAACAGCACCTCCGAACCGTCGCTACTGGCTACGTGAGAGGAGCGATGGAGTAAGCGACCGCAGCGTGGCTCCACGCCACACCGCCATTTCATGTCGAGCTGCTGGAACGCAAAATGAGAGCGTCGGCGCGTATCATCACAGGATGCACCCACTCCACTCCCAGCCGAGTTAAGACTCCCCGCGTAGCGGCCAGAAGGAGGGTACTCGCGACCCGACTGCTGGTGAAATTCCATACCCTGCCGCCTGAAGACCCTCTGTGAAGACGTGCGGAGGCGACAGCGCCCTCTCGACTCTCCTCGGTGACCGGGTGGCGGCAGGTGGGCAAAGACATGTGGGATCAAGCAGGCATCTCCCTCCCCATCGAGTCTTTCCTTCCTCGACGTCTTCCACTGTGGGTATCAGGAGAGTGAGTCACATTTCAACTAGACGTGGGCCCACTGACATCAGGAGCGCCACCTGTCCGGAAGAAGCGAGTAGCTCTCCCCCACCTCGCTTCCCTGACTCAATGTGCCACATGGGTGTGGACCGACGGGTCAGTGCACGGAGGGGTCACGAGCGGGGGAGCTGGGTCTTCATCGAGTCACCAGACAGAGCCCAGCATGAGCTCAGGCGACCAGCAGGCTCGCTCTGCTCGAGTTTTCAGGCTGAGATGGTAGCCATCCAAACTGCCTGTGTCTTCCTACTGGACTAATCAGTGCACACAGAAGATCCAGTCATCTTCAGCATGGCCTGCCAAAGTGACGACGCATTATAGAAATAAAATGGCTTCAATGTCTGCGGATAAGACAGCGAATCGGTAAAAATCGCAAATTTCCTCACCATCAGCTTAGACACCTGGTCCAAACAGCAAAAAAAATGGAGTACAGCTCTGAAGTAAAAATGGATCCTTCGTAAGGCAAACTAGAAAACTTCTCAACATCGTCACCAACAAATGCACGCCCTGTGCCATTGTCACTTTCTTTTGCAACCGTCTATATAGAAACAGACATGGTTTTCGAACGGCTCCGCAAGCAAGTTCATAAAATACTGGCGCGTCGGTTCAGGAGGCAAATTTTTGCTTTGTTGGCGTAGGTTGTGTTCGTGTTAACTGTCGAGATGAGCTATGGTTCAATAACAGCTGCTTCATGTGGTTCGACGAGATTGCTGTCGATTCCAGCCTGTGCCAGCCAGGCACAGACTCTCACTCCCTGGTGACGGGTTGCAAAACGCGAGCCACTGTCTTATCTGACTGAGGTAGGCGTCGCCAAAAAAATGTTTGGTATGTGGGGCGTGTAGGTGACTTATTTTAAAGGGAACGTGGCACCTTGGTAAAATCCTGGAATTTTGTGTAATTAGGCGTACTTTTAGCCGAAAATAATTAAACCACTCATGATTTTTCTGAAAAATGTACAGCAAGCTCAATGCTTTTATTTTTAAAATACTCCTCTAGAAAAATGAATTAATATCTGCCTCTGGATGATGTCATGATCTGGCAACCACTACCATACTCGAAACACTTCAAGGGCTTCGATTGGCTGATGCTCATCGTGATGTCAGCATATGTCGTCACACCAGCAGCTCACAACAAGGGCCGCCTGGCGAGAGGTACATGAGAGGTACATTTCGGGTAGGTTTTAGTTTCTTTTCTACGGAAAAATCGAGTTCCAAGACAAATGATATATAGAGCACCTGGTTTTCCGATTTGCTTTACAACTTGGCTATCTCAGTTAAAATCACGTTCTAAAGGTGCCACATTCCTTTTAATAGCTTAATGCCAAGGGAGTATCTTACTGCGCATTTGTAGCGGTATTTTACTAGTTTCCACTAGCATGCTTATTATGGGTGAAGCTTGGAATGCCCCTGTTACTATTCTGATAGCGAGATGACGGACATATCGATAATCTTTTTCGCGGACTAAGGAGTGGCCTCATACGCAACCCCGGTCTGCGACC
Source organism: Lepas anatifera (assembly GCA_034440635.1). NCBI lineage: Eukaryota > Metazoa > Arthropoda > Thecostraca > Lepadidae > Lepas > Lepas anatifera. Next base: position 438,096 of record JAOTON010001869.1, on the reverse strand, counting down.
TGGGATAACCTCCCACCGGCGCAGGAGTGGTGTGAAATCAGCCATGTGCTGAATGTGCAACAATGTGCTGAAATCAGCCATATTTCATTCTCAATGTATCTCTTCATAAGCCTGTAGGTCAGTGCCATCATTCTTTTCTTTGAAATAAATAGTAAATATCCCGCAGTCAACCCCGGATTCGACCCGCGCACCCTTCATCACGAGACAGGACCTCTAACCACTAGACCACTGCGCCACACTGTACCGACTCCCACTAACCCTACACCTGTGACCCGTCAGGAGGTCACTGGCCGGTATCACGCAATCAAAACGATGCCGTGATCGTGGTGCCGGGTGTTGTGTTCGTACAGAAAAGGCATGGTATAAAGCTGCTTCTAGAAGACGAACCAAACATTAGATTCGCCTAGTATCACTTGTATCGGCGACCCAGGACCCTAAGCTAGCTTTATGCCAAATTGCATCCACTTCCATTCATTTTGAGGACTTGAAACCATGGTGAGAAGCAAACATGTTCCGAGAAATTTAGCTCCTTGAAATACCCTTTCGGACGAATTACTCGAAAGCCGTTGGAGATAAGTGGGTAGTGTAAATGAATTGAATGACTGCAATTAATTTTCCTATTCAGCCATGTCAATTCTGAGCTTGTGAATGACATGTGCTCTGAACCGAAAAGCTGCAAATAAAAGGTTTTCTACTAAAATTATATTTCTACATATAAGACAATGAATTTTATTATCACGATATCCATCTCCGAATACTATCAGGCGGAAGCAATGTTCTTTCATTATTTGAAATGAAAAGTCAAATCGGCGCATTGGATCGCGAGAGATTAAGATTTAAATGAAATGAGCAAAAATGTAGTCCTCCGGCAAAATGGCAAAAACTAGGTCAGAATTTTACGTTTTCCACTGGAAACTATGCCTAAGCACAAGAAAATTGACGTAGCTGCCTCCACGTGGCTGTCTTTAAACTAACTGAAGCGTGCCTTCTGACATTTCGAGCTTACAAGTCGGCTGTCAAATTTCAATATCTTTTTGCTTGTACTAGAAATACTGCGTTTTGGCGTAATAAATATTGTCGGACCAGTTCGAACTTTTTCTCTTAGGTGGCCTTGTTGCTTATTCAAAAGGAGGCAAATTTCAAGTTCGTCGCTTAAGAAATAAAAATGATAAAAATGCAAAATTGAAAACATTTGTTCCAAAATTTCTCAAAAACTATTTTGAATTTAAATTCGGGGGCCTTAGTTTGGGCGTCTAGCGTAAAAGGGCAATCACCCTACACAATTGCAGAGCCCTGGTATCAAATGTCGGAAGCGCCAAACGGCCAGAATAGAGCCTCTTGAGAAATCTCAATCCGCTTCGCTCCATGGATTTCGTCATGCGGCTCTGACACAGCCGTACTCGATCTTCGGACGAATAAGTGATCTATACAGCATAAGAAGCTTATAACGTAGCGTATAACAATGAGCGTATAACGTGCGCATAACGTATATATAGGCGATAAGCGTATAACGTGTATAGCATGAGAAACATTTCTCTATCTGCACGGTATCTCATCCTCGTCAACACCTTCAGTATTTTCAGCGTATCGAAACATTTTTTGCGGAAATCCTTCAGGTGTGGCACATATGAAAGCTTATCGAGTGTGAGCCTGATAAATCTGGTTTCTGCTACAACGTCGCTCGGATTTCCGCGAATTTACAAAATCGGGTATTCAGTCTCAATGTCTATTATAAAAGTGCATGCACTATGTCTTTGAACTTGAAAATTTCAGTCCATTGCATATGATCCATTGCTGCAATGTGTCAAGGTCAAGCTGCAGCCGCCTCTGCGCAGCTGCTGTAGTGGACGCTGTCACCCATATTGTGAACTCTTCAACGAAAAGCACATGCCGTATGTTTGCGGGAAGTGTCTGCAATATCATTGGTCATAACTGCAAACAAGGCTATGAAAATCACAGAATCCTGGGCTATGCCACTCTGTTGCTGATACAAATCCGATACGACTGAGTTTTCGCGAAATCTAAAATACCTATTTTTCGGAATATTAGAAATAAACCACCCCAAGTGGCCTCGCACGCCGAGTCCAAAGAGTTTCTGCAGAACGCCATTGGATAGCAAAGGCGCCCCCAAGAGATTATGGCGCCCCCTGGGGAGGAAGGCGCCCCCTCCAGAAAATCTTGCACCACTTCTCGAAAATGGAATCCGCCGTCTCTGATGTTGAAATACCGCGGTGGTCGTGTTGAAATGTCATGATTTTACGGCTATCAATTAAAATAACTCTTTAAAATTATAAAGCCTTTAGTTCATAGCCAAGAACAACTCCAACTGACACCTCCAACACCAACCCCTCCGCAACCCATCATGTCACGCATCATTCCTACATGGCTGGAGGCCGCCATTGAGCTGATACTTTTCCAAAGGGGAGGGAGGGGATACCCGCTAGGAGTGTACCACCCTTGGATGGCACAACCTAATATGGGAGCGGCAGGGTAGGAAATACTGGCATCCTATGATGGTGAGATGGGCCTAGCGACGTTTCAGGGTGCGCCGAGGTGGTCCTTTCAGGAGTCACCGAAGCTAGATCGAAAGAGCGGGGGGATGGGGGTTAACACGCCCCCATGCAACGAAAATCTGTATATGCTGTGCAGCAATTGCATCGGCAAACAAGCATTGCTGGGGGACGGACCCCGGACGGATGATAACCGGAGGAGGGAATGTGAAGTTTGAAAAAAATAGGGTGTTCTAAAAAATACCACCAATGTATTTCCCTACTACTATAACTGGAAGCATTTGGGTAGGTTCATGCATTTGATGATGATGAAGGGCAAAAACATATGTCAGGTCCCATTTTTTGGGGGGAGGGGAGGGGAATTGTGTCTCGGTGGTTTGCCAGTCGGGGACATACTGCCTTCGATACCCACTGCTATCGAAACAGGTCACGTACTCGAACATGCGTAAATATACTAAGGACAGTTATACTTCGACAGAAAAATGCTGAAGACGATCAGTAGAGTATCAAAATAAAACTTCAAGAATGTGCCCCTGCATAGGTATCGCCACCGGAAAAACAGTGAGGGGGCCATCCAATCTTCAACCTGATGCTGGCAAAAAAACTTTCCACAATTAGGACCAAAAATTGTTCAAATTTGGGCTCCTCGTTGCCTTCCGCAGCGGCTGGTTATGAAAATGCCAAGTTTTCTCCCATTTTGGCTGATATCCGGAAATTTTGGGCCAAAAAGTGTGGGGGGGCAGACCCCTCCTTTTCCGACGTCTGTGCCCCTGGTTTGTCAGCGGTGGGGGACGCATCCCTCTCGCATGCGCGAGGGCCAGGGCGTAGTTACTTTTCGACTCCCTATAGTGACAAGAAACTATCAATTCTAGAAACGAATAGACGTAGATCCGGGCTCAATTGCACCTACCTGGCAGAGATATCTATTGCAAAACTGTTTTCCCATTTGGACCGAAATCAGAACATTTTTAGGTATGAAGAGTGGCCCCCGTGTCCCCTTCAGCCTCTCTATCCCGACGATGCTCTCCTAGGTTCTACATTCCACGCCCATGAGATGAACCGGTGCGTTCAACCCACCGAAATCATGTACGTGCAACCTCTGCTTGATGACGGATTTCAACGATCATGACGCCAACATGAAGCCCAGTAAAGATTTATGTTTTCAATAAAATTGTAACGCCGTCAGCGACAATTTGGAACCATTGCACGGGAATGAAGCCGAACATTCCTAAATGAATCAGCGTAAAACTAGCCCAAAATACTACCTTATGGAAAATCCCTTCCCACGAGCGGGGGCGCCGCCACGGAATTTTCGCAGGGGGGACGGACCCGGGCTGGTGCTGACCGGGGAGGCGAATTTTGAACATATTCGGTACCTGACAGCATTAATGACCATTGACCCAAAAATTTTGGGGGACGTCCCCCCTGGTTGGCCAACAGGAGGGGGGAGGCGTCCCCCCGCTTTTTGGCGCCCATGCCCACGAGGCGATTTAAACAGGATTTCATCACTCAGGATCAATATTCAACTGAGGTTCTCTTCTGACTTTCGAGAGGAACCATACTGTGTGGGGGGAAGGGGGAGCTCGCTAAAAACAATTGATCTTCATGATGCATCAAAAAGTGGGGCACTGATCGAGAGCTCCGCGACAACTGCTGCAGCCATCTCTTCCCCGTTGGTGACGATTCCAGGGGTTTACAGTCCTCTGCTCAGTAAATCCGGCGGATCTTGAACCCAGACATCCAAGTACCGAACTGGAGCGCTTACCATTGCATAGAGTCCTCTGCCGTTAAGATTTCATTTATATATTTTTTGGTCGATTTGTCGGGGCGAGTAATCAGCGCCTCCAGGAACTTAGCAAGGATTTTAATCTATCCCGCCAAAGCGAATATAAGAACCAGTATCCCATCAGAGGGCTTCATTTGTCGCGAGCAGGCGCGTTGCCACGGGGTCATGGAGAATCCCGGAAAGCGACGGGGTGACTGGCCTTCCCCAGTTTTGGCTTCATGGCTCAGAATGTTTTTGCATTGAAATCGCCAAATATCATATTCAACGGGATTTTTTCTTTACTATCTGCATGCTGTTGCAGCATTATTTAAACAAGGGCTATTTTCTGCCCTGTCTGGGAGACGAAAAAAAGAAGAAAATGAACGAGACCTCCATCAATAGGCCCGAAAACTGAGTCTACGCCCTGGGGCACAAGAGCAGTGGCGCCATTCTGACAACCACTGATGTGAGAAAACAACAAATAACTATTTCATACACATGTCACTGCATTTGCTCCCACGATAGTTCAGCGATCAACCGGAGCGTTACATTCTATCAATCGTAAATCACAATATCAGCTTCACTTTACCACACAACAGTTTACAAGGCAAGGATACAAACCAATACTAGGCAATCACGCTCTGACCAATGATCCCCAACATTATTCATAGCTACCACACCACAGGTGTCATACGTAGCCGAATCTGTGCCTGTCCAAGTAGGCGCGCCGAATGTCGTCGCTGCCTCTGCGCACACGCCTACCAATGGGCTCCAGGTCACCGTAGCACTTGGGGAAGACTAGGTCGACGATGCGAACCGCCTCCCGCTTGGTGACGCCGCGCGCTGCCACCAGCGAACACGCCGCCTTGTTTTTCACACACTCCTGCAGACACGGGATTCCACGGTCAAATGACGTCGCACACGTAGACGTCTGTAACCATGCACAGTCTCAGGCCCAAACAAAAGTTTCACGCCTTTATAACACAGCCATTGTTCCGCTAGGCAGGCGAAGGAACTGTGATCATCACGATGACTCCAATTGATTAAGCCCACCGCAGCACGAGTAATCAAGTCGTAAAACACGTTCTCACTCTCTCGATCTACGTTTGAACAGTTTTCTGCACCCAAGTTTCATGCAACATTAAAAAATGCGTAAATGATATAAGCACTGGCAATTTACTTCCAATTTTTGGGCTGGTCAGAAATGACGTCAGCGACCTAAGGGAGTTGGGGGTCTGGCATTTGCTGACTTCCACTGACGAATGGGAGGGGGAACGGGGAAGACGGAGTGGGACAGACTGCTTTTAGTTACTGATGATTGCTGAGAGGGTAGTGGTTCGAAGGTAACATCCGTGGGCATTCCAGGATTTCCGATCGCAGAGGGGGGCATGGTCGGAAGGGGTGCCATCCGGACTAGGAGAGGGGGCAGTGACCCAAAATAGGTTTTGCGCTAGGGTGTCGAGTGGAAAATTCAGCTCGGAATGTATGGCGAGTGAGTGGAAAATTCCCCTCAAAATGTATGGCGGAGTAAAAAATTTCCAATTTGGGTACTCAGGTGGTAAACTCTCAGAGCCCTTGTTTGAACTGAAGGATGGATATTTCCTTTAATTTTCTCAAAGTAAATATTTTTAAATCGTCCCCAAACAGCATTGTTTGACCATTCCCATGTGAAAAATTTGGGTTAAGCAGGTAAATCGTTACCAGCTGAAACCCCCTGATGCAGTCTCCAATTTTTTTAAGAAGTTGGTGAATTTCCACAAATAAAAAACTTTTTGGGGGGCCTCTGAGACCAACCTTCGGGGGAAAGAACTATGGGAGCCACCAAGACTCTTGGGGGGCTTCCCTAGACCAACTCTTGTGCCCCTCCTCTCCTCTCCCACACGACCAGCTTTAAAGGGCCCCTGAGACGAAATATCGGGGCCCCTTAGACCAACTCTGCAGAGGGGGCCTCCGAGATCGGCAGGTGGTGAAAAATGAAAAGGGATTTTTTCATGCAATACCTAGTTCCAAAATTAATTATCTAAGCATACACTATAGTTTTCCTGTCCGGGACAACGCCCCTCCTATACCTATACCTATAGCTATCAGAATTTTGGAGGCCACTCCTGACCTCAATCACTGCACCTCGCATACACCTATGCTAGGGCCCAGTAGAGCCTTGGTTTACACTTACTTCCATACATATATTCATGCGCAGCACATATTGCATACACAACACATTATCTCATTTTACAAGCACAATACAAGCACAATATGAGGGGGAGGGGGAGCCGGCTCGGGGGAGGGTAATGACATTAAAAACATTGATATAAAAACAAGGTAAGTAGAATACATTGGCAGATCATCGTCGTTTGCAGTACTTCGGGCCCCACGCGCCCCGCCAATCAGTCACACCGCCCCGGCAGTGGGCACTTAACTAACCCAGACGAAACTACAAACTTTCTATCATGGCAATAAACTCTTCCAGACTCTTGCTAAAAGTTTCTTTTCTTTACCTGTCAATTCCCCTGCTTCTCTTCACATATATACTCACCTTCATATGAGTATGCTGCTTTCTATCAATATCTAATCGAAGCTACTACAGCCTACTTTCTGTTGTTTCTTCCTTTCGTCTACAATCAGCCAGGCGCGGCAGGTTGCGACAGCGTCAGAGCAACTACTAATTTAAATTTCTGATCGCAATCCGCTTGCCGGTCGCATGAGCAGCATAATTCGCATTTCAAAAATTGTTCTAAATTAATTTTCTAAATCATTATAGACTAGAAAATTATACAACTAAAAGCACACCAAGAGTAAGACTAACAATGTTTTGTCAATAACGAATATGAAACCGGCCTTTCAAAAAGCCTAAAGATGCCGCTTTTATTTACTAGATGTAAAGACGGCGATTTGCTAAGTCCACGCCGTAGACCAGCCATACAAAAAAGTGCGATGTTTGAAGGGTAACTGGATGCATTCTTGTTGCCCAAAAAATCATTTAATGAAAATGTAGAGTTTCAATGTATTCAAGTACCGGACACTTTCAGTTGAACTTAAATATCAGCGTATTTATGCCTAGGGTGTCGTAGGGTGTCGTGAGTGGATTTGGGTGTCACAGGGCGTGGACGCAGCAATGAAGGGCTGATATGGATAAAAATGATTTTCTTCGAAATAAATGGTCAATTTTCTACCATACAATGCCAAAAATATGCTGCTTAGCATACAAATTTCAAGATAATTGCTTTTAACAACAAGATGACCAAAAATGTTTTTTCACTATTCTCGGTACCAGAAATACAAAAACAACTTTTCAAGGACGTAAGCCGAGAAGTCATGTGCACAGATAAACTGCTTTCCAGAAATGTATCTTTCAAAGCGGTCAGCTCATTTTTTTAGCAGCACAAGGCTAGGGTGTCTAATTTTCCACTCACCAATTTTGTGAGTGGTGGAATTTAGTGGCGGTGTTCACCCATCGGAACTTTCTCCGGTGGGGCAGGGGGCACTGAGCGTCTTGCCCGCGCCAGAATTTCGATTCAGTTGTTCCACTGAAATCGCTGGATATAAGGATGCCAGGTATAATTGGCTAGAAAAATAGAAGTCGCCAGATTTTCTTGCAGAAAAGCCAAAGAAGCGCATAAGAGCCGAGTTAATTTGGCGATCTTTTAGTCGATTCTTCTGCTCTCTTTTTCCAGTGGACGTTGGTAGAGGAGGCAATGGAACTGGCCTTTGTAGTAAGTATTGTTGAGTAAAATTAAATAGTAGTAAGTATTGTTGGAAGTGAGAGGAAAATTCAGCAAAAATATATAAAAGTGAGTGAAAAATTCTGCTTGACTGGGTGTCGTTCTGCACCCAGCACCCCAGGTTTTGGGGCACTGAGAGGGGGCCATCCAAATATATCAGGTGGGCGCTAAATCCAATCGCGGGGCGCCGATACACGGATCCTGGGGGGGGGTGATAAGCGACGTTTCAAGGGGGCGCTATCGACTTTTCATGGGGCAGGATACGGACGAAGGGGGAAGTGCCCCCCATTTGTCCCCAGGATCTGTCTATGATTACATGCTATAAATTATACGCAAAATATGAGGGTAAAGCAAAACAAGTTTCCAATCAAGAATAAGATGGACGATTGAGCGGTATTTCTAGAATGGTGGAGAAATCATCGGCTAACCTAAAATTGTTTTATTGTGCGGGAAATGTGAAGGCCTGAGTAAGCCTCACGTATATGAATGAATCCTTTCGATTGATCAGTTTGTAGAATACAGACTGTCCGTTTAAGCCCTAAGTAAGAAGTATAATTACAGCATTTTTCTTTTCGTGTAAATTTGTTTTGTGCGGATTTCTTCCGCCCGCAGATATAATCCAGTACACATTATTGCAGTAATGTATCCAGTGCCGGATCTAAACCGATAGTCTGGGAGAAGGGAAGGCCCATGTTTGTTGAAACATGTGGGCTCTGAAGAAAATCGGCGAAATCCGGACGTTTGGGGGACAACTATCTTTTTCGTACACTCGTCCATCTGCCTGTTGATAAACTCTTAAAGGGAATGAGGCACCTTAGTCGAATCCCGGAATTTAGTGTAATTGGGGGTACTTTTAGCCGAAAATCATGGAAGCGTTCATAATTTCTCTGAAAAAATGTACAGTAAGCTCAGTATTTCTATTTTTAAATGTTCCACTAGGGAAAGAAAGAAATATCTCCCTGTGGATGATGTCATGATCTGGCAACCACTACCATATTCAATACACTTCAAGGGCTTCGATTGACTGCTACTCACAGTGACGTCAGCATATGTCGTCGCACCAACAGCCATGACAACTGTGGCCTGCTGCTAAGGGTACATGAGGGGTACATTTCGGGTAGGCTTTAGCTTTTTTCTGGGGAAATCTCGAGTTCCAAGACAAATGATATATAGAGTACCGGGTTTTCCGACTTGCTTTACAACTTGGCTATCTCAGTTAAAATCTTGAAGGTGCCACATTCCCTTTGAGACTAGTACACGAAATCTTCAGCATTTTGATATTTCTTAGACCTCACCTGGTGCGTCTGCTTGATGTTGATGGGACTGGAGTCGCCCTGCATGATCGAGCTGATGTAACTACAGTGGGTGAGGTTGGCAGCCCGGATCTCAGTACAGGCTAGGTGTTCCAGATTCAGGAAATCAACCTGAAAACTCACCAGTGAGCTGGATACTCAACACATCAGGCAACACCACGACTGATGGATTCCAAGAACTAAACCTACGCACATATTTGTGTGCTCTTTGACTTTAGAAGAGTCAATACCATATCCCAACAGACCAACAGAGGTAAAATAGATGCCAAAAAGAGGAAAGAAGCTCTCTCTACCGATATTTCCCTACAGAAAATATAAAAGACAAAACGACGCATTTATAACATAAAACTGCCTCGCATATGATACATATTAGCCGACTTGCCTTTTTTGTACAGTAGTCGAACATGTGGATCAGTTCATGAACCAGGATACCCTGAACCATGCTCTCCTTCTTGACCACGTTCTGGCAAACGACTATCTGAGAAAAGACAAAGACGCGGCAGTCGTTAGGCTTGCGAAATCAATACTTCAGCATAATTTACCAAACAGATATGAGACATGGTGGAAAAGATGGAAGGTGATTGGTGATGGCAATAATGATTTATCTGTATGCTGCATATCACGTAATATTAATCAATACTGATGAGTTCGCACTTTGTACAGTGCAGCCAGGTTCCATTAGACGCAGCCGCAGTGACCCAAAATAGGTTTTGTGCTAGGGTGTCGAGTGGAAAATTCAGCTGGAATATATGGCGAGTGAGTGGAAAATTCCCCTCAAAATGTATGGTGGAGTAAAAATTTCCCAATTTGGGTACTCAGGCGGTAAACTCTCAGAACCCTTGTTTGAACTTAGGGATGGATATTTTGTTTGTCTCAAAGTAAATATTTTTAAATCGTCCCCAAGCAGCATTGTTTGACCATTACCATGTGAAAAATTTGGGTTAAAGAGGTAAATCTTTACCAACTGAAACCCCCTGATGCAGTCTCCAATTATTTTTTGAGGCAATGGTGAGTTGTCACGAAAAAAAAACTTTTGAGGGGCCTCTGAGACCAACCTTCGGGGGTAAAGAACTCTGGGAGCCACCTAGACTAACATTTGAGGGATGAAGACCAACTCTTGGGGGCTTCCCTAGACCAACTCTTGTGCCCCTCCTCTCCTCTCCCATATGACCAGCTCTAAAGAGTCTCTGAGACGAAATATCGGGGCCCACTTAGAACAACTCTGCAGAGGAGGCCTCCGAGACCGGCAGATGGTGAAAAATAAAGAAGGGATTTGTCATGCACTACCTAGTGCCTAAATTTATTATCTAAACATACACTGTATAGTTTTTCTGTCCGGGACAACGCCTCCCCTGTGCCTACCTATAGTTATCAGAATTTTGGAGGCCACTACTGACCTCAATCACTGCACCTCGCATACACCTCTGCTAGGGCCCAGTAGAGCCTTGGCTTACACTTAAGTAACCCAGATGAAACTACAAACTTTCTATCATGGCAATAAACTCTTCCAGACTCTTGCTAAAAGTTTCTTTTCTTTACTTGTCAATTTCCCTGCTCCTCCTCACATATATTCTCACCTTCATATGAATATGCTGCTTTGTATGAATCTAATCGAAGCTACAGCCTTATTTCTGTTTTGTTTCTTCCTTTCGTCTACATCAGCCAGGCGCGGCGGGTTGCGACCGCTGCGACAGCGTCACAGCGACTACTACTTTAAATTTCTAATCGCTTGCTGCCTGCCGGTCGCCTGAGCTACATAATTTGCATTTTAAAATTGCCCTAAATTATTTTTCTGAATCCTTAAAGGCTAGAAAATTTTACAGATAAAATTACACAAAGAGGAAGACAAACAATTTTTGTCAATAACGAATATGCAGCCTGCCTTTCAAAAAGCCTAAAGATGCCGCTTTTATTTACTAGATGTAAAGACGGCGTTTTGGTAAGTCCACGCCGTAGACCAGCCATACAAAAAAGTGCCGATGTTTGAAGGGTAACTGGATGCATTCCTGTTGCCAGAAAAATTCATTAAATGAAAATGTAGAGTTTCAATATATTCAAATACCGGACACTTCCAGTTCAACTAAAATATCAGCGTTTTTATGCCTAGGGTGTCGTAGGGTGTCGTGAGTGGATTTGGGTGTCACACGGCGTGGACGCAGCAATGAAGGGCTGATACGGATAAAAATGATTTTCTTCGCAATAAATGGTCAATTTTCTATGATACAATGTCAAAAAAATATGCTGCTTAGCATACAAATTTCAAGATAATTGCTTTTAACAAAAATATGACCAAAAATGGTTTTTCACTATTCTCGGTACCAGAAATACAAAAACAACTTTTCAAGGACGTAAGCCTAGAAATCATGTCCACAGATAAACTGCTTTCCAGAAATGTATCTCTCAAAGCGGTCAGTTCATTTATTTGGCAACACAAGGCTAGGGTGTCTAATTTTCCACTCACGAATTTTGTGAGTGGTGGAATTTAGTGGCGGTGTTCTCCCACTGGAACTTTCTCCGGGGGGGGGCACTGAGCGTCTTGCCCGCGCCAGAATTTCGATTCTGTTGTTCCACTGAAATCGGTGGAGATAAGGATGCCAGGTATAATTGGCCAGAAAAATAGAAGTCGCCAGATTTTCTTGCAGAAAAGCGAAAGAAGTGCATAAGAGGCGAGTTAATTTGGAGATCTTCTATTCGATTCTGCTGCTCTCTTTTTCCAGTGTACGTTAGTAGAGGAGGCAATTGAAATGGCCCTTGTAGTAAGTGTATTGTTGAATATTGTTAACTTGTGAGTGAATTATGTCTTTGGTAACTAGAACCATAATTGAAAAGTGAGTGGAGAATTCAGCAAAAAAAATATAAAAGTGAGTGGAAAATTCTGCTTGACTGGGTGTCGCTCTGCACCCAGCACCCCAGGTTTTGGGACACTGCGCAGCCGTGTACCAACCTGATTTGTGGAAGGATCATAGCCTCCGGTCACTACGTGTTCGCATGTCTCGCACGACACGTTCCGACTCATGTCTACTGGACTGCCGGTGGAGAGGTAACGTTCTGAAGAAGATCCTGGGGTAGCTATACATACACGTATACAGACACAGCGGAACAAAGAGGGCCTACATCGGTAAAGTCAGCATTTTAGACTAAATATTACTATGATACACAATAGATTAGCATAGATTACAATAAGGTTCGAATTAGTGGTGTACTTTCTTTCCTTATTTATACCTAACAAGCAGGATATTTAATGCAGAACCACAGAGTCCAGCGAAATGTAGAACGTTTAACGAGTGAAAGACAGTAGTGTGGTGGAGAAGGTGAGATGAGGGGGTGGAACTGTTGAAAGCAGGAGGTAGTGACTATACTTTGCTATTAAGAAGGAAAGACATTTCGCCCTAAGAGATTGTGTAAAAGCAATCAAAACACAAACAGACAGAGTGTCTGGAATGTAAAAACCTTTTATCTGAAAATTGTCTATGACTGAAACACTGTGTCCTACCCTGCTCCATCTCTTTTAGTTCTTTTTGTTTTAGAAGTCTTACTTAGGGTTTTTAAGGGTCTAACCAACTACTTCATCCTGTCTTGTATCACAAAATGGCTAAAAACGAACGAGTTAAAAACAACACTGCATGGGCCCAGTCCACAATGATCAACATGTGCACATAATACTAAATATACGCCCCAGCCGATGGTAATAAGTTAGGTGATTAAACATTGACTACTTACCAGCCTGACGCTTTTAAAGCTGACAGCATTAGCTTCACCCCATAGCCTGCAAAATTTGCTTTTGTTAAAACTGTTTTCTGAAGTACACGTGAGCCTTGTGGTAACATACCTCTTCAAAACTATTGGTCTTTTAATCTATATTAAAATGCTTTCAAATGAATGCAATATCAATGTAGTTCAAATGTCACACAAGATTAGGGAAGAGTACATTTATTTAGTGATGCTCACTCTACTGGAAGGAGAAGTAATACAAAACATAAGCAGTAGGTACAGGCTCCCTATGACGGAATCCGTGCACACCAGGCTTGGCAGCCTTCAGCTCATGGAAAAACCTCATATTGCACACCCCTAAGCACAATGCACTCTCATATTTTTGAAATGACTGGCACACAAAGTCATTGCAAGGAGAAAATAGTCCTTAGCAGGATATGTTCAAAATAAAGTGCAGCTAAGCTTTTTTTGGATGTGCACGCAAACTCTTCTGGCAAAACACACATGATATTGGTTGAATTAAGGCCCAGGAAATAGTAGTTTGCTTAAGCTGACAATTTCAGACCATGGTGTACACAGATTTAATGACAGAGGATTGCACCCTATAAAAGGCTTCAACAAAATAGGATAAGCACCCGCATCACACAACTTACTTTTCTTGAAGCAGTTGTAAACATTTTTCTCACAGTTAATCTGGTCTTTCAAATTCTCCCCTTCATGGAGGAATAAGTGTTCCCAAATGCTAGGTCTATACTTCCCACCCAGTCTCTCTGGGTAAAGGTCATAGCCATGGCTTGCCTCCTTGTCTTCAGGGTCCACCACAGTTGTTTTTACCACTGGCTCAGCAGCACTCTTTTGCACAGGTGATGAGTCTTCAGGAACACTCTGTGCCTCCACTGTAACCGAATCCCTCAGAGTTGGCTGGCCCTCAGGTAGAGAATTTGTCTCTTTTCCCATTGTTTTCTGTCCTTCGTTTGCTGACAGTGAACTGTAAAATGGGGGATAACATATGATAAGATAATTCGCTGGAGGGAAACTTAACATCATGTCACATGTTATTATCTACCCCAGTCCCGTCGGAGGTATACACCCCAGCTTTAACATCCATTCAATCACCTCCTCTCTGGCTATTTGAAAATTGAGACAGCTGGAAAGACAAGTTACAGCATGTTGCCTGAGACTTGAACATGTCTCAGGCAGCATGTCATGAAGTCCGGAAGCATGTCGCGGGAGCTACCACAAATAACGAGTGATATCACCAAGTTACGAGGACGCGACTCGGGCGGTGGTACACAGTTCATAATCATTGAAGCGGGAGGTGCGACCACGACCGACGCGGGTCGAGCGCCGGGGCGGCGGAGAACCAACGGGGGGCTCCGACGACACTAGAGGTCGAGGCGATCCACTTGGCAGAGGGTTCAGAGGAGGCACAGCTGGAGGTGGCGCAACTGGAGGTGGCGCCGGCTGCAGAGGCGTCTGCTGCTGGTGCGTGTGCTGCAGGGGCGCCGGCGGGAGTGGCGGAGGTTCCGGCAGCGAGGACGCTGGCCGATGGGGAGCTGGCGACGGGGCGCTGAGCCGTGACGACGTCGTCTGTGGGGCTCGCTTTAGTGGAGTCAGCGGCGGCCGGATCGCTGGCCGGGGTCCTTCCGACGGAGGAGGCGCGGTAGGCGTGTGCACCAGTGGCGTGGATACTGGTGGTGTTGGGCCCGGTAACGGCATGGGATAGGAGCCCCCCACCGGCACCGGCGCAGCGGCGGACACCGGTGTGAAGACCCGGAGAAACTTCCGGTTGCGAAGGGTTAACCGACGCGAGCCGTCGAGCCGGACCTGATACTGACGGCAGGGCAGAACAGCCACGACTGTGCCCCGGCGATCCCACTGACGAGGGTGGTTACCTGTCTGGTTTTGTACCAGCACAGACTGACCGATGCGAAGGGGTGGGAGGTCGGCGGTGCGGAGAGACAGGCGCTCGTGGTCCTTCGTGGAGCGCCGACTGAGAGCCTGCTCGCGCCAAGAGGCGACGTCGTTCCACGTCGGGCGAAGGTCGGCGAAGGTGCGCAGTGGAGGCGACAGTGTACTACCAGGGAGGAAGTCGCGGAGCTGACGACCCAACAGGAGCTCGGCTGGCGACATACCAGTAGCCCGGTCTGGTGTGTTCCGGTACTGAAGCAGGGCTCGGGTGAGCTTGACCGAGTCGAGGCGGCCATCGGGCTGAACATTATCTCGAATCAGACGTTTCGCAGACTTCACTGCAACCTCTGCGCGACAGTTCGCGTGCGGGAACACAACAGATGTCAGGCGATGGGAGATCCTATGCTGACGCATGAAGTCTTGCGTCGGTCCAGCCACGAACTGAGGTCCACCGTCGCTCGTCAGCGTCTCCGGAACACCAAAGTCACGACAAAGGTATGTCAGCACCTGCACCAGGCTGAGGTCCTGCCCCTCCCATACTTGGAACCAGTTGCTGAACCGGTCGACAACGACGCCGTAGTCATGGCCCATGAAGCTGAAGAAGTCAGCAGCGACGTGCTGGAACGGATATTCAGGGATGACCGGCGGTACAGGGGGCAGAGCTGACTGCGAGGGTGCGTGGCGATTGCATGTGGAGCACTGCTGCCGAGTAGCCTCAATGTCCTGAGTCATGGCCGGCCAGAAGAAGCTGCGCTCCGCCCGGAGGCGCATGCCAGTAACGCCTTGATGGGCCGAGTGGAGGGCTGCCAGGACACGATGACGAAGGCAAGAGGGGATGACAGCTCGTCCACGGTACAAGAGGACAGGCCCAGTCACGGAGAGGTCGCGACGGAGGCCCCAGAGATCCTGAGTGAGTGGGTCAAGTTCACCAGGAGAGGTGGTCGGTGAGTGGAGCAGGCGCACGACGGAGCGGATCGAGGTGTCTACTCGGGAGGCCTCGGCAACCTCCGACGAGGTGATGGGCTGCATGGACGGCGAGACCGCCAGGAGGAAGTCATCGTCGACGCCATCCTCAGGGCCCAGGGGGGAAGCCAGGAGTGCCGTGAGGTGGTGGTCCTCACTCAGCAGGGTGGTCTGCTCTGGGTTCCGCAGGCCGTACCGGGATAAGGCGTCAGGGCTGCCGTGCGAACGACCGGGAATGTGGACCATGGCGAAATGCCACCCAAAAGTTTTTTCCTTTAGTCGACGTAGGCGCGGGTTGTCTATGCCATCCAGTGAGCGATCCTTGAAGAGGCCAAGCAGAGGTTTATGGTCCGTGCCCACAATGAGGTGGCTGCAGCCCAACGTGAAGTAGCGCGTCTTCAACAGCGCATTGACAACTCCTAGGGCCTCGCCCTCCGATGCGGAGTACCGGCTCTCAGCCGATGATGTGAACCGAGATCCAACCCCGCAGACCTTCCATCCGTCAGCGCAGCAGCGTGGGTCGGAGTCAGAACAGGAACAGTGCTTCTGGAGCATGACGTATCCCAGCCCAGATTTGGACCAGTCAGTCAGGAGGCAGGTGTGGCGAGCGGGGTCAAAGGCGGTGATGCCCTTCTCCACCTCAGATGCGATGACGGTCCTGGTCGCTTGAAACAGGCCGTCGAGAACGTCGTCCCAGTACCACTTGGAGTCTTTCTTCAGCAGCTCGCGGAAGGGCAGGAGCTGCGGTTGCGTGGCATGGAACATCGATACCTGGTTCACTAAAGCCATGAACGAGCGCAGGTCAGTGACGTTCCGTGGGGTGGGGAAGGAGCGGATGGCGTCCGTGTGGGCGGGGAGGGGCCTGACGCCGTCGCTGTCGATGCGGTAGCCCGCCCAGTCAACGGATTTCTGGCAGAAGACGAACTTGTCTTTGTTCTGCAGAATGCCGTTCCGACCGCAGAGGGTCAGGTATTCTGCAGCATGGCGGAACATGTCCGCCACTGTCGGTTTGTGGAGGATTGAGTCATCAATGACTCGGGCACAGTCATGGACGTTTACTGTGATCTGATCGAAACGGTGAGTGTATGCGTCACCGGAGGCCTTGTAGCCCTGGGGTGCCGTCTTGTACCGGTAGCGGCCCCACGGGGTCAAGAACGTGGTGAGGTGGCGGTCGGACGGGCGGAGACTGACTGAATGGTAACCATTGAAGGCGTCGGTGGTCGACTTCCATTGACCCGTTGGAATGGACAGGGCCTGCTGGAATGGGGGCATAGTGGGATGTGTCTGTCGCAGGCTAGCGTCGTTGAGTGCCTGCAGGTCGATGGTGCGCCGTGGCTCACCATTGTGCTTTCGCGTGACCACCATACGAGAGCACCATGTGACGGGTTCGTTCACACCCACCTTCTCAAGGACCCCCATGTCCACGTCCCGATCGAGGTCCCGTCGGATCTGTGCCTCCCAGTGGATGGGGACGACTGACGGAGTGTAGACGGCTCGGGGGACGGCGTCAGGCTTGATGGCGAGCTCCAGGGGCGGGCCGTGCATCAAGGGTAGAGGTTGGTGGCAGCACGTATTGAAGGTGGAAGAAGCGTAGTGATCCAGCAGGAGTTGCTTCAAGGCAGGGATGTCAGCCTCTGTAGGCGGTCCGCGTAGACAGGGTGGGTCGGGCGTGTCAGTGCGGAGCGGACAGCCGCAGGGGGCCAGCCTGTCGGCAGGGTCAGCGTCTCCGGAGAGGGCAGAGACATCAGCTGCCACAGTGGTCTGAGCCTGATTGGGCTGAGGAGGGTAGGGGAAAGACCCGGGGATGGACCCCAGGGAAGCGAGGGCATCCTTGGACAGATAGAGGCCAGAGATGTCTTGCACAATGTACAGAAGTTCCACAGTCTTATACGAAAGGCCATCAGATGTCAGACTTATAGAGGCTGGAAGCGCCCCCCAGACAGTCAGCCGGGACTTGTTTGCCGCGAACAGGCTGAGGCCGGACCGAAGGAGGTCGCGCCTTTTGACACCCATTGCGGCAAGGACGTCAGGGCCGCAGCAGGTAACCGTAGCCCCTGTGTCCGCAATCGCTGTGCAAGTAATGGCCTGGGCAGCAGACTCACCTGAGCGGGACTGAGACCGCCAAGCCCGGCTGTCACTGTCGACAGCAACTGTGACGGGAAGGCGATTGCTCGGCCGCTGAAGAGCAGGGAGATACTCGCGCTCAGCTTCTGCTACGAACTTGGTGGAGAGGTCAAACAGGCCATCCGAGCTGGGCGGGGGCGGCTCAGCCGTAGGGGGCGTCGTGATAGCCGAGGCTGCGGCGCGCCCAGATGTGCCCGGTTGTCCCTTACGGAAGCAGACCTGGGGGAAATGGCCTCGTCGGCCACAAGTACACATGTGGTTGAACGCCGTGCACTGTAGCCGGCGTTGGCTGTGCGCCTGCTCCCCACAGTGGGAGCAAAGTTCGGCCTTAGGCTGTGGTAGGGGCTGGGGGCTGTTGCTGGCAGCTTTCTGGCGTTTGTAGGTAGACTTCAGTCGTCCCAAACCCTCCTGGTGCATGGTATCTTGGCTTCGTTTGGCCATCTCTTTGTCAACAGCATATTTTTCTGCGACAGCAAGGCTGATGTCAGTCCGGGCAAGGAGGTCAGCTTGGACTTCCATATCACTGAGGCCAGAGAGAAGTTGGTATAGCACCATGTCGTCTTCATAGCTGACAGGTGTTTGGCAGGGGCAGCTACAGGTGACGGTGAACTTGCACCGCCTTGCAGCTGCCCGGACACTAGCGGAATAGTGGGCCACAGGCTGACCATGTTCTTGCTTCATGTTGTGTAGTTTCAGCACATACGACAGCTTGTTCTCAGGCCGAAGAAGGAGGACTTCAATGTTGGTGAGGAGTTCTTCCTCACTCTGATCTGTGAGGGCAGCGCCGTACCGTGCGAACAAAAGGTGGTAGGCAGATGGGGGCAGGGCTTGAAGGACCGTGTCTGGCAGTGTCTCAGAAGGGGCTGCAGGGCCCAGACTCCGTCTATATGAGGCCAACTGTTGACGGAATATCCCCATGGAGGTTTCCGTGACTGTTCCATCCTCGCTTACCTCTAAATGAGGCAGTTTGGCCCGGGGCTGGCGGTCAGGCGCCGGAGTCCGGCTGTGTGCTGCCTTTTCGTGCATTTCTAGGAGTTTGAGGGCGACAGGGCCATCCAGATGCGGGGTTTGATAACCACAGTCGGGCCAGGGGCATGGCAGCTCGGCCGACGACATTGTGGGGCAATTGGATAAGTACTCACACTCCGGAAGATCGCGGTGATGTTGCACAGTCACTTAAACGCAGGTTAGTACTTCAACTGGATGGCTGGCTTCATAGCTGAGCAGCATTTACAGAAAACAGTATGAAGCGATCATATGTTTATTCAATGATGCCAGCCATCAGACTGAAAACATTTCCAACTATTGCAAATGGCGCCGAAATACAAAAATACGATAATGACGCACGCCAGACACTGGCTGCACTTCTCTGAGCTGATGCCGCAAGTGACGTCACGAGTTATGCTCAGCTAAGTGGGCGCCGAGGGGCGATTGGGGGGAAGAGAACGTGCCCCCTTTGCCCCTGGATTTGCGTATGTTCGGGAAGGGCAAATGCTTTTTTGCCCCGTCCCCGCATCCACCTGTGTGCTCAGCGGCGCATAGGCGCACATGGGCGTAAGAACGGGGGGCGAGGAATATCATTCCCCCACCCCAATATTCCAGATTCCTAACCATGGCACTTATGAAATGTATGACTACCATGCAGTTTGTTTAACTGTGTAACAGCTGTATCATTTTGAGTGTCTACAATCGCACATTAGATGATGCTGACGGAATGGGGGTCAGTACAAAAATGAAACCACGACATATGGGGAAGGGGTCCACCAGAAAGTGACGCCATGATGTGGGCAGGGGAGGGTGTTGGAAACTCCTCCAAAAAGAGACGTCATTCATGAACAGCCCCAAGTGCCAATGACCGTAAGGGAAAATGTTTGTCGTAAACGTAAAGGGGTCCGCCTAATTTGCAAAACAATAAAAAGTTGTTCAGACGACAAAATTTTGTTTTACCATCCATTCCCTTTTTTAACCCGCGCCCCACCGGGGGTCCGGCGCCACCTTCGCCCCACCGGGGGCCATCGATGGCCCCCTCTAACTCCGAAAATATGGGCGTTAGCGCAAATCTGCAAAGTGCAATAGAAAGCTCGCGTGAATTCAGTAAGAAATTACTTCACATGTTTTAGTGCTCAGGTCAATGGTTTGACCTCCAGAGGTCAAATTAGGTCAAGATCGGATTTTCACTCAAATATGCAATGATTAAGCCAACTGGGCATAACTCTTATGTCATTAGAGCTATTGAGGCCTGGTAAAGTACATTTGATAGGAAATTGCCAGTACTTTTTCAGCTATGTGGAACGTAAAGACCTCCCGCCAGTGGTTTGACCTCCAGAGGTCACCTCGTGACCTAATATGACCTGAGGTCACGAAAGGTCAAAAAGTGGCCATGCCGTATATCAAATGAAAGCCAGTGACAAGACAAACACGATGGTGTTTGTTTCACCGCTCTAGCTTAATTAGGTCAAAAGTTATTGTCAAAATACTGTTTTTGAACTCTGGTGACCTTGGATGACCTTGGAAAAGTCAAAGGGCAAATATGACCCCTGGGATCCGTGAAAGGGTGTCCAAAAACGCTGTTCTGAGCAGTCTGAGTATTTGCAATCATTTTTGTGGCTTTTATATCATGAAACAGCTTTCCCCCATGCTTTTCCAATGGGAGAGGTCGCCTCGTGACCTGACCTCAGGGCACGAAATCGAAAAATCCAGGATATACACCTTGTAGACCCTGGAGGGGTCATGAAGTGTAGGAAGTTTCAAATCGATCGACTCTGAAATGTAGCTCTTACAGAGCTCTAAAGTTGAAGTGAGGTGACCTTGGTTGACCTCGTCTGGTGACCTGACCTTGGGTGACCCGGGGTAAAAAATTTCAGGGATGATGGGAAAATGATGCAGTGAGAGGTAGAGCCCTCAACCGCGGTGCTACGCCTCGTCGTTTTTCTGCTATCCCGGAAAAACCTTAGGGGGCCATCGATGGCCCCGGTGGGGCGAGGGTTAATGACTTCAAAGACTCGCCAAGTGATGAATGTCGGTGCCCGTGAGCCGACTGCAGCTAGAAACTCTCCGTCGGAGGAAATTCGGACCGATCTCAAGGACAGGGGCATGACCTAGCTATGATTAGAACTAGCGTCAGTCAAGCAGAGCACCCAAGGAAAGCGCCCGAGTGGAGAGTGTCCTGTGTACATGCAACGGCTCCCCTCACCCGGGGGTTCCAGAGGGGTCCTCTAAAATCGGACCCTAATCCGACTCCAGCCAGCACCTCTCCCGTCATATGCGACCGGAACCAAACACCCACCGGACACCGAGCAACAGACGCCCCGCGGACACAGCGAACATTGACGGCGAGACGAGGCCGGCCATTGGCGGACGCAGGGGGGGGGGCATTCCGGCCATGGCCCCCCAAAGCGCTGGAGGGCGGGGCCAAACTATCTTTTGCCCCCAAACGCCGGATAAATTTTAGAAAAAGGTATTTACACTAGGTCTGTAGAGCAAAAAAATATTCGCTCCCACCCCCCCCTTCCCCAGGAGGGGCCCCAAACTCGGGTCTGCGTCCGCCCCTGAGGCCGGCCGGTGTTGAAAGCCCACTGTTTCAACGATGTTGACAAAGCATGAGTATCTTGTAATTGAGTCAACAAAAGGGAAGGCGTGATGGGGCTGTGCTGCGATGCTGCAACACTCCCCCTCAGGATCTACCCTGAACTACCATTGCCGAAAATCATTTCTAACCCCATCCTCTCCCCAGGGAAAACGAAATATTCCGAACTGATTTGAAAGAAACGCACCGGTTCGCATACCCATAAGCCAATGAATTTGATTTCTGGCCCTGCACCAATATCACGCTCGATTGCCGAGTTACGACGTCAAGACCATCAATGTAAGGTGAGTTTGCTCCTTTAGCATCCCCCCTATTTTTTCGAGGTGACCTGAGCATCTTCACAGCAGAAAACAGCTACTAAGCTACATCTGAGGGAATAGACGAGCGCGTCGATTGGTGAAAATTTGTGAAAATCGGCCCGAAATTTTCAAGCTACAGAATTTTAAAGCCCGACCAATATTTCACCTATAGTACCGACAACCTCGGAAGTGTCGCCTTGTTCCCGAAACAGTTTCGCAGCGGGTACATTGTATTTTCATTTGCATTACAAAGCTGCTGACACAGGAACAACGTTTAGGACTAGTTTTCACAGCTGACATCTCAAGTGGGCCAACGCTGCTACCAAATTAACGAGCATGTCTTTGATACTGGGTGGAAATTAGGAGACCATCAGGAATGTTTAACGGGTGCGCGACTACGACAACATTTCATTGACTATCTCGATATTGAAAAGTACATAGCAAAAATTACCCAACGGGAATTACTTTTCATCAATCAGTGGGGTGAGCTGTTGGAACGTCTCCACTAACTACATTCGCGGGTGCGTGGGCTGTGCTGAGCAGGCCACGATGATCTATCATCTCGTTTTGTATATCCCTTTATATTTGGTATAGGATTAACTGGTGTGCGCTGGAATGACTTCATATGTGGTTCCTTGTGCGAGTGGTTTGGTTGGAGCATCCGGCAGCAGTTCCGAATCATGCCATAAGTGAAATTGTGTGATGAGGGGCTAAGTGATGCTGTAGTGTCAGATTGACAAGACTTGCATCATGTCAGTAACATCCGTAGTTAGGAATATGAGTATGGGTTGTCGTGTACAATGTCAATGAACTTGATGAATAAATGTGAAAAAAATAACCAGCTCAAGGGGCACCTGCTCAGCTCAATAGGTACTATGCTGGCTCAGGGGACATTCGATCAACTCCATGAAGCAATACATCCGCTCAGGGGCCCCATATTAACTCAGATAACATTATATAGGTTCAGGAGGCACAATGATCTTCTCAGGGGGGCACCAGATTGACTAAGAGGGCACCAGATCAGCTCAGAGGGCACGTGGTCAGCTCCAGGGGCCAAGACCAGCGCCCAGGGGGCACCAGATGAGCTCAAGAGGCACCAGATGAACTTCGCCCATTCGGTTTTTGGCGACGATGAGGCATTAGCTGCACACCGATTAGGTGCTCATGCTCTTTCCGTTTGCTTGGAAATGCGGCAGAATGCCTTAGCTGACCAAAACAGATACTGCATTGTCAAGCAATAGTTTTAATCACTGCATGCAGTCCAACTATAGTTGCATCTAGGTTCAAAGGCACAGAACACTAAGTTACGAGTGGCACAGCTCAATCGGGATATAAGGCCTGGCAATCAAAGAACACTCTGGCACCGATGGGGGGAAGTGCCCCCTGGGAAGGGGGATTCAAATCCCGATACCCGGTACTACAGCCCCGGTCTCGATATCCCGGTACTGTTGGATCCGATACTAGTCTCGGCCGGGACTTTGCTGAGATAAGCTTAGTAGGTATGATGGGACCTACGTGGATATGATAATGTGAGGATGGTGGTTTAGGCTTATACCTCATTAAAGAGTATCTGTTTTATTCCAAAAATATATGTATATAAAAACGATGTCAATCAAACAGAACGAAGGCACTTCAACTATTAGCTTGGAAATCCAGCCATTTAGACAATAATGAAAATGAGCCAGGGAAGAAACACACCAGGTCTCGGCTTCAAAATTGTTTACAAGACAATCAAATGAATCTTCATACTTTTTAGACCCTCACCTGGCGCCATTCAGACGCCCTCTCAATCCAGCATACAATCTGAGCTCGCTTAAATATGTATTTTTCTTTCGGACCACTGCCGAGACGAAGGTTGATGGCATCGGGGCCAATCCAACTTGCCGGTTCAGGAATCAAAATTTTGAGAAGAGGAGAGCTTTCTCTCCATTTCCCTATAAAAGCTCCTTGCAAATGAGGATTGTGCTGGCTGGGAGTGAGCCAAATGAATGTGATCCACAAATCCATAAAATGTTTTAACCCCGTGGCCGATTCCGCAGAACACCTGGGACCAAGTACCATGAACATTAGTCCGGGCCGAAAATAATATTTTCGTTCAGGATCGCTCCTTTAATCCCCGTAATACCCGGGCAAAGGTACAGAAGCTTGAGACAAGAAAAAAACAGATAAAATATCATCTTCCACCTCCTATTTTACCTTTTCTACTTACCTTTTCAGTTTCGGTAAGCGTTGAAGTCACCATACTTTTCAGGATTCAAATAGAAGAGTAGCACCAAGCTTTTATGTCTCGTTAATTATTGCCCTCAATACGATACTTTTCACGTAAATCTGGATGAAAACACTTGTTTTTGAACGTTTTTATTCACGGCAAGCAAAAGCCATCTCACATCCACCAAAGTGCAGTCATTTCACTCAGATGAGGCCCATTCAAAAGTCGCCCTTCTGCTCAACTCTCGTTAGACATCTCCGAGAGGCAGAGCGTGACAATATAAACCGATGGCGACCGTCGTGTCCTGCTATTTTGGCAGAAGCATGCGTGACCTCCGAAACCCAACGCTCCACCCCCTGAGAATGGCACGGCAGATCAGGTGAATCAATCAATAGGGACCATCTTCACCATCTCCAGATCCTTCTGGATCATTTTGCTCGTGAACGGTGGCTCTCTCACCGGCGGCGTCTTCTTCCAGTCGACCAGATGATGGTAGTCTTTTGCCTGGAAGTGAATTTTTGGTACTCTAAACTCTCGCACCACTCCAGACTCAGAGCACATCGAGCGGGTCTCTTCAATCTTACACACTGCCTCTTCTCTGACCTTTGGACGGTCATCAGCTAGCATTGCAAGCAGTACGTTTTCGGGATGAGCCCAGTATTCCCTTCGTTTGTAGTACCTACCGATTGGACGATGGAACGGTCCTCCTTTGGCAGCCTTCTGGATAGCTCGACAAGGTACATAAGGTTTGGGGCGCCGTCTGTTATACGCCAATGGGTCCTGTAGTGGAACCAACCGGGTGCATACTGGTTTAACACGCGCATTGACGGGGGCGGGTATCGCCTCCCCTCGGGCTTTTCGGAGAGAGCAGAAAAACGGCGGCGCTACGCGCCGCCGTACTTGGCATACCTTTTCCCTCATCATTTGTACAAATTCTGTTAAAATTCTAAGGTTAGATAATCTCAGGTCAGGTCACCAGTACAGGTCAAGTGACCTGACCTAAAAAAAGTTTAAGATAGCATAAGTCGGAGCAGGGTGAACTTATCCGATTGCAACTCATATTACATAATGGGCCCACAGAGTACTCTAAAATATGTTCCGGTATTTTTGATATCGGTAACCTAAGGTCAGGTACGATGCATGACCTCTCCATTCGAAATACATGTGAAAAATTGTTTTTACTGTATAACTCAGTAACGGATAGTGATAGAACGTTTATTTTAGCTTCATTAGACTCGCCTTGGCTTTGCGGTTCTACTGATATGCATTTTCTATAATTTGACCCTGACCTGACCTCAGGTCAGGTCAAATCCTTGATTTGACGTAGCAAGGTCAAATTATATATCATTCGATTAGGCTTGCTACGGGAATTCATACAATTCAAGCCATTTTGCTCTATCTTTACTTGTTAAGATGTAATGGCCGAAAAACGTAATGTACATGTTATCCTATTACGGCATGTTTTGATCTTTCGTGACCTTAAATTTGATCTGACAAAAAATGGTTCAAATATTTTCGATGGAGAAGTGGATGGGCAACCCAAAGCCGTTTACCGTTTTTCACTACCTATCGTGGTTCTCGAGATCTTAGGGGGGCGGGTACCCACCCCCTCGTCAAAGCGAAGGTGGCTCAGACCCCCGTCAATGCGCGTGTTAAGACGAAGCACACCATACGCTTATGTTCTTTGCTTGGCGAGCGTACTGAAAAGTATGCCCGCAGGATACGGGCTTTACAGTTCTCCACTTTGGTAGCGATGTTGGCTTTCGAAAAAAACGTTCGTTTTCATCGGAACTGGTTCCTCATTTGTTTTGTCTGAGCTTAAGTTCCATTGCACGAAGCCTGCTCTTTCATAACCTCAGAGATATTATGTGCTACAGTTTTTGCTGCTGACCTTATTGGGCGGGTAATATTTTAATCCAATGAGAGCATCTTCCTTTTGATTTCTAGAAAGTGCCTATAGACATCGAGATCCGTTGGTAGCATTGTTTGTGAGAATTCCCTTGGCGTAAAATTCAGCTGGTCTGCAGCTCCCTTTCTCTTCCGTCTCGTAGAACGGCGTGGTCCAGCCATCTTAAGTTCAAATAAACTTTCTTTAATCACTCAACCGTCGCGCTTGCTCCTGCACTTTTCTTTGCACCGATGTCACTTCTCATCCATCAAGACTCGACCACGACTTGTTTGCTGCTGAATTTTTCTTGCACGTTCGTGATATCTTCCTAGTTAAACTGCAATGTGTTTTCTTACTAAACGTCTCTTGCAGTGAGCTGGATCAGAGCAATACGTACGGCCTCTCGTTCCGCCCCGATGTCTCACCTCACACGGGCAGGGTCAGTAGAAAACTGGCGGAACAGTTGAAGTCACCAACGCAAAGCTGTGCTTTATCTTCATCGGGCACCCTGGTTCTCAATTAGCAGAGCCAAGCAGATCTTTCATGAGCTGCGCACTGGATATCGGACACCAGGTGCGTGCCGCGGAGGCATTGACGAAACGGCCGAGGTGGAAACCGCCACGATAAACGTAGCTTTATGTACGGTGAAAACCAGCCAAAAGCAGGACAATGACCTGAAGATCCCCATCCCAGCCCTCCTTCCACAGACGTATTCAGGAGGTGGGAAAAGACCGTTTCTCTCTCGAATGCTACTGTGTTACCCTTTTAATTAAACAACACAAACTTTTTTCAGTGATTAACTCTATGACCCTACCGAATCAACAGCCTAGATCCTCCCTCCCTAGCGGAAACGAATATTGTATCGATATTGATCAATATTTATTAAAGGTTGAAATCCAATATTGGCATTCAATATTGTTATAACATTGTATCAATATTAGAAATGTTGAGATATGGTCTATTTTTCGTTGATAATTAATATTAGCTTTCCATGTTTTTTTCTTCTCATTTCAATATTGAAAATACGTTTTTTGAATGTTAAAGCACAATATTCCAGTCCGATATTTTCTCGTTCTTCTTTCAATGCCGAATTTATGTTGACATATAATTGTTTTAGCTCAATATTGTGTAAATATTGCATCAATGTTAGGTAACGTCGAAAAATGAACTAAATTTCATTTATTATCAATATTATTTTCTTAATGTTGAAGCACAATATTACAGGCCGACATGTTCTCACTCTTGTTTCAATGTTGAAATTATGTTGAAATATAATACTACAGCTCAATATTGTGTTGACATTGTATTGAAAATATGTTTTTTGAATGTTAAAGCACAATATTCCAGACCGATATTTTCTTGCTCTTGTTTCAATGTCGAAGTTATGTTGACATACCTATAATATTTTAGCTCGATATTGTGTAAATATTGCATCAATGTTAGGTAATCTCGAAAAATGAACTAATTTTCATTGATTATCAACATTACAATCCAAGCTTCTATTATTATTTCGATATTGGAAATATGTTTTTATAATGTTGAAGCACAATATTACAGGCCGATATGTTCTCACTCTTGTTTCAACGTTGATATTATGTTGAAATATATTACACCTCAATATTGTGTTGACATTATATCAATGTTGGGTGATGACAAAAAATGAACTAATTTACATTGGTTATCAATATTACAATCCAAGCTTTTTCATCCATACTTGGATATTGAAAAAATATTTTTTGAATGTTGAAACACAATATTCTAGACCAATATTTTCTCGCTTTTGTTTCAATGTTGAATTTATGTTGAAATGTAATATTGCAGCTCAATATTGTGTTAACATTGTATCAATGTTAGATAATGATATCGAAAAATGAACTAATTTACACTAATTATCAATATTACAATTCAAGCTTCGGATCCAGGATTTCGTAATGGGAAAGGAAGGTTGCGGCATCCAGGCCATGCAGTCGGCGCACTTTTGGACGTCAAAACCTATTGAGTAGGCGCCAAACCCTACCGTGGGGTGCCGATATTTGCATCCTGCGGGGAGTGGAAAGAAACGTTTCAGGGTGGGGTCATCGACTTTTTCAGGGGTGGATGTGCCATCTGGGCCAGGGATGCGTTACTTTTGGACGTCACAAATTTTCAGGTGGGCGCCAAATCCTTCATGGGGGCGCCGATACTCGTATCTTGGGGGAAGTGATCCTTCAGGGGGTAGCCATCTACCTTTCAGTGGGATGCTTGACTATTTCAGGAGGTACTGAGAATCGATGGGGAGGGAAGTGTTCTCATTTGCCTCCCTGGAGCCGTCTATAGTGAATTAATATCTATTTGGTGGTGCCACGCGGGAACGGATGCAGAGTAAAGCCATCTCCCCTGAAACCCCTCGATTTCGCCCTTTTTTTAGATAATATCATAATTTTCAGGATTTTTGGCCTTTTTAATTACGCCCCCATCATTGCCCTACAACCCGTTAGTGGTTCCATCAGAAACCCCCAAATAAAGGGCGATCGAACGTTGATATCTGTTTGGTTTCTGTTTCTTGCATGGGCCCGAATTCGGTTTATCACTGCACAAGGCCCATCGAAAGCAGTTCCGGCGAACGGCCAGAATAATTTGAAAGCAGAAAAAACATTACACTTGAAAACAGTTTGAAAGAGGGAAGAGGCAACATGGCGTTTTGGTTAACGCCATATAGCACGGTCAAAGGTACTAAATATGGGTGCATAATATATGAACGCTGGGATACGTTGCCCCCTTAAATGATAAATTTCAACGCTAGCACGAGGTAAAACTCTGTATTTTGAAATGAGAGTTGGCTCAATGCAATTTGTTGCCTGAAGCAGATCGAAAAATGCAAATGGAAGTTTGTTTGTAATTTAGGTTGATTAATTCTACCACTCATCAAGGAAATTGGCGTGACACATACAGGCGCATGGTCAGTGGCGGATCCAGGACTTAATTTCGGGAAGGGAAGGCTGCGGGGCTCAAATCTCTCCCGCCTTTGCCTCAGAACAGCCTCCGGCTATGCATTTACTATAGGCTCTCAAACATTTCGGGGACAGGGGGCTTGAGCCCCCTCTCCCTTACACCTTGCATCTTCCACCGCACATGGTCATGTTGCTCACCAAGAAGTCTAGAACTCTTTTTTGAGGCTTCAGAAACATTTACCGCCTTTTTAATGCCGTCATAAGAGGCCGTTCCCGCAACAAAAGCTTGCCACGTCAGAGTAAAACTGTTAGCGAAGGAAAGGAAATGTCGGCTAGAGGAGGAATTTCCAATTGGTTAGATGCTCCCTTTTGGTTTTAATAACTTTATATTTCAAACCCCGTTCTAGAAAATACATGAAGCAATCTCGGAATTAAGGCTTAGGTCCGACATTGTCCCGTGTATTTTCTAAAAATGGCTCATCGGTATAAGACTTGAACACAGATCGGTGGCTGATGGATGTATCTTGCAGCCCGATTTTTATAGGGCCCGATGTAATACCAAGGAGTCATTCATCGGACCTGCTTAGCGCAGGGTACCCCTTTACTATGCGTCCTCTTTGTAAAAGTATCAGTGCCATCTCTCTCATCAATGCAGTGGCGCAGTCAGCAACTATTGTCATGGCATATTGTTATTTCCCCATTTTTGGTCGATATTTCCCATGTAAAGGTAGACTTACGGATCCTCCTCAGTCGAAAAAAGTATGTGTTTTAGCTCATTACCAAATTTCTGGCTATGCCACTGTCTCTCGCCGCCGCACCCGACGGAATGTCTCCCCTCCCCGCGACGGTAGCGAGGGAGACCGTACGCTTTTGTCCTGAATATGCCGAGGGCAAGTGAGGGGACAGGAAGGTCTGCCTTGTCTCTTCGGCTCAGTGACCCAAAATAGGTTTTGCCTAGGGTGTCGAGTGGAAAATTCAGCTCGGAATGTATGGCGAGTGAGTGGAAAATTCCTCTCAAAATGTATGGCGGAGTAAAAAATTCAAATTTTGTACTCAGGTGGTAAACTCTCAGAGCCCTTGTTTGAACTGAAGGATGGATATTTCCTTTAATTTTCTCAAAGTAAATATTTTTAAATCATGCCCAAACAGCTTTGTTTGACCATTCCCATGTGAGAAATTTGGGTTAAGCAGGTAAATCTTTACCAGCTGAAACCCCCTGATGCAGTCTCCAATTTTTTTAAGCAGTTGGTGAATTTCCACAAATAAAAACTTTTGGGGGCCTCTGAGACCAACCTTTGGGGAAAGAACTCTGGGAGCCACTAAAACTCTTGGGGGCTTCCCTAGACCAACTCTTGTGCCCCTCCACTCCCACACGACCAGCTTTTAAGGGCCCCTGAGACGAAATATCGGGGCCCCCTTAGACAAATCTGCAGAGGGGCCTCCGAGATCGGCAGGTGGTGAAAAATGAAAAGGGATATTTTCATGCAATACCTAGTTCCAAAATTAATTATCTACACATACACTGTATAGTTTTCCTGTCCGGGACAACGCCCCTCCTATACCTATACCTATAGCTATCGGAATTTTGGAGGCCACACCTGTCCTCAATCACTGCACCTCGCATACACCTATGCTAGGGCCCAGTAGAGCCTTGGTTTACACTTAACTAACCCAGACGAAACTACAAACTTTCTATCATGGCAATAACCTCTTCCAGACTCTTGCTAAAAGTTTCTTTTCTTTACCTGTCAATTCCCCTGCTTCTCTTCACATATATACTCACCTTCATATGAGTATGCTGCTTTCTATCAATATTAATCGAAGCTGCTGCAGCCTCCTTTCTGTTGTTTCTTCCTTTCGTCTACAATCATCCAGGCGCGGCGGGTTGCGACAGCGTCGAAGCAACTACTAATCTAAATTTCTGATAGCAATCCAGTTGCCGGTCGCATAAGCAACATAATTTGCATTTCAAAACTTGCTCTAAATTTATTTTCTAAATCCTTATAGACTAGAAAATTATACAACTAAAAGCACACCAAGAGGAAGACTAACAATGTTTTGTCAATAACGAATACGAAACCAGCCTTTCAAAAAGCCTAAAGATGCCGCTTTTATTTACTAGATGTAAAGACGGCGTTTTGGTAAGTCCACGCCGTAGACCAGCCATACAAAAAAGTGCCGATGTTTGAAGGGTAACTGGATGCATTCTTGTTGCCCAAAAATCATTTAATGAAAATGTAGAGTTTCAATGTATTAAATTACCGGACACTTTTAGTTCAACTTAAATATCAGCGTATTTATGCCTAGGGTGTCGTAGGGTGTCGTGAGTGGATTTGGGTGTCACACGGCGTGGACGCAGCAATGAAGGGCTAATATCGATAAAAATTATTTTCTACGCAATAAATGGTTAATTTTCTACGATACATTGTCAAAAAAATATGCTGCTTACCATACAAATTTCAAGATAATTGCTTTTAACAGCAAGATGACCAAAAATGATTTTCACTATTCTCGGTACCAGAAATACAAAAACAAATTTTCAAGGACGTAAGCCTAGAAATCATATGCACAGATAAACTGCTTTCCAGAAATGTATCTTTCAAAGCGGTCAGCTCATTTTTTGGCAACACAAGGCTAGGGTGTCTAATTTTCCACTCACCAATTTTGCGAGTGGTGGAATTTAGTGGCGGCGTTCACCCATTGGAACTTTCTCCGGTGGGGCAGGGGAGGGGCACTGTGCGTCTTGCCCGCGCCAGAATTTCGATTCTGTTGTTCCACTGAAATCGGTGGAGTTAAGGATGCCAGGTATAATTGATCAGAAAAATAGAAATCGCCAGATTTTCTTTCAGAAAAGCGAAAGAAGCGCATAAGAGCCGAGTTAATTTGGCGATCTTCTAGTCGATTCTGC
This sequence comes from Lepas anatifera, assembly GCA_034440635.1. Lineage (NCBI taxonomy): Eukaryota > Metazoa > Arthropoda > Thecostraca > Lepadidae > Lepas > Lepas anatifera. The sequence goes on along the minus strand of JAOTON010001869.1, from coordinate 406,260 downwards.
TGCTCTCTTTTTCCAGTGGACGTTGGTAGAGGAAGCAATGGAACTGGGCTTTGTAGTAAGTATTGTTGAGTAAAATTCAATAGTAGTAAAATATTGTTCAATAGTTATTCAATAGTAGTAGTAAATATTGTTGGAAGTGAGTGGAAAATTCAGCAAAAAAATATAAAAGTGAGTGGAAAATTCTGATTGACTGGGTGTCGTTCTGCACCCAGCACCCCAGGTTTTGGGACACTGCTTCGGCTGGTGTTATGTGGGAAGGTACGGGAGTAGTAGGAATGATTATTTCACTACTGCGGTGATAAAATCTTGATTTCTGAAGCTTATGACGCTGATGCCCTTCTCGACCAGTCTGTCTGGATCCACTGCAAACTTCTTGCATTTATTCCATACAGACCTTTTGCACTCTTATGTTGTGCCTGCAGAACAAACACAGCAGAAGAAGCAGTTTTAACTGAATTTTTATTCTTATTTTTCTCAAAAACGCCTCTCGTTACGCAGGACTCGGCAATCTACAACTAATCTGTGTCAGCAGCACTCTGTATATGCGGCAGCATGATGGCACTGGTCAAGAGAACAATATAGCGTTGTATTTGCAAAAATTGGATTTTTCATGTTTAAGTCGTTAGAGTACATGCTTGTTTTTTGTATTTAAAGACGGCACTTGCTCAGTGACGGCGGAACGTCCGAATTTAAGGGGGAAGGGGCACCACGGACTTTTCAACCCATTTTTCCAGTCAACACCATAGGGTTAGTGTTAAAATTTCTGATTAAGTGAAGGAGGGAGCACCGTGCCCGGTGCATCCCACCCCCAGTTCCACCGCCTTTAGCTGTCTAGGCTAGTCAACCGTCTCTAATATTCTATTTTTCACGCTACATTGGTATGTTGTACCTATAGACAAGATCTCTAAACTTGTATGGACACATTCAGCTTCTTGCGTACCCTGCCGAAAGTTTTGGGAGGGACCAAATGATGTGTGCGGGATATCGCAACCTCCCCGTATTACCATTTCTACAAGGTCATTTCATTTTTGACATACGTGCAAGTGTTATTTGCATTTTTATATTGAATTCTATCATATAAATTATACAAGACGTAATCTACGGAGGCAATTTGTCCAGTGATTTACTAGGAAATATTTCCTCTGGTATTGCCTTACTCGTTGTTATTCTGTAGAGAAAAATTCTCATTTCTTAATGTTACCGCTCATCTTTATTCATATAGCATAAATCCTGATAGTAAACATCCAAATACCAGGGGCGGATCTGGATCTTGTCTGGTGAACCCTGAGCTGATATTGTGTTCCTTCAGCTAATCTAGACCCCTACTCTGTTTTGCTGGGGTCTTGGGGCTAGGAGGGGATCTGGCCCGCTGGCTGATCGATCTGGTGCCCCTGAGCAGATATGTTGCCCCCTGAGCTAAACTAATGTCCCTAAGTCAATCTGGTGCCTACTCAGCCATCATTGTGCCTCCTGAGCCCATCTGATGCCCTCTGAGCTATTCCAGTGTCCCCTGAGCTAGTTTGGTGCCCCTGGGCCAATCTGGTGCCAATATATTTTTTTAAAGCTGATTTCCATCACAGTTAACGTTTTTCCCGGCCCCAGGTCGCAGGGCCCCTCCTCAAACAACAGGCCCCCAAATATTGAATTCGCCCTGTCATCACCAACAGGAAAAACTTGATACAAGCTTTGGGAACTGTATTCTAAATCTCAACTTTTAGAGACAAGACAAAGGTTTGTGGCAACCGGGTAAACGAGGGTAGTCATTCAGGGTAACCTGAGGAAGCAAACTGGGCTATCAGGTCACACAGAGGAAAAGCATGGGACACGAGCATGTCAGCAGAGCGTCAACAAGCGGTTTCTGTAAAACAGAGGCTTTTCGTTATGCAGACATTGCCTTCAACATTGGAGCCATTGCTTCAACGTCATATTATCTTTCAGAAACAAAACAGCTATTTGTGCATCAAATCTCATTAGGAAACATATTCTAGGCTCCAGACGTAACACAGCTCTTAATATAGGCTGATTCTACCTACTATTTGTAACCTAGAGTAACCTGGAAATCCACATCTAGGCCTTGGTGACAAACTTTAAATTCTGAGCTAGGTGCTAAATATGCCCAATTCTTGCTTCATTACGCCATTATAGCCAAGTATATGATTTTGACCTTACCAAGTGTTTTAGGTACACCTGTCTTGGTGATGAGCTCCTTCACATACATATGAAGAACAAAAGTACAAATACGATCTCTATCAAGGATCTCTTTGCTTTCTGCCTTCCAACGGCAGTCTTCATCTATGAGCACACGTGTGTAATTGCCGCCGCATTTTCCCACTCTAAATCTGGCAACCGAATTATCAAAGGTTGCCAGTGAGCAACATATCACATCTCTAGTCTAGAGGTCTTGCGGTCACAAATTCGGAGGGTTTAGTTCAAAGTCGCAACACTCTCCCCCCAGTTTTCAGGATACTGAAAACTCTACTATTATGGCGACTTTTGCACTTATTTTCTTTCTGATTTTACACTCATGTCTTTAATAATGGCACCGTAAGCAAAGCGTTACCTTTGCGGCACTAATGCACCCATGATGCAGACGGGTAAACCAGGGAACCAGGCAGTGGTTCTCGTCCCGCAGTCCACTAACAACACAGCAGCTGCCTCCAAAGCCACAGCTCTCTCCATTGCAGCGGCTTCCTCCGTCGTAACTGCTTCCACCGGCGACCACCAGCTGTTGAGGCCACCAGTGCTGAGTCCGTGCCGCCGTCCCTCCAGCCTCGTCCAGTCCGAACACGCCTGCTGGCTCGTAGGAAGTGGGAGTGGCGGGTCAAGGAGGGAGAGCAGTGACGACATAGGACATCATAACTAAAGGTAACTTCACGAAAGGACTAGCGTCACGGATCACGGAACATCATGGATTACAGAGCATTACGGATTACGGAACATCATGGGTCACTGAATATCACAGATCATAGGACATCAGAGAATGGCTAACACGACAGGAAGGGATAGCGTGCACAAGCATTTCTCTATAAACTTTCCAGAACGCACAACTTATTGGCAGGACGTATATACTTTCCACCTTTTGTCTGCACCTCTGCAGATCTTACTCGGCCGTCTGAGCCTGGGAATACTTTGACAATTCTTCCAAGGGGCCAATATCCTCTCGGGCATCCCTCTTCCGTCAGAAGAACCACGTCTCCGACTTGCAGCTTGTCACTTTCAGCTCGCCACTTCTGTCTGGAAGCCAGGAAAGGCACATATTCTTTCCACCACCGCTTCCAGAGATGCTCTGACAGTATTTGTGACTGTCTCCATTTCTTCTTTCCCAGCTGGTCTCCTTCGTTGAAAATACCGGGCGGGAGTCCTTCATTTCCATCAGAGGCCCCAATCAGGAAATTATTGGGGGTGAGCGGTTCCGGGTCCTCTGAGTCACCGCTCACATACGTCAGTGGACGCCCGTTGATCATGTATTCCACTTCGGTGAGGACCGTGTGCAGAACATCTTCAGAGACACACTGGTTTCCCAAAACCACTTTGAGAGCTCTTTTTACAGACGCTACCAGTCGCTCCCATACCCCGTCCATGTGGGGGCACCAGGTGGGTTGAACACCCACTCGATATTTCGCTGGCTCAAAGCATCCACAATTTGAGCCTGGTTCCATGATTGGATGCACTGACGAAGTTCCTTTTCTCCTCCAACGAAGTTCCTGCCATTGTCTGAGTATATAACTCGCGGTCTGCCTCTTCGTGCAATGAAACGGCGTAGAGCCATGATGAAACAGCTGGTGTCCATCTCTGCTGCCAATTCCAGGTGCACAGCTCGAGTAGACAGGCACGTTATCAACAACACATACCTCTTCTCTGTTTTTCTGAATTTCTTGACCGTTAAAGCCCCAAAGTAGTCAATTCCTACCGAACTGAAAGGCCGGCTCATATCAAACCGTGCTTCTGGCAGGTCTGCCATTCTGGGTGGCTGCGGTTTCGCTCTGCGCTTATGACAGAACGCACACTTGCGCAGCAGCCTTTTCACGACAGATCTCATTTTTGGAACCCAATACTGTTCTCTCAGTTCGCACAGGGTGCGTTCTAGTCCTGAATGAAAGACTTTCTGATGGGTGTCTGTTATGATCAGTCGTGTGATCTCGCTGTTCGCTGGCAGAATCACGGGGTGGCGTGCAGATTCGCCTAGTGGGGCGTTAGTCAGCCTTCCACCGACTCTGAGCAGTCCGTGGTTGTCACAAAATATAGATAGGTCTCTCATATTGCCTCCGTTTGAAACTACTCTTTGTTCACTCTTCAGAATGCACACTTCCACAGAAACGAGCTCACTGTTGCGCAGTGGCCCTGTCATTTTCGCTTGACCGGCTACCTTTGCTCTCGAGTTGCTGATAAATCGCATTACCCAACCTAACACACGCCGATATTTAAGCCATGAAGAGAAGCGCTTCGGATCCAACAGGTTCGATGTCGCAATCTCTGGCGGTGCGTTTGTCGTCACGTAGGCAGCGGGTTTTTTTCACTTCAGGGTAGTCTGTGTTCAGCTGTTCCAGGTTTCCGAGTCCAGGCCAGGCGTCTTCACTTTCTGTCAAGAAGGTCGGTCCATGCCACCAGCTCTGTGAAACCTTCAGTTCAGACGCCGTCTTTCCTCTTGAACAGATGTCAGCGGGGTTCTCCGGCCCTGGCACATAGCGCCATTCTTCAGGACGAGTAGACTCGTGGATCTCTGCCACCCTGTTGGCGACGAATGTGTGGTATCTGCGGCTCTCCTGTTGCAGGAATTGAAGAACAACTTGGCTATCCGTCCAGAACAGAGTCCTTTTGAATTCATAGTTCATCTCTTTCTTGATCGTGTCAGCGAGTCTGACGGCGAGGACAGCGCCCTGCAGCTCTAATCTCACAATTGTTAGTTGTTTGAGAGGAGCTAGTCTGGTTCGAGCCATGATGAGTTCGCAGTGTGAGGTTTCTGGCGTCACCATTCGCACGTAGGCCACAGCGCCAAAGGCGTCTTCTGACGCGTCGCTGAACAAGTGCAGCTCCCGTGTGACGTCAGCGGTAGGAGCCATCTTCCCATACCATCGTGGGATACTTATGCTCTCAATGAGCTGTAATTCACTCTGCCATAATTTCCATGTCTGAAGTTCACCTTCCGTGAGTTGGTCGTCCCAGTCGCACTTGCGTTGCCACAGTTTCTGCACAAGAACTTTAGCGAGCAGAACAAAAGGAGCCAGGATCCCAATCACGTCATAGACTGCCGCGGTCTGTTTCAACCCTGTGGGCCACCCTTAACCTCGGTGTCCGCAACCGGGCCCCTAACGATATTTTTCAGGCCCACTTTGACTGCAGCCGGGTCCCTAATTCCGGCAGTCTCGGGCCTCCTGTCATCCAACTGGGCCCTCTGTGATCCACCCGGGCCCCCTGTGGACTGCAACCGGGCCCCCTGTAATCCACCCGGGCCCCCTGTGACTGCAACCGGGCCCCTCTTTGATCCACCCGCATCCCTGTGACTGCAACCGGGCCCCTGTGATCCAGCCGGGCCCCCTGTGATCCACCCGGGCCCCTGTGACTGCAACCGGGCCCCCTGTGACTGCAAGCGTGCCATCTTTGATCCACCCGGGCCCCCTGTGACTGAAACCGGGCCCCCTGTAATCCACTCGGGCCCCCTGTGACTACAACCGTGCCCCATGTGATCCACCCGGGCTCCCTGTAATTACAACCGGGCCCCCTATGATCCACCCGGGCCCCTGTGATACACCCGGGCCCCTATCACTGGGACAGAGCCAACTGTGATCCACCGGGGCCCCTGCGACTGCAACCGGGCCCTCTGCGATCCACCCGGTCCCCTGTAATTATAACCGGACCCCATCCGGGCCCCCTGTGACTCCAACCGGGCCCCCTGTGACTCCAACCGGGCCCCCTGTGACTGCAAGCGTGCCATCTTTGATCCACCCGGGCCCCCTGTGACTGAAACCGGGCCCCCTGTAATCCACTCGGGCCCCCTGTGACTACAACCGTGCCCCATGTGATCCACCCGGGCTCCCTGTAATTACAACCGGGCCCCCTATGATCCACCCGGGCCCCCTGTGATACACCCGGGCCCCCTGTGACTGCAACCGGGCCATCTGTGATCCACCCGGGGCCCCTGTGACTGCAACCAGGCACTCTGTGACTGCAACCGGGCCCCCTGTGACTGCAACCGGCCCCCCTATAATCCACCTGGGGCCCCTGTGACCCCAACCGGGCCCTCTGTGACTGCAACCGGGCCATCTGTGATCCAACCTGGGCCCCTGTGACTGCAACCGGGCCCTCTGTGATCCACCCGGCCCACCTGTGACTGCAACCGAGCCCCCTGTAATCCACCCGGGCTCCCTGTGATTACAACCGGGCCCCCTATCATCCACCCGGGCCCCCTGTGACTGGGATCAGGCCATCTGTGATCAACCCGGGCCCCCTGTAATTACAATCGGGCCCCCTATGATTCACCCGGGCCCCTGTGACTCCATCCGGGCCCCCTGTGACTGCAACCGGGCCATCTATGATCCACCCGGGCCCCCTGTGACTGAAACCGGGCCCCCTGTCATCCACCCGGGCCCCCTGTGACTGCAACTGGGCTATCTGTGATCCATCCGGGGCCCCTGTGACTGCAACCGGGCCCCCTATGATCCACCCAGGCCCCCTGTGACTGCAACCGGGCCCCATGTGATCCACCCGGGCCCCCTGTAATTACAACCGGGCCCCCTATGATCCAACCGGGCCCACTGTGACTGCAACCGGGCCCCTGTGATACACCCGGGCCCCCTGTGACTGCAACCTGGCCATCTGTGATCCACGCGGGGCCCCTGTGACTGCAACCAGGCACTCTGTGACTGCAACCGGGCCCCCTTTGATCCACCCGGGCCCCCTGTGACTGCAATCGGCCCCCTGTAATCCACCTGGGGCCCCCTGTGATCCACCCGGGGCCCAATGTGATCCATCCTGGGCCCCCTGTGATCCACATGGGCCCTCTTTGACTGCAACCGGGCCCCTTGAGATCCACCCGGGCCCCTGTGACTGCAAACGGATTCCCTGTGGTCCAACCGGGCCACCTGTGACTGAAACCGGGCCCCCTGTCATCCACCCGGGCCCCCTGTGACTGCAACTGGGCCATCTGTGATCCACCCGGGGCCCCTGTGACTGCAACCGGGCCCCCTATGATTTACTCAGGCCCCCTGTGACTGCGACCGGGCCCCCTGTGATCCACCCGGGCCCCCTGTGACTGCAACCGGACCCCCCCCTGTGATTACAACCAGGCCAGTTAAGATCCACCCGGGCCATCTGTGATGATCCAACCGGGCCCCCTGTGACTGCAACCGGACCCCCCTGTGATTACAACCAGGCCAGTTAAGATCCACCCGGGCCATCTGTGATCCACCCGGGTCCCCTGTGACTGCAACCGGGCCCTCTGTGAGCCATCCGGCCCCCTGTGACTGCAACCGGGCCCCCTGTAATCCACCCGGCCCCCTGTGACTGCAACCGGGCCCTCTGTGATACACCCGGGCCCCCTGGGACTGCAACCGGGTCATCTGTGATCCACTCAGGGGCCCCTGTGACTGCAACCATGCACTATGTGACTGCAACCGGGCCCCCTGTGACTGCAACCGGGCCCTTTGTGATCCACCCGGGCCCACTATGGTCCACTCGGGCCCCCTGTGACTGCAACCGGGACCTGTGACTGCAACCGGGCTCCCTGTGGTCCAGGAGGCGCGGGTCCTCTAATGCCACGGACGGGCCCTTGCCGTGAGTGCGGGGCCCCGTGGTCTATCTGGGCTTGCTGTGGCTGCGGTCGGGCTCCCTGGCATGCTTGCTTGGGTGCGGTCCCCTTTAGGGCCACCCATAATCGCTGTGTCCGCAAACGGGCCCCTAACGATATTCTCAGGCCCATTTTGACTGCATCCGGGGCCCTATTTCTGGCAGTCTCGGGACCTTTTTGGTTCCTCTGTGACTGCAACCGGGCTCCTTGTATTCTGCCTTGGCCCCTTTTAGTCTGCCCGGGGCCTTTGTAGGTGGTCTGGGCTTTTTGTAGTGTGCCTGGGTCCTGTGTGGTCCGCCCGGGCCCCTGTGGTCTGCCCGCGCCCCTTGTGGGCGGTCTGGGCTCCTTTTAGTCTGCCCGGGCCCTCTGTGGTCTGCTCGGGCCCCCTGTGGTCTACCCAGCCCCCTGCGGTCTGCCCGGCCCCTTGCAATTTGCCCGGGCTCCTATGGTTTGTCCGTGTCCCTGTGGTCTGCAAGGAATCACAGTACTAGCGGATCCAGGGGGGTAAAGGTAAAATCGGGGGATTTGATGTCCTCCCCAAATCCCCCGATTTTACCGATTTTTACGGATTTTCTTCAAACATAAACCATATGTTTTTCACGATTTGGGGCCCCGTTGCCCCCCTCCCCCCACCATCGGCCTGAATCCGCCCCTGATTCCACTCCTCCCACTTCGCTGTATCCGGGAACCCGTGCTATAATTTCAGGCTCCCTCTGGGCTACCCAGGCCTCCTCTGGCTCTAGCCGGGCTCCTTGCCTTGCTTACGACCCCCCGTAGTTCACCACCCCCCCCCCACCGTGCGCAGTCGGGCCCCTTCCGATAAGCACTGGTTTAATAAATTGACATGTTTGTTATTTTGGCATCTCTCCGCCGGCACTACTTTTCTTCATTGATATATTTCTAGGCATTTTTGTCAGAAATGTGCATGAAGTTTTCCATTTTTGTTTGTTCTAGTGGAATTTTAAATACAGACAAATTTAAGTCTCTTAAATTTGTCTGTCAAAAAGTGTATCATATCTTGTCGTCAAATCTGGGTCAAATAATGTGCGTCCGCCGGCGAATGGTAGCCTCTTAATTTCCCGGGCTTGTCAGCGCAGCGCGAAGGAAGCTAAGGCATGCTCCTGGCTCTCTTGTTGCATTGGCCGAGGCGAATGATTTGCACAAAGTTTGCCTTGAACAGTAAAATTGGCATTCTTATGATTCAATCGGCTTCTGTCTACTCTGAAAAAGTTTCGTTAGGCTCTGATTTGGATTTTACGTTTGGGCTTTTCGTGTCAATCCAAATCGTGCTCCGATGCGCAGTGTTGAATGGCAAGTGAAGTGATTGTTTGCTATTAGCTCCTGTCGGGCTAAATCCCTAATGAGTGATGATCCCCTGTCCGGCTCCCCTGATGGCTAAATACCAAGACTTGGAGAATCTTTTGCCCCCTATGGCCGCCAGTGACGTATCTAGAATTTGGGTAAGGGGAGGGGAGGGGCAAAGCCTCAGGGGACAGGGTGGCACTTAGCCACGCGAAGGGCGCACTTTTCACCCAAAGGGCGACCAATCGTGGCATCCTGGGGGAGGGGAGGGTTTGGGGGCGGCATTTCGTCCTCAGAGGCTCTTGGGTTTAAGGGGTGGCTGCCCCATTCGCCCCCCCTGGTGGCCACCCCATTCGCCCCGCCCCCTGGTGGCTGCAGCCGGGTCCCTACTCCCAGTAGTTAATACCCTGTGGATGCAGACGGGCCTGCCATGGATGCGGTTCGTGTAACTGCAACCAGCCTCTGCCATGCTTGCCATGCGGGCCCCTGTGGTATCCCGGGCCCCTATTGGTCTGATCGGGCCCCCTGTGGCCTGTCCAGGCCCCTGTGGTCTGCCCGGGGCCCAGTGTGCAAAGTATGGCATTTTCGACGAGATCTCGTCGGTGCGAGTGCCCTTGGAGACAGGAGCGAGTGGTGCGAATTTTATCAGCCTGGTGGGAATTTGCAAGACTGGTGCTAGGAAGTTGACACTGAAAACTAAAAAAAGTAATAATGACTGAATAGTTAGGAAGACACAGGAGGGGGCCTTATAAAAAGTCCTTAACTAACTAATAAGAGAGGTAGTATTGCATCGTGTGGGTAGCAATGTGTGCGTTTTTCTCCCTGGTATATCGCAGATTGGTGCGATTTTTTTAGGCTGGTGGTGCGATAATTTTGGATGGCTGGTGCGACTCGTCTGGCCTGCTGCCATACTTTGCAGACTGGCCGGGTCCCATTTGATCTGCACGGACCCCTTGTCTGCTAGTGCCCATTTTGTTCTGATCGAGCCCCTTGTGGTCTGCCCGGGCCTCCTGTGGTTTTCCCGGAACCCTTTTGGTCTGTCCGGGCCTCTGTGTGGCCTCTGCGGACCCCCTTTTGTCCGTTCGGGGCCCTTTTGTCTGCGCGGGCCCTCTGTGGTTTGCCCGGGCCCCTCCCAGTCTGCAAAGTATGGCACTTTTGGTGAGATCTCGTGGTGCGGACACCCTTCAGGTGGTTCGAACTTTGCAGCAAACAAATGCCCACTTTTGCTGTATGGTGCGAGGGAGCTCAAATCAAACACCCACAGAGGTCTGAGAAGGGAGAAACTGGTAAAACATCGAAATTTCCGGGTCAGTGAAATTTTTCACCAATGCTTGGTGTGAATTTTAGGCTGCTGGTGGTGCGAAAAATCTACAAGGCTGGTGCGGACTCGTCGGGTCTGCTGCCATACTTTCCAGACTGGGGCCCCTCTGTGGTTAGCCCGGCCCCTGTGTTCAGCTCGGGTCCCTGTGGTCTGCCCGGGTCCTTTCATCTGCCCAGGCCCCGTGTGGTCTGCCCGGGCCCGCTGCCCAGCCTTAGGTCGGGGGATGACAACTTGCCCGAGCGGTAGAGCCCGGTCTTGCTTGACCATGGGCTCTGCCCAGGCGGAGCGGAGCCGGACCTGGGCTGAGCCCATGTACGCGGGCTCTGCCCAGTCAAAGCCCAGCATATATCGGGCAGAGTCCAGCCAAATTGCTGGCTGTGTGTGGTCTGCTCGGGCCCCTTTTGGGCTTACCGGCGTCCTATGGTTTTCTGGGTTCCTGTGGTCTGCCCGGCCCCTTTGGTGTGCTCAGGCCCTATGTGGTCTGTCTGGGCCTCTTGTGGTCTGAGAATATCGTGCAGAAACTGAAGCTGTTGTGTTAGTCGCGTATTTGCAGGAGTTCCTTATTTGTGAGCAGTTTCGTGCCCCAGGTGGTGTATCCGTGCTCCCTGTTGCCGAAACCGGCCCCCTGCCATGCTTGCGGGCCCCCTGTAGTTTTCCCGGGGCAACGTGCGGCCGGTCCCATGCGACATTCGGGGAAAAATGGATGGGGCGTGAGAAATGTTAGGCCCCCATTCCTTTTGTACTGATCCTATATGAGGATTGTAAAGGGAAATAGGCAGTACCACCTATTCATAGTACCCCTTGACCGGTACCCAGTGTTGTAAAATGTCATGAACTGGCAAGGTGAATGGATCAGAAAAAGGTGTCTTGATCATGTAACATAAGTATCAGTAGGTTCGATTTCCCCGCTGATAAAGGAATTTCGCACTTCGATCTCTACCTTCCATTTGCATCAAATTATTCGCGATAATGCGATTTCGTTCCAGGTGTGAATGTTAAAATGGTTGGACAGTATAAACATGAGTCGGGTGCACAAAAGTGTAAAACAAAGAACATTCAATACCGAGGGGCTGCTATGGCAAAACTACCCAAACTTTGTTCATTTTTCAGGTAACCTAGGAATCTAGAAACGTCTTGCTAATTTTGCAAACTGTTATAAAATGACCCCGATCATATTTGAATTTAATCTCTAGCAACGTACGCGTCCACTTAAAGTAGTTCATATCACTACTATTTTTGGTACTTTGCAAGCTACGTTCATTTATCGACCGCAAAAAATTAAAACCCCAATTTAAAACTAACTCGGAAAAGTGCAATGTTTATAGTTTCCAGCAAAACGGTAAAGTAAGGTTGTAATTCCAATCCTTCTTTTCCTGATCATTGCCTTCCTCGGCCAGGCCATCAGCCGGATCCTGTTTGCTAAAAGACCCTCCAGCATCCATCCCTCCTGCGTCGTCCGGGGCTGATCCCGTTGTACCTCCGGAGGAGGGCATCCGCGTGGACGACAAAGACGGTAAGTAGACACCTACTTGTCCAATATCCTTACATAGTTTGGCAGCTCGTTCAAAAGATTGGGTCTTCTGACTACTTTTTGGGCTAAATAGTGCAAATCAGGAACAGTGACGAAAAGCGCGCTGAAAATTGTTATTTAACCTTTGCAGTCAGTTTTCGACAACAAACGGTCGAAAATACGTTTTATCGGTCACATTTTCATCAAAAAATACGGGCCCCCCATCATGTACGGGCCCCCCCATCATGGACGGGCCCCCCCATCATGTACGGGCCCCCTTTCGAGCCGGGTGCCCCCCAATCGAAAACATAAAGTTGCGCCCCTGCAGTTACGTGGTTCAAAGGACAGAAATGATTACAATATTTTATGGCACATGGTCAGATCTAAGGGTAAAGCGGCTAGTGCCTCATCCCGATAAAGCTCTCAGCAGGGGCGAAACCAAAAAGGTTCCAGTTCGGTTAAGTCCCCTCTCCCTAGGAGGCCCGTTTCTTTCTTACCTCTTAAGCCAGTTTTAGCAGATTGTAAAAACGCTACGTTTCCAACTGTTTTACCTAGATTGCCCCCAAATTTTTGATGTAGATGTACCTTTGGCAATCGATGTAATCACGCTGCGCCCATGATGCAAAAGTGGCGCTTCGGTACACATCCCTGCCGGTAAATTCTAGATCTAGCTGTCCTTGTAAATGAGCAGCAGTTCCGGGACCATTGAGGAGAGGGCACCCCGGGCGCAGAGGGCCAATATAACCTTTTTCAAACCTTACATAAGTGATTCCAATCCCGGATTTCCAGGTCGAAGCCTGGAGTCAGAAAGGGACTTGTCTCGGAGATCCCAACCGCACCATCCAAACGGGCGATTCCTGAAATTCCGGCTAATTTGGAAGCCAGCGCTTAACGTATCACAAAGGACAGAGACCACCGCCCCGCCCAGTTCACCCTGTCACCAGGAATTGTCATCGATCTACGCTGTTCAAACTGTGGGCGCCGGAGAATATCAGAGGATTCAATCCAAAGCCTGCATCAATGCACTGCCACATCACGGTTTCTGCGCAACGGTCCGGGGCCCAACGTTCAACCAACAGAGCTACCGGGGGCGGCAATATCATTTCATTCTTCTATCTTAAGGCCGCCGCATATCTGAGTTTTGGGGGCGCCAAACCCATGTTTACCTCTCCTCCAAGTCCTGGGGGAGAGGGGGTGGGATGTGCAATTTGGGTGTTCATAGTATTAAGCTACCTCTCCAATACATGGTCGCTCTTCTGGGGGAGGGGGTGGGGGTGGGACCGAATATTTTTTGCTCGACAGACATTGTGCAAACACCTTTTTCAAAAATTTATCCGGCCTTTGGGGGCGCAAAAGATAATTTGTCCCCCTTGAGCGCTTTAGGGGTTCCATGGCTGGAATCCCCCTGTGTCCGCCAATGTATATACATATATCGTTCTTTAAAAAAATGGGTGGTATTATTGACAAGTCCAAATACAATCCCCGTGTTTCAATTGAGCGGACGAGTCAGCGTCCCGAACAGGTGAGAGTCGGCGTCCCGAATAGGTGAGAGTCAGCGTCCCTAACAGGTGAAAGCGAGCGTCCTGGGCAGGTGAGAGCCAGCGTCCTGGACAGGTGAGAACCAGCATCCTAAGCAGGTGAGTGTCCCGAGCAGGTGAGAGTCAGCGTTCCGAGCAAGTGAGAGCTAGCATCCGGAGCAGGTGAGTCAGTGTACCGAGTAAGTGAGAGCCAGCGTCCCGAGCAGGTGAATTAGCGAGCGTCCTGGGCAGGTGAGAGGCAGCGTCCTGGACAGGTGGGAGCCACCAACCCGAGCATGCGAGAGCCAGCGTCCCGAGCGGATGAGACGTCGCCCCCAGCAGGTGAAAGGCAGCATCCTGAGCAGCTGAGAGTCAGCATCCTGTGAGAGCCACCGTGCGAGCAGGTGAGAGCGAGCGTCTCAGTCAGGTGAGAGCCAGCGTCCCGAGCAGGTGAGGGCCGTCTTGCGGAGCAGATGGGAGCCAGCGTCCTAGACAATCCAGAACTATTAGCAATTTGTGCTCGCCGTTACTTAATCATCTTGGATAGTCATCTTAATCAAGCATGGGTAGTGGAGTCTCCATCAACTAATTCCTTTAAGAATAACAGACAAGTCCTGATCAGGGTATATATATATATATATATATATATATATATATATATATATATATATATATATATATATATATATAGTACACCGACTTAGTTTTCCGCCGCACAACATGTCCCAAGCTCGATGAGTGCGGGCTAGACAGGCACCTGGCGTGCCTTATAAAGTCCCGATCATCTAAGGTATCTAAGGTAAGGTATCTTTCAGGGTCCTCCGGGAATCGATGGAAAGACCGATCTGGGCACTTGCTCTTAGAATTTGAGCAATTACCTAATTGCTCCGCACCAAATACCACCGTCACGCTCCCCTCAGTCATGTTTTCAAACTTGAATTTGAGCGCCACCCGAAGTTAAACTGCCCTGCGTTGGCCCTGAGCGCCGCCGTCCTTATCGAGACCCGAACGAGCGTTGTGGCGCACCTGTGTGCGTCGGGTACGCCGCAAAAGGTGAGTTTCCAATCCAGTCGTTTGATCCATGCTATGAGCACACGTGTGTAATTGCCGCCGCATTTTCCCACTCTAAATCTGGCAACCGAATTATCAAAGGCTGCCAGTGAGCAACATATCACATCTCTAGTCTAGAGGTCTTGCGGTCACAAATTCGGAGGGTTTAGTTCAAAGTCGCAACACGCCCCCTCCTTGAGAAAATCCTGGATCCGCCCATGCCAAATACAAGGACTTTCCTGATAGTACACATCCAAATACACTGGGCTTTTATTCGATTTATTAGAAAAATTAACCCGGCCTAGCTCGGCCGTTAATTACTCAGCCATACTAGCTGAGAGCGCTAACAGTGAAAAGGCACTCCGAAAACCCATTTATCAATAAATTATATATTTTCAATTTGCTTTATTATTTGATGAGAGCTAACATGTGATGTTGAATGTATGTGCGCAATGCTGATTTCTGCCCTTTCGCTCACTTCTCATTGCCCGATATGAATAAGGAAAAATATGCTCGATGTGGGCCCTGCTCAAAAAAACGTTTGTATCTGCCTTGAATAATAATTTTTACTCGCCTATTTTTGGAACCGTATACTTGACTTGAGCTTCATCTCTTGACCATCCTTCCCGGTGAATAACCGAGGAGAGAGCATTCAACGTCCTCTTTCGGCATTTTTACATTTTCAGTGTTGCTTTCCCTGCAGCGCCAGTGCAGTGGCTTCTATTTAGATACCGTATGATATTGTGGTGAGTCACTTTGCCCATTTAAGTTGAAATTTCACTGGTCGCATCAGTGGCGGATCTAGCTGGTCGGTTTGGGAGAGGCAAACGAAAGTTGAAAAGCAAAAAAAAAACGTCCCGAAGGGCAAATTTGCGCTACAGATTCGCTGGTAAAATTTTTGGTTTTGGAGGAAAAAAGAGAAAAAAACGTCACAGGGTGGAAAATGTGGGCTCAAGATAATTTTTTCCTATCCCAGGCCCAATATTTACACTAAACTTTACTGGTTCTGTTTGAAGTTGAGAGTTAAAACACCTAAATATTGATTATTAAAGGGAATGTGGCACCTTGGTCGAATCCTGGAACTTAGTGTTATTAGGCGTACTTTTAGTCAAAAATAATGAAACCACTCACGATTTCTCTCAAAAATGTACAATGAGCTCAATATTTGGTTTAAAAAAATACTCCTCTAGAAAAAGAAATAAATATCAGCCTGTGGATGATGTCACGATCTGGCAACCACTACCATACTTGAAACGCTTCAAGGGATTCGATTGGCTGATGCTCATCGTGACGTCAGCATATGTCGTCACACCAGTAGCTCACAACAATGGCCGCCGGCGACGGGAGGCTGAAGGGGGCTGGTGTCAGGTAGGTTTTAGCTTTTTTCTACGAAAATATCGAGTTCCGAGACAAATGAAATATGGAGTACCGGGTTTTCCGACCTGCTTTACAACTTGGCTATCTCAGTTAAAATCACGTTTTGAAGGTGTCAAATTCCCTTTAACACGCGCATTGACGGGGGGGCGGTTACCCGCCGCCCCTGGGGTTTTTCGAAGAGAGCAGAAAAAACGGTGGTGCTACGCGCCGCTGTACTTGGCACACATTTTCCCTCATCATTTTTACAACTTCTGTAAACAATTTTAAGGTTAGGTCATCTCAGGTCAGGTCACCAGTACAGGTCAAGTGACCTGACCTCAAAGAAGTTTATGATAGCATAAGTTGGAGCAGGGTGAACTTATCCGATTGAAACTCATATCACATAATGGGACTACCGAGTTCTCTAAAATATGCTCCGGTATTTTTGATATCGAGATCTAAGGTCAGGTACAAGGCATGACCTTTCCATTGGAAATACAAGGGAAACATTGTTTTTACTGAATAACTCAGTAACGGATGGTGATACAGCGTTTATTTTACCTGAATTAGACTCGCCTCGGCTTTGCGGTTCTAATGATATGCATTTTATATAATTTGATCCTGACCAGACCTCAGGTCAGGTCAAATCCTTGATTTGACCTAGCAATATCGAATTATACATCATTCGATTCGGCTTGCTGCGAGGACTCATGTAGTTCAAGTCGTTCTGCTCTATCTTTACTTATTTAGATGTAATGGCCGAAAAACGTAATTTACATGTTATCCTTATGACGGCATGTTCTGACCTCTCGTGACCTTAAATGTGACCTGAAAAAATGGTTTAAATATTTTCGATGGAGAAGTGGATGGGCTACCCAACGCCGTTTCCCGTTTTTCGCTACCTACCGTGGTTCTTGATATCGTAGGGGGCGGGGCGGGTACCCGCCCCCGTCAAAGCGAAGGTGGCTCAGACCCCCGTCAATGCGCGTGTTAACTAAAAAGTAGTCGGGGGAAAAAGAGGTCGATCGCTTTGGGGGCAAAATCAGTTTTGCCCCGAGCTTTTCCATTTTGGGGGAGGGGCAAATGCTTTTTGCTCCCCCCTGGATCCGCCACTGGGTCGCATTATTGAATTTATAATTTTTGGAACGGGCCAGCTGCGAACGGCAAAGCTTCCAGTGTCATGTTGTTGTTGCCGTTGACTGTGCAGAATTACGTTTTGGACTTAAAACGTTCGAAACATACGTTAACGAATATGTTTCTCTTTTAGAAGATGCGATGAGCTCTGGAAATGTTATACATGCTTAGGAAATAATTGGGGAATCCTTATTGGGATCAGCATCTTTTCCATGTATAGATGGTCGTA
Organism: Lepas anatifera; assembly: GCA_034440635.1. Taxonomy (NCBI): domain Eukaryota; kingdom Metazoa; phylum Arthropoda; class Thecostraca; family Lepadidae; genus Lepas; species Lepas anatifera. Next base: position 389,058 of record JAOTON010001869.1, on the reverse strand, counting down.
AGGAAATGGAAAATGATATGGTTCTCCCACGTGGTTGGAAAGGAAATGGTAGTAAAATCCCACTTGGTATAGGACTTCCACCATCTATTACTGCCATAAGTAGCTGGGGCTTGCTCTAGATCGGACCTAATACAGTGCTAAAACGCTGTTAGCGTCTCTGAAATTGCGCGAGATATCCCACCGGTGGAATAGTGTTGACAACAGAGGTGGGCGGGGCTACCAAATTGTTTGCAACCGCTACTATTGCGACACTGGCAAGCTGATGCCGCTATCAGCGTCACCATTACAGGTCAAGTGACCTGACCTAAAAAAAGTTTAAGATAGCATAAGTTGCGACACTGGCAAGATGATGCCGCTATCAGCGCTACTTTGTGAAAATTGGAAGACCGCGATGTTATTCCGCTCTTCCACTATCGCTATTATTAAAGGGAATGTGGCACCTTCATAATGGGATTTTAACTTAAGATAGCCATGTGATAGAGCATGTCGAGAAACCGATTCATCGATATTTTATTAGTCCTAGAACTTAATTTTTTTCACTTCCTTTTAAACGGACATTGTCGCAAAAATTTTTATTGGCTAGATCAAAAGGTTGCAAAAAGTTGTTTCAGAAGTCATATTCTCATTTTTGCAAATTCAGGCTCAAAATGCCTCAAAATCGGCCTCAAAGTCAACATTTATAGACGACTTTACCGAGTCCTTATGGTATCGATAAAATGACGTAGTCCGGGCTATAGCTTTCAATTTCTATACCAAAAAATGTAAAAAAGTTCAATCGAAGTATTTTTGTAGCTGAACCTGAGATATAAAAAAATTATTTTATAAAAATAACTTTCCAAAACGCTTTTGAATAGGAAATATAGGACTTTAAAGAAATACCAGCAACCAATCAGAAGCCCAGTCCTTATAGGATCTGGTCACGTGGGCTTATCTTACATCAATAGCCGTTTTCACAACGTGAATAAATCGAAATCAGCCTTGGGTGTCTTTTGGTAGTTTTTTTAACATTTCCCAAGCCAAAAAAACCAGCGTTCATTTCAGTGAAACTATAGAAGTTTGAGAAATATACTTACCCAAAATTGAAAGCAATGACCCTAAATATCTTGATTCTGAGCTTTTCCTGGCATTAAATTCAATAGATAAATCTAAATTAATGGATATATATTTTAGAAATATCCCAGGATCTTGGGCGTCTTTTTGAAAAAAACCGACCTCCAGGGTCGGTTTTTTTCAAAAGACACCCAAGCCTCTAGATCCCGTCTTTTCGGTCTCTAGATTTGTCTGGAGGGATTTTTCAAAGGCTTCCATATGCAGGAGCGAATTTTGAGGTCGGTGACTTATGCAGGACTTGCCCGCTTGACGTCACTGCTTACGTCATAGCCAAGAACCAATCATCGGACAGTATTCTGGGAGCAGCATGGCCGCGTTCAAGGCCCTAGAGAGAGAGAGGTCGCGTTCGGGGAACGTGTTCGGGATAAGTTTGTTCTCTAATGTTTCTTTTCTCACGGTATATGAGCTACGATCGTTATTTTACGTGTGTTTAGGAACAAAAGTTAGATATTTGATTGAAATTATGTGATCGTTACCAATTTTTTGCGGCAGTCAGGCAGACATTTTACCCATCACCATACAGATCGGGGGTCAATTAAAGGGGCAGGTGCCCCTCCTATCGAGCATCTGCGCCCCTGAATCATAGGCGGATCCAGGATAGCCGATCGGGGGTACCTTTCCGGGTTGGCACCATCCAGACCAGGAGGGTGCCACTTTTGACAAAAAACTATGAGGTGGGCGCCAAATCGTATCGGTGGCGCCGATTTTCACATCCTGGGGAGGGGAGGGGTGGGAACCGACATTTCAGGGCAGCGCTGTTACCATTTTAGGGGGCGCCGAGCATCAATCGGAGGGACACGTACCCCACCCCTGGATCTGCCTATGCCCTGGATGGTTACGGTGCCGCCTGATGGGTTGATGGCGCCCCTGAAATGTCGCTTTTCACCTTTTCTCCAAATATGCGAAAATCAGCGCTCATTGTTAGGATTTTGCGCCCGCCTGAAATATTTTCCCGGTCCAAGGTGGCGCCCCCTGGTCCGGATGGCGCCCCCGGGAAGGCGCCGACATTGCCGATCGGGGACACCTTTCCAGTGGGCGCCACTTCTTGCCTGCAAAACTTTTCAGGTGGGCGCAAAACCCTATCGGTGGGCGCCGATTCTCGCATTCTAGGGGGGGGTTGGAAGCGGCATTTCATTTCAGATGGCGCCGAGGCTCCATCCTAACCCCCCCCCAGATTCATGTACGCGAGGTGACGGAACTAGTGATGTGGGAGGTGACGGCACTGGTGAGGCGGGGGTGACGGCACTGGCAAGGCCGGAGGCGGGAGGCGACGGTGTTCGTGAGGCGCGAGGCGATGGATAGTTGGGGGGGTGGGGGAGACCATGACGCCGTAGACTGCACATCGGCTCATCGAACAGTTGAGGCATCTCCTCCGTCGATATATCGCCGGTGTCACGTTCACGAGTGTGTCGAGGACTGACTGAATCAGAGGGGGCCACCGCTGTTCCAAGGAGCCGCCGCAGGCCCGGGTTGGGCCGTCGCCGCCACTGGCCCGGGTTGGGCCACAGTTACCCAGGCGACTACCGTTGCCGCAGGCCCAGGTGGGGAAGCCGCCGCCACCGAATAACTTCTCACAATGCGGCGACCGGCAAGTTGCCACGCAATCTCCAGTAGGCGGCAACTCAATCGGCCATAGCTTACCAAACAAACATAGGGGTTGTAGGTCAACATGGTGAAATGGGCAGTGTGCGTCTGTGAATTTATACGCGCCCCGCAGGGGAGGGTGAAATTCGCTCCTCCTGGTTTTTCCAGATAGCTCAAAAACGAAGAGACGCAGAGCAACGAAACTTACGGTACCTTATTCCTAATCAATTTTACACATCTGACCAAATTTTTGAGTTAAGGTCATGTCTGGTCAAGGAGCTATTTAAGGTCAAGTGACCCGACCTCAAAACCTAAAATTACGAGTTTGAAGCGGTGCCCAGGGAACATCAGCGGACCAATCACTTTGAAACTTCCACAATATGATCAGTGGCGGATCTAGCCGGTCGGTTTGGGAGGGGCAAACCAAAGTCAAAAAGCAAAAAAAAAAAAACGTCGCGCAACGAACCTCGGCCTGCGGCCTCGGCAGGTGCCGCTCTGGCGCAGGAGAAGCCGGTGACAATGTACGTTAGCCAAACAGTTCGATTGACAGGCGAGTGTTTTCAGCAGTTTGATACTTATAACAAAGCAATGTTGGAGTTTTAAGTTTTGTGTTCCATTATGGCTCCATTCAATCCCCTGTCTAGGCCCATGTTTTCCTAAATTAGCATGTCTCTGCATACTGCACCACGCTTGCCCTCTGTTCATGTCATCAAAGAAATAAACACACGCATAATGTTTGTTTTGTTAAGCAAAGACTGGGCATGACGAGAGGAAAGGAGATACAATATAAAATATGATGGGTTTTCCGACGGTATTTCACCTGTACCTGCAGATTTTCACCCAATTCAGCCTATTTGTTACCGAGTTATGCCCCAGCTCGAGACCTCAGCCCCACCACCGAACTGATGTCCTGGATCCGCCTATGCTCGAGCTCCTTACCCCACACCCTTACATATGTCCTGGATCTGCCTATGCTCGAACTCCGTAGCCCCACCTCTATACTGCCCTGGATCCGCCTATGCTTGAACTCCTTAGCCACTACCCCTACTGATGCCCTGGATCCCCCTATGCTCGAGCTCCTTAGCCCCACCCCCGTACTGAAGTCCTGGATCCGCTTATGTTTTAACTCTTTAGCCCCTACCTGTTTTAACTCTTTAGCCCCTTGATGTCCTGGATCCGCTTTTTCTCGAGCTCCTTAGCCCCACCCCTGTACTGATGTCTTTGATCCGCCTATACTTGAGCCTCTTACCCCAGCCCCGTACTGATAACCTGGATCCGCCGCTGCTCGAGCTCCTTAGCCCGACACCCATACTGATGTCCTGGATCCGCCTATGCTCGAGCTCCTTAGCCCCACCTCCGTACAGATGTCCTGGATCCGCCTATGCTGGATCTCCTTAGCCCAATCCCCGTGCCGATATGCTGGATCCGCCTATGCTCAAACTCCTTAGCCTCTACCCCCGTACTGATATCCTGGCTCCGCTTATGCTCGAGCTCCTTAGCCCCGTCCCCGTACTGATGTCCTGGATCCGCCTATGCTCGAACTCTTCAGCCCCTACCCCTGTGCTGATGTCCTGGATCCGCTTATGCTTGAGCTCCGTAGCCCCACCTCTGTACTGATGTCTTTTATCCGCCTATACTCGAACCCCTTAGCCCCACCCCCGTACTGATGCCCTGGATCCGCCTCTGCTCGAGCTCCTTAGCCCCACACCCATACTGATGTCCTACATCCGCCTATGCTCCAGCTCTTTAGCCCCATCCCCGTACAGATGTCCTGGATCCACCTATGCTCGATCTCCTTAGCCCCACCCCCGTACTGATGTCCTGGATCCGCCTTTACTCGAGTTCCGGAGTCACACCCCTGCACTGATGACCTGGATCCACCTATGCTCGAGCTCCTTAGCCCCACCCCCGAATTGATGTCCTGGATCTGCCTATGCTCGAACTCCGTAGCCCCACCTCCGTACTGCCCTGGATTCGCCTATACTCGAACCTTTAGCCCCTACCACCCTACTATTGTCCAGGATCCGCCAATGCTGGAACGCCTGAGCCCCACCACCGTACTGATGTCCTGGATCCGCCTATGCTCGAGCTCCTTAGCCCCACCCACGTACTGAGGCCTGGATCCGCCTTTGCTGGAGCTCCTTAGCCCCACCCCCGTACTGATGTCCTGGATCCGCCTATGCTCGAACTTCTTAGCCCCACCTCCGTACTGATGTCCTGGATCCGCATATGCTCGAACTCCTTAGCCCCTACCCCCCTACTGATGTCCTGGATCCGCCTATGCTCGAGCTCCTTACCCCACCTTCTTCCTGATGTCTTGGATCCGCCTATGCTCGAACTCCGTAGCCCCTAACCCACCCCACTGATGTCCTGGATCCGCCTATGCTCGAGCTCCTTACCCCACCCCCTTACTGATGTCCTGGATCCGCCTGTGCTCGAACTTCGTAGCCCCACCTCTGTACTGCCCTGGATCCGCCTATGCTCGAACTACTTAGCCCCCACCCCTACTGATGTCCTGGATCCGACTATGCTCGAGCTCCCGAGCCCCACCCCCGTACTGATCAGCTGAATCCGCTTATGCTCGAGCTTCTTAGCCCCACCGCCGTACTGATGTCCTAGATCCACCTCTGCTCGAGCTCCTTAGCCCCATCCCCGTACTAATATCCTGGATCCGCCTATGCTCGAACTCCGTAGCCCCTACCCCCTACTGATGTCCTGGATCCGCCTATGCTGGAACCCCCGAGTCTCACCCCGTATTGATGTCCTGATTCCGCTAATGCTCAGCTGCTTAGCCCCATCCCCGTACTAATGTCCTGGATCCGCCTATGCTCTAACTCCCTAGCCCGACCCTCGTACCGATGTCCTGGATCCGCCTATGCTCTAACTCCCTACTCCGACCCTCGTACCGATGTCCTGGATCCGCCTATGCTCTAACTCCCTAGCCCCACCCTCGTACTGATGTCCTGGGTCCGCCTATGCTCGAACTCTTTAGCCCTTACCCCCATGCTGATGTCCTGGATCCGCTTATGCTCGATCTCCTTACCCCACACCAGTAACGCCCCACCTCCGTGCCCCCCCGCCCCCGAAACGACATAGGCGGATACAAGGGGAAAGGGGACAGGTGCCCCCCATAGAATCTTAGCGCCCCCTGAAATTGTCCCGGAAACCCCTGGAAACTGGAAAGTTCGATGGCACCCCCTGAAATATCGTTTTCCCCAAAATGCAGGTATCGGGGTCTACTGATAGGTTTTAGCGCCTACTTGATAGGTTTTTCCGGCCAAAAGTGGCGTCCCTGGTGTAGATAGCGCCCACCAGGAAGTTTCCCCTTCCACCTCGCCCCTGATAGGCAATCCTGGATCCGCGTATGGGAAGCGACATTTCAGGGAGCGTCATTCGCCTTGAGAGGCGTGTCTGTACAATTTCAGAGGGCGCCGATGGTCGACTGGGGGTTGGGGGAGGGGGATGGGGGAGAAGGGTGGGGGGGGGCACCTAGCCTACTTATTCCCTGGATCCACCCATGGTCCAAAAACAGAAACATAATACTCTTATTGTAAACTCAGACTTTTACGGTACTCTAATTACTTGTGATGCATTATGGGTAGTGTTGGGTACTTTTTTACCATACCATAAATAAACAGAAACGGCCGCGCCGATCGCCGGCGTTGCCGCGGCGTGGACGCAGGGGTGACGCGTGGTGATTTGCTATAACGATGCGTGGAGGAACGGCATGTTAGTAAAGGTAACTTGGTGTTTCATTGATATATATGCAGATGGAATGTCGACATATGTCTCTTACCTAGCTGCATGCAAAATTTCATTTCCCTCCAATGACTCTAACCACCCTAAACCCCGGTGTGAAGGAAAAATGAACTGATAAAATTACCACCTTGAAATGTATTTTACGGCTGATAGCGCGGAAGCCGTAAGAGATAAGTGGAGGCTATGAGTGAGAAAAATGACGGCAACGAAGTTTTCTATCCAGCCGTGTTAAGTTCAATACCGTAGCTATCACGGTCTGGAAACCAGGGGGCTGAGAATAACAATTTTAAAAACTTATACTTTATTTTTGCCTATAAAATAAAAAGTTTCAGTCTGAAAGTTTTTATCTCTAAATATATAATAAACGAGGCTATTCTCTTTTATTATCTGAAATGGGAACTAATTTATCTTAATTAGATTGGAAGATATAAGGGTTTGACTGATATTTTGGGAAATGCAGACCTTCGCAGAATGGGCCAAAAAGGACCCTTAAATTTCCGTTTTTGTTTTGTTTCTGCGTTTGTGCAGTACTGCACAAACCGGCCTTTAAATTGGTATTTGACTCAGAACCTGAACTGCTGTAGCTTGAGATATTTCGAGCCTGTAGTTTAGACTATGAGTTTTATGCCGAATTTAGGGTGCAAAGTTTAAAAGCTAATTTGGAGCCTTAAATTTATAACTTTTTCTTTCAACCTTTTTGTGTGATCTACAAATTTCCCTGATGTAAAAGGGTGCAAGGTTGAAGACTGTAGATGAATTAGGAAAAAATAGAAAAATAAAAGTTAAAAATCACATAATGCAAAATTCTGGGCAAAATTTTGAAAATTTTGAAAATTGACAACCGTGGTGCTTATTCATTTAGAAGTGCCTTCTATCCACAAAAGTTTTAGGTCTCTGATACCAGCGCTCAGAACAGACAACAACAACAACAACAACCTCGGCCTGCGGCCTCGGCAGGTGCCGCTCTGGCGCAGGAGAAGCCGGTGACAATGTACGTTAGCCAAACAGTTCGATTGACAGGCGAGTTTTTCAGCAGTTTGATACTTATAACAACGCAATGTTGGAGTTTTAGGTTTTGTGTGCTCATTATGGCTCCATTCAATCCCCTGTCTAGGCCCATGTTTTCCTAAATTAGCATGTCTCTGCATACTGCACCACGCTTGCCCTCTGTTCATGTCATCAAATAAATAAACACACGCATAATGTTTATTTTGTTGAGCAAAGACTGGGCATGACGAGAAGAAAGGAGATACAATATAAAATATGATGGGTTTTCCGACGGTATTTCACCCATACCTGCAGATTTTCACCAAATTCAGCCTATTTGTTACCGAGTTATGCCCCAGCTCGAGACCTCAGCCCCACCACCAAACTGATGTCCTGGATCCGCCTATGCTCGAGCTCCTTACCCCAACCCCTTACATATGTTCTGGATCTGCCTATGCTCGAACTCTGTAGCCCCACCTCGATACTGCCCTGGACCCGCTTATGCTTGAACTCCTTAGCCCCTACCCCTAATGATGTCCTGGATCTGCCTATGCTCGAGCTCCCGAGCCCCAGCCACGTACTGATGTCCTGAATCCGCTTATGCTCGAGCTCCTTAGCCCCACTCCCGTACTGATGTCTTTGATCCGCTTATGTTTTAACTCTTTAGCCCCTACCTGTTTTAACTCTTTAGCCTCTTGATGTCCTGGATCCGCTTATGCTCGAGCTCCTTAGCCCCACCCCCGTACTGATGTCTTTGATCCGCCTATACTCGAGCCTCTTAGCCCCGGCCCCGTACTGATGTCCTGGATCCGCCTCTGCTCGAGCTCCTTAGCCCGACACCCATACTGATGTCCTGGATCCGCCTATGCTCGAGCTCCTTAGCCCCATCTCCGTACAGATGTCCTGGATCCGCCTATGCTGGATCTCCTAGCCCCATCCCCGTACCGATATGCTGGATCCGCCTATGCTCAAACCCCTTAGCCTCTAACCCCGTACTGATATCCTGGCTCCGCTTATGCTCGAGCTCCTTAGCCCCACCCCCCGTACTGATGTCCTGGATCCGCCTATGCTCGAACTCTTTAGCCCCTACCCCTGTGCTGATGTCCTGGATCTGCTTTTGCTTGAGCTCCGTAGCCCCACCTCTATACTGCCCTGGATCCGCCTATGCTTGAACTCCTTAGCCACTACCCCTACTGATGCCCTGGATCCCCCTATGCTCGAGCTCCTTAGCCCCACCCCCGTACTGAAGTCCTGGATCCGCTTATGTTTTAACTCTTTAGGCCCTACCTGTTTTAACTCTTTAGCCCCTTGATGTCCTGGATCCGCTTTTTCTCGAGCTCCTTAGCCCCACCCCTGTACTGATGTCTTTGATCCGCCTATACTCGAGCCTCTTAGCCCCAGCCCCGTACTGATAACCTGGATCCGCCGCTGCTCGAGCTCCTTAGCCCGACAGCCATACTGATGTCCTGGATCCGCCTATGCTCGAGCTCCTTAGCCCCAGCTCCGTACAGATGTCCTGGATCCGCCTATGCTGGATCTCCTTAGCCCAATCCCCGTACCGATATGCTGATCCGCCTATGCTGGATCTCCTAGCCCCATCCCCGTACCGATATGCTGGATCCGCCTATGCTCAAACCCCTTAGCCTCTAACCCCGTACTGATATCCTGGCTCCGCTTATGCTCGAGCTCCTTAGCCCCACCCCCGTACTGATGTCCTGGATCCGCTTATGCTTGAGCTCCTTAGCCCCACCTCTGTACTGATGTCCTTTATCCGCCTATACTCGAACCCCTTAGCCCCACCCCCGTACTGATGCCCTGGATCCGCCTCTGCTCGAGCTCCTTAGCCCCACACCCATACTGATGTCCTGGATCCGCCTATACTCCAGCTTTATAGCCCCACCCCCGTACAGATGTCCTGGATCCACCTATGCTCGATCTCCTTAGCCCCACCCCCGTACTGATGTCCTGGATCCGCCTTTACTCAGGCTCCGGAGCCACACCCCTGCACTGATGTCCTGGATCCGCCTATGCTCGAGCTCCTTAGCCCCACCCCCGAACTGATGTCCTGGATCTGCCTATGCTCGAACTCCGTAGCCCCACCTCCGTACTGCCCTGGATTCGCCTATACGCAAACTCTTTATTCCCTACCACCCTACTAATGTCCTGGATCCGCCTATGCTAGAACGCCCGAGCCCCAACACCGTACTGATGTCCTGGATCCGCCTATGCTCGAGCTCCTTAGCCCCACCCCCGTACTGATGTCCTGGATCCGCCTTTGCTGGAGCTCCTTAGCCCCACCCCCCGTACTGATGTCCTGGATCCTCCTATGCTCGAACTTCTTAGCCCCACCTCCGTACTGATGTCCTGGATCCGCATATGCTCGAACTCATTAGCCCCTACCCCCTACTGATGTCCTGGATCCGCCTATGCTCGAGCTCCTTACCCCACCTTCTTCCTGATGTCTTGGGTCCGCCTATGCTCGAACTCCGTAGCCCCTACCCCCCCACTGATGTCCTGGATCCGCCTATGCTCGATCTCCTTACCCCACCCCCTTACTGATGTCCTGGATCCGCCTGTGCTCGAACTTCGTAGCCCCACCTCTGTACTGCCCTGGATCCGCCTATGCTCGAACTACTTAGCCCCCACCCCCTACTGATGTCCTGGATCCGACTATGCTCGAGCTCCCGAGCCCCACCCCCGTACTGATCAGCTGAATCCGCTTATGCTCGAGCTTCTTAGCCCCACCGCCGTACTGATGTCCTAGATCCGCCTCTGCTCGAGCTCCTTAGCCCCATCCCCGTACTAATATCCTGGATCCGCCTATGCTCGAACTCCGTAGCCCCTACCCCCTACTGATGTCCTGGATCCGCCTATGCTGGAACTCCCGAGTTTCACCCCGTACTGATGTCCTGATTCCGCTAATGCTCAGCTGCTTAGCCCCATCCCCGTACTAATGTCCTGGATCCGCCTATGCTCTAACTCCCTAGCCCGACCCTCGTACCGATGTCCTGGATCCGCCTATGCTCTAACTCCCTAGCCCGACCCTCGTACCGATGTCCTGGATCCGCCTATGCTCTAACTCCCTAGCCCCACCCTCGTACTGATGTCCTGGGTCCGCCTATGCTCGAACTCTTTAGCCCTTACCCCCATGCTGATGTCCTGGATCCGCTTATGCTCGATCTCCTTACCCCCACACCAGTAACGCCCCACCTCCGTGCCCCCCCGCCCCCGAAACGACATAGGCAGATCCAAGGGGAAAGGGGACAGGTGCCCCCCATAGAATCTTAGCGCCCCCTGAAATTGTCCCGGAAACCCCTGGAAAGTTCGATGGCACCCCCTGAAATGTCGTTTTCCCCGAGATGCAGGTATCGGGGTCTACTGATAGGTTTTAGCGCCTATTTGATAGGTTTTTCCTGCCAAAAGTGGCGTCCCTGGTGTAGATTGCGCCCACCAGGAAGTTTCCCCTTCCACGTCGCCCCCGATAGGCAATCCTGGATCCGCGTATGGGAAGCGACATTTCAGGGAGCGTCATCGACCTTGAGAGGCGTGTCTTTACAATTTCAGAGGGCGCCGATGGTCGATTGGGGGTTGGGGGAGGGGAAGGGTGGGAGGGGGCGCACCTAGCCTACTTATTCCCTGGATCCACCCATGGTGCAAAAACAGAAACATAATACTCTTATTGTAAACTCAGACTTTTACGGTACTCTAATTACTTGTGATGCATTATGGGTAGTGTTGGGTACTTTTTTACCAGACCATAAATAAACAGAAACGGCCGCGCCGATCGCCGGCGTTGCCGCGACGTGGACGCAGGGGTGACGCGTGGTGATTTGCTACAACGATGCGTGGAGAAACGGCATGTTAGTAAAGGTAACTTGGTGTTTCATTGATATATATGCAGATGGAATGTCGACATATGTCTCTTACCTAGCTGCATGCAAAATTTCATTTCCCTCCAATGACTCTAACCACCCTAAACCCCGGTGTGAAGCAAAAATGAACTGATAAAATTACCACTGTGAAATGCATTTTACGGCTTATAGCGCGGAAGCCGTAAGAGATAAGTGGGGGGTATGAGTGAGAAAAATGACGGCAACAAAGTTTTCTATCCAGCCGTGTTAAGTTCAATACCGTAGCTATCATGGTCTGGAAACCAGGGGGCTGAGAATAAAAATTTTAAAAACTTATATTATGTTTTTGCCTCTAAAATAAAAAGTTTCAGTCTGAAAGTTTTTATCTCTAAATATATAATAAAGGAGGCTATTCTCTCTTATTATTTGAAATGGGAACTAATTTTTATCACTTAGATCGGAAGATATAAGGGTTTGAATGATATTTTGGGAAATGCAGACCTTCACGGAATGGGCCAAAAAGGACCCTTAAATTTCCGTTTTTGTTTTGTTTCTGTGTTTGTGCAGTACTGCACAAACCGGCCTTTAAGTTGATATTTGACTCAGAACCTGAACTGCTGTAGCTTCAGATATTTCGAGCCTGTAGTTTAGACGATGAGTTTTATGCCAAATTTAGGGTGCAAAGTTTAAAAGCTAATTTAGAGCCCTAAATTTAAAGCTTTTTCTTTCCAACTTTTTGTGTGAATTACAAATTTCCCTGATGTAAAAGGGTGCAAGTTTAAAGAGCCTAGATGAATTAGCAAAAAATAGAAAAATAAAAGTTAAAAATCACATAATGCATAATTCTGGGCAAAATTTTGAAAACTTTGAAAATTGACAACCGTGGTGCTGATTCATTTGGAAGTGCCTTCTATCCACAAAAGTTTTAGGTCTCTGATACCAGCGCTCAGAACAGACAACAACAACAACAACAACAACCTCGGCCTGCGGCCTCGGCAGGTGTCGCTCTGGCGCAGGAGAAGCCGGTGACAATGTACGTTAGCCAAACAGTTCGATTGACAGGCGAGTTTTTTCAGCAAATTGATACTTATAACAACGCAATGTTGGAGTTTTAGGTTTTGTGTTCTCATTATGGCTCAATTCAATCCCCTGTCTAGGCCCATGTTTTCCTAAATTAGCATGTCTCTGCATGCTGCACCACGCTTGCCCTCTGTTCATGTCATCAAATAAATAAACACACGCATAATGTTTGTTTTGTTAAGCAAAGACTGGGCATGACGAGAAGAAAGGAGATACAATATAAAATATGATGGGTTTTCCGACGGTATTTCACCTATACCTGCAGATATTCACCCAATTCAGCCTATTTGTTACCGAGTTATGCCCCAGCTCAAGACCTCAGCCCCACCACCGAACTGATGTCCTGGATCCGCCTATGCTCGAGCTCCTTACCCCACCCCCTTACATATGTCCTGGATCTGCCTATGCTCGAACTCCGTAGCCCCACCTCTATACTGCCCTGGATCCGCCTATGCTTGAACTCCTTAGCCCCTACCCCTACTGCTGTCCTGGATCCGCCTATGCTCGAGCTCCCGAGCCCCACCCACTTACTGATGTCCTGAATCCGCTTATGCTCGAGCTCCATAGCCCCACCCCCGTACTGATGTCCTGGATCCGCTTATGTTTTAACTCTTTAGCCCCTACCTGTTTTAACTCTTTTGCCCCTTGATGTCCTGGATCCGCTTATGCTCAAGCTCCTTAGCCCCACCCCCGTACTGATGTCTTTGATCCGCCTATACTCGAGCCCCTTAGCCCCAGCCTCGTACTGATGTCCTGGATCCGCCTCTGCTCGAGCTCCTTAGCCCGACACCCATACTGATGTCCTGGATCTGCCTATGCTCGAGCTCCTTAGCCCCACCTCCGTACAGATGTCCTGGATCCGCCTATGCTGGATCTCCTTAGCCCCATCCCCGTACCGATATGCTGGATCCGCCTATGCTCAAACTCCTTAGCCTCTAACCCCGTACTGATATCCTGGCTCCGCTTATGCTCGAGCTCCTTAGCCCCACCCCCGTACTGATGTCCTGGATCCGCCTATGCTCGAACTCTTTAGCCCCTACCCCTGTGCTGATGTCCTGGATCTGCTTTTGCTTGAGCTCCTTAGCCCCACCTCTGTACTGATGTCCTTTATCCGCCTATACTCGAACCCCTTAGCCCCACCCCCGTACTGATGCCCTGGATCCGCCTCTGCTCGAGGTCCTTAGCCCTACACCCATACTGATGTCCTGGATCCGCCTATGCTCCAGCTTTTTAGCCCCACCCCCGTACAGATGTCCTGGATCCACCTATGCTCGATCTCCTTAGCCCCACCCCCGTACTGATGTCCTGGATCCGCCTTTACTTGAGCTCCGGAGCCACACCCCTGCACTGATGTCCTGGATCCGCCTATGCTCGAGCTCCTTAGCCCCACCCCCGAACTGATGTCCTGGATCTGCCTATGCTCGAACTCCGTAGCCCCACCTCCGTACTGCCCTGGATTCGCCTATACTCGAACTCTTTAGCCCCTACCACCCTACTATTGTCCTGGATCCGCCTATGCTGGAACGCCCGAGCCCCACCACTGTACTGATGTCCTGGATCCGCCTATGCTCGAGCTCCTTAGCCCCACCCCCGTACTGAGGCCTGGATCCGCCTTTGCTGGAGCTCCTTAGCCCCACCCCCGTACTGATGTCCTGGATCCGCCTATGCTCGAACTTCTTAGCCCCACCTCCGTACTGATGTCCTGGATCCGCCTATGCTCGAACTCCTTAGCCCCTACCCCCTACTGATGTCCTGGATCCGCCTATGCTCGAGCTCCTTACCCCACCTTCTTACTGATGTCCTGGATCCGCCTATGCTCGAACTCCGTGGCCCCTACTCCCCCCCCACTGATGTCCTGGATCCGCCTATGCTCGAGCTCCTTACCCCACCCCCTTACTGATGTCCTGGATCCGCCTATGCTCTAACTCCGTAGCCCCACCTCTGTAATGCCCTGGATCCGCCTATGCTCGAACTACTAACCCCCCGCCCCCTACTGATGTCCTGGATCCAACTATGCTCGAGCTCCCGAGCCCCACCGTCGTACTGATCAGCTGATCTGCTTATGCTCGAGCTTCTTAGCCCCACCCCCGTACTGATGTCCTGGATCCGCCTATGCTCGAACTCTTTAGCCCCTACCCACGTGCTGATGTCCTGGATCCGCTTATGCTCGAGCTCCTTAGCCTCACCCCCGTACTGATGTCCTTGATCCGCCTATACTCAAGCCCTTTAGCCCCACCGCCGTACTGATGTCCTAGATCCGCCTCTGCTCGAGCTCCTTAGCCCCACACCCATACTGATGTCCTGGATCAGCCTATGCTCGAGCTCCTTATCTCCACCCCCGTACAGATGTCCTAGATCCGCCTATGCTCGATCTCCTTAGCCCCATCCCCGTACTAATATCCTGGATCCACCTATGCTCGAACTCCGTAGCCCCTACCCCCCTACTGATGTCCTGGATCCGCCTATGCTGGAACTCCCGAGTCTCACCCCGTACTGATGTCCTGAATCCGCTAATGCTCAGCTGCTTAGCCCCATCCCCGTACTAATGTCCTGGATCCGCCTATGCTCTAACTCCCTAGCCTGACCCTCGTACCGATGTCCTGGATCCACCTATGCTCTAACTCCCTAGCCCGACCCTCGTACCGATGTCCTGGATCCGCCTATGCTCTAACTCCCTAGCCCCACCCTCGTACTGATGTCCTGGGTCCGCCTATGCTCGAACTCTTTAGCCCCTACCCCCATGCTGATGTCCTGGATCCGCTTATGCTCGAGCTCCTTACCCCCACACCCGTAACGACCCCACCTCCGTGCCCCCCCCGAAACGACATAGGCGGATCCAAGGGGGAAGGGGACAGGTGCCCCCCATATAATCTTAGCGCCCCCTGAAATTGTCCCGGTAACCCCTGGAAAGTTCGATGGCACCCCCTGAAATGTCGTTTTCCCCGAGATGCAGGTATCGGGGTCTACTGATAGGTTTTAGCGCCTACTTGATAGGTTTTTCCGGCCAAAAGTGGCGTCCCTGGTGTAGATAGCGCCCACCAGGAAGTTTCCCCTTCCACCTCGCCCCCGATAGGCAATCCTGGATCCACGTATGGGAAGCGACATTTCAGGGAGCGTCATCGAACTTGAGAGGCGTGTCTTTACAATTTCAGAGGGCGCCGATGGTCGATTGGGGGTTGGGGGAGGGGATGGGGGGGAGAAGGGTGGGGGGGGGCACCTAGCCTACTTATTCCCTGGATCCACCCATGGTCCAAAAACAGAAACATAATACTCTTATTGTAAACTCGGACTTTTAGGGTACTCTAATTACTTGTGATGCATTATGGTTATTATTAGGTACTTTTTTACCAGACCATAAATAAACAGAAACGGCCGCGCCGATCGCCGGCATTGCCGCGGCGTGGACGCAGGGGTGACGCGTGGTGATTTGCTACAACGATGCGTGGAGAAACGGCATGTTTGTAAAGGTAACTTGGTGTTTCATTGCTATCTATACAGATGGAATGTCGACATATGTCTCTTACCTAGCTGCATGCAAAATTTCATTTCCCTCCAATGACTCTAACCCAGGGACGGCGGATTCCAGGGTGCAAGTGGTGCAGTTGCACCACTCGATTTTTTTCAAGTGGTGCAAAAGTATCTTTTTGCACCACTTGTTTTGGCTTTGTCCAGGAGGCGCCCCCCCAGGCCTCAGCCGGCGCCCCCGGCCGGTCAGAGAAAATCAAGCCTAATTACCGCCTACCTGAAGAGGTAGGATCCTCTGTGAAAAAGACATGTTCATACATGAATGACGCACCTTGACATCAAAACTGCGCCCTGGAAAGCAAAAGGCGCCCCCCTTGAGTAAAGGCGCCCCTCTGGATAGCATAGGCGCCCTTGAAAAGCGTAGGCGCCTCCTGGACAGCTGAGGCGCCTCCGAAGAAGAGAAACGGCGCCCCTAGATATCACATGCGCCCCTTGGTTAGCACAGGCACCCCTTGACAGCAAAGGCGCCCCCCCGCAGAGAAAAGGCGCCCCCTGGACAACATAGGCGCCCTTTGATAAGAAAGGCGCCCCCTGCAGAGATAAGAGAGAAACCCCCCCTCCCGAGAACAACGGCGGCAGGGACGGCGGATTCCGCAGGACAGGGTGTGCAGTTGCACACCTTGAAAAAATGATGGTGTACAATAGTATATTTTTGCACACCTGGTTTTGACATCGTACGGGGAGGCCCTCACGGATTTGGGTGGCACCCCCGGATTTTGCCGGCACCCCCGGCCGGTCAAGAGAAAATCAGACACATCGCCTGTCTGAAGGGGTAGTACCCTCTGTGTAAAATAAAATACACTTTCAAATATGAATGGCGCCCCCTGACATCAAAGCTGCACCCTGGACAGCAAAAGGTGCCCACCACCTTGAGTAAAAGCGCCCCTCTGGATAGCAAAGGCGACCTCTAGACAGCAGAGGCGCCCCTGGACAGAAAAAGGCACCCCCAATTGAGGAGTAACGACGCCCCTGAATAGCATAGGCGCCCTCTGGTTAGCACAGGCACTCCCGTACACTAAGAGGCGCCCCCTCCCCCATAGAGCAAAGGCACCCCTCTGGATATCATAAGCTCCCTTTAATAGCAATCGCGCTCCCTGGGCAGCAGGGCGCCCTCTGGATAGGATAGGCGCCCCCAAAACAGCAAATACGCCCTTTGATACCAAAAACGCCCCATGGACAGAACACACCCTCTGGATAGCATAGGCACCCCTGGACGGCAGAGACGCCCCTAAAGAAGAGCAACGGCACCCCAGGATAGCATATGCGCCCCTGGTTAGCACAGGCACCCCTGGACAGCAAAAGGCGGCCCCCGCCCCCTGAGTAAAGGATCCGGGTCTCTGGATAGCATAGGTGCCCCTGGATAGCGCAGGCGCCTCCTGGACAGCAGAGACGCCTCCGAAGAAGATCAACGGCGCCCCTTGATATCATATGCACCCCCTGGTTAGCACAGGCATCCCTGGATAGCAAAAGGCGCCCCCCTCCGAGAGCAAAGGCGCCCCCTCTGGAAAGAATAAGCACCCATGGATAGGAAAGGCGCCCCCTGGAAAGGACAGCAGAACATTTTTTAAGGAAAACTCAGTTGAGGGGGGCGGTGGAGATTTTCTTGTGCTGGCCATTATAATGTCTTCGGGGGATCAAACCCCCATTTGGAGGGGGCGTTAATAAAATTTAGACGTGCTAGGGTTAAAAAATGTCTCCTAATTTTTGTTATTCCATATTCTAAAGATTAGAGATGCTGCCCAGGACTGCGGGTTTTTTTCAACGGAAAAAGGCCAAACCGGGTTTGCGAAAAGGCCAAAAGGTTCAAATTGTATTTGCACTAAAAAATCTTGTTTTTTTATAAATTTCGTCCAAGTTATTCCCAGTACGGCTGTTGGAGTCTGAGTCTCATTAAAGTCCTCAAGGGACTTGTCACGGAGACCCCGACCCCACCACCCGAACGAGTAACGCCCACAATGAAGGGTTGATTTAGAAGCCAAAGTTTAACCTCCCACAAAGCACAGGGATGGCCGCCTCGCTCAGGTCACCCTCTCATCAGTCAGTTGCCAGCCGACCTACGTCGGGCAAACGATTGAGCGCCGGAGCGTCTCAGGGGAACCGATCTCAAGCCTGGACATGCACTGCCACTGCATGCTTCTCAGCAGCGGGCCGGAGCCCGACGCTCTACCAACCGAGCAACCGGGGCGGCCAAATGGCCAAATAAATACCACAAAAGCCATATTTGAGGCTAAAACGAACCCTACCGGGTGTCATAAACCCACAGAAAAAGGACAGAGCACTCTTGTATCACTGCAGTGAACAGTGCACTGTATAAAACTAAATGTTGATAATTTGATATTGACTTGACGATATATTTTTAGCACACTGCCCATCTCATAAGAAGGCAGGAGTCCCCTTCCAATCCCGTGTGGCGACCCAATTATTTTATCCACATAACTAAACAATTTGTTAGCTTCATCAATTATCTTGGCCGCACCACTCCCCACTAACATTTGATATCTTCCTGCTTTTCCTGTGAATTGTTTGCTCTTGAACAGTGACGGATCCATAGGCAGATCCAGGATTGTCAGTCGGAGGGGAGCACCTTCCCGGGGGCGCCATCCGGAGCAGGGGGCGCCACTTTTGACCGGAAAAACCTACCAGGTGGGCGTAAAATCCTATCGGTGAGCACCGATTTCGCATCCTGGGGGAGAGTGGGAAGCGCCACTTCAGGCGAGTGCCATCGACCTTTCAGGGGGACGCCGTGATCATTTCAGGGGGCGCCGAGGATCGATTGGGGGGCTGCATCTGCCCCTCCCCTTTGCCCCCTGGATCCGCGTATGGGCGGATCTAGAATTTTAGTAAGGTGGGGGGGAAACGCGGAGCCTCAAAGTGGGCACTTTACCATCAACTTTTCACCCAAAGGGCGCCTATGGTATTCGGTTTTCGGTTGCCGTCATATTGGTGGATCGTATTTTTAACAACGTCCTATCCCACCCTCTCCCAGCCATAACAGTTTGTACCAGCCAAGCAAGAGGCCTATTTGGCGTGATATTTGAAACAATGAATTGCTAAACAGTTCAGTCCACACTTTTTTCGGCACCTCTTGAAAAATCTGTAACTGCCACTAGGTCATGGAGAAATTCAAGACACTTGGGAAGATGCAACAGCTGAACATAAAGGTACATATCTGGGGATTTTTCTATTAGTGAAGAGGGGTTAAGTTTATTTTAATATCAAATATGATAAGCATCATTTTGCCTTTCCACGTGGCCAAGATTCGTAAGATAATGGTGAGAGGACATTGAAAATAATCGCAGCGAGTGTGAACCTGGCCTGTGCGCTGTCCAAGAAAATTACCTCAGCGGAAAAGCTTTTAAGTTGTAGGAAACACAAGCCGGACTTTAACCCACATTATTAATTGCTCCTAAAAAATAATGTTTGAACCAGATGGCAGACTCAAGGAGATATAAGGGAAGTTGAAACGTTAAGATAAACACAGAATGAAGTATGTGGGCATTTTCCATCGACCTTTATCTATATTCTTCAATTCATCAGCATGGGAGAATTGCTCTTGTGCGTGAAATTTCGGAGGTGTTAAGAGAATTTCGGTAGCCATGTGATTGAATGCTGAAATAGATCATGCCATAGGCATTTGTGATTTGTGACATAAATGGGCCCTACTAGAATAAAAGAAAACAGTTTCAACGTGTCCAAGTACTCTCTTGATAAATTGATAACTTTTTTCGTTTATTGGCTGTAATTTGCGCGTTTAATGATCATGTGCAGTGTTCAGATCGAAGTGAAAAGACCATTCAGATTGATAAAACGAGTATATTTTGTCACTGACCATCCACTTATACCATCAACCATCGCCTTCAGGTCAAGTTCAGGACTCATTTAAGAGAAGAGGTGAGCGTGCACTGTGCATGCCCAAATCGAGACACAGCCGCCCTCCCGATGGACAGACCGCGCAGAAATACGTCCTCGTCGCGTTTGATTTCGCGCACGCGTACGACGTAGTGGACCACCACCTGCTACGCGTTCGCCTGCTGTAGATGGGGCTGTCAAATTGCACGGTGGCCTGGATTTGGCAGTGACTCCGGGACCGAAGAGTCCAGGTGGAACTAAATGGTGTGCTTTCCAGTGAGCGCATTTTCCGAACTGGCCTGCCGTAAGGAAGTGTCTTATCGCCAGTTTTATTTTGTATGGGCGGCTCGGCTGGTAGACGCACTCTGCGCGGTTCCCGGATGCTCCCCTACATGTACGCCGATGATACGGCGGCTCTCTGCACGGGCAACAACATACAAGTCGCCAAGGACCGGGCGCAATAAAGCTGCTGCTGGCACCCTCATGAAGTGGACCCGACAGCACAAAATGGTGGTATCAGGAGCCAAGATCCAAGTACTGGTGATGTCCCAGTGGGCCAGAGACGCCGATCCCTTCAATTTTAAGGTCGACGGGAAGTCTGTCACTGCTGGAGACACCCTACAGCTACTTGGCGTCACCATCGATCGGCTCCTCCATTTCGGTCCACACTGTAAGAGACTGTGGGAGAAGGTCCACCCCCGCATCTCCCACCTACGTCAACTGTCCGGCTGCAACTGGGGGCTGCACGAACAGCACCTCCGAACCGTCGCTACTGGCTACGTGAGAGGAGCGATGGAGTAAGCGGCCGCAGCGTGGCTCCACGCCACACCGCCATTTCATGTCGAGCTGCTGGAACGCAAAATGAGAGCGTCGGCGCGTATCATCACAGGATGCACCCACTCCACTCCCAGCCGAGTTAAGACTCCCCGCGTAGCGGCCAGAAGGAGGGTACTCGCGACCCGACTGCTGGTGAAATTCCATACCCTGCCGCCTGAAGACCCTCTGTGAAGACGTGCGGAGGCGACAGCGCCCTCTCGACTCTCCTCGGTGACCGGGTGGCGGCAGGTGGGCAAAGACATGTGGGATCAAGCAGGCATCTCCCTCCCCATCGAGTCTTTCCTTCCTCGACGTCTTCCACTGTGGATATCAGGAGAGTGAGTCACATTTCAACTAGACGTGGGCCCACTGACATCAGGAGCGCCACCTGTCCGGAAGAAGCGAGTAGCTCTCCCCCACCTCGCTTCCCTGACTCAATGTGCCACATGGGTGTGGACCGACGGGTCAGTGCACGGAGGGGTCACGAGCGGGGGAGCTGGGTCTTCATCGAGTCACCAGACAGAGCCCAGCATGAGCTCAGGCGACCAGCAGGCTCGCTCTGCTCGAGTTTTCAGGCTGAGATGGTAGCCATCCAAACTGCCTGTGTCTTCCTACTGGACTAATCAGTGCACACAGAAGATCCAGTCATCTTCAGCATGGCCTGCCAAGGTGACGACGCATTATAGAAATAAAATGGCTTCAATGTCTGCAGATAAGACAGCGAATCGGTAAAAATCGCAAATTTCCTCACCATCAGCTTAGACACCTGGCCCAAACAGCAAAAAAAAATGGAGTACAGCTCTGAAGTAAAAATGGATCCTTCGTAAGGCAAACTAGAAAACTTCTCAACATCGTCACCAACAAATGCACGCCCTGTGCCATTGTCACTTTCTTTTGCAACCGTCTATATAGAAACAGGCATGGTTTTTGAACGGCTCCGCAAGCAAGTTCATAAAATACTGGCGCGTCGGTTCAGGAGGCAAATTTTTGCTTTGTTGGCGTAGGTTGTGTTCGTGTTAACTGTCGAGATGAGCTATGGTTCAATAACAGCTGCTTCATGTGGTTCGACGAGATTGCTGTCGATACCAGCCTGTGCCAGCCAGGCACAGACTCTCACTCCCTGGTGACGGGTTGCAAAACGCGAGCCACTGTCTTATCTGACTGAGGTAGGCGTCGCCAAAAAAAATGTTTGGTATGTGGGGCGTGTTGGTGGCTTATTTTAAAGGGAACGTGGCACCTTGGTAAAATCCTGGAATTTTGTGTAATTAGGCGTACTTTTAGCCGAAAATAATTAAACCACTCATGATTTTTCTGAAAAATGTACAGCAAGCTCAATGCTTTTATTTTTAAAATACTCCTCTAGAAAAATGAATAAATATCTGCCTCTGGATGATGTCATGATCTGGCAACCACTACCATACACGAAACACTTCAAGGGCTTCGATTGGCTGATGCTCATCGTGATGTCAGCATATGTCGTCACACCAGCAGCTCACAACAATGGCCGCCTGGCGAGAGGTACATGAGAGGTACATTTCGGGTAGGTTTTAGTTTTTTTCTACGGAAAAATCGAGTTCCAAGACAAATGATATATAGAGCACCTGGTTTTCCGATTTGCTTTACAACTTGGCTATCTCAGTTAAAATCACGTTCTAAAGGTGCCACATTCCTTTTAATGGCTTAATGCAAAGCGAGTATCTTACTGCGCATTTGTAGCGGTATTTTACTAATTTCCACTAGCATGCTTATTATGGGTGAAGCTTGGAATGCTCCTGTTACTATTCTGATAGCGAGATGACGGACATATCGATAATCTTTTTCGCGGACTAAGGAGTGGCCTCATACGCAACCCCGGTCTGCGACCTGGGATAACCTCCCACCGGCGCAGGAGAGCCGCATGACAATGTGCTGAAATCAGCCATATTTCATTCTCAATGTATCTCTTCATAAGCCTGTAGGTCAGTGCCATCATTCTTTTCTTTGAAATAAATAGTAAATATCCCGCAGTCAACCCCGGATTCGAACCGCGCACCCCTCATCACGAGACAGGACCTCTAACCACTAGACCACTGCGCCACACTGTACCGACTCCCACTAACCCTACACCTGTGACCCGTCAGGAGGTCACTGGCCGGTATCACGCAATCAAAACGATGCCGTGATCGTGGCGCCGGGTGTTGTGTTCGTACAGAAAAGGCATGGTATAAAGCTGCTTCTAGAAGACGAACCAAACATTAGATTCGCCTAGAATCACTTGTATCGGCGACCCAGGACCCTAAGCTAGCTTTATGCCAAATTGCATCCACTTCCATTCATTTTGAGGACTTGAAACCATGGTGAGAAGCAAACATGTTCCGAGAAATTTAGCTCCTTGAAATACCCTTTCGGACGAATTACTCGAAAGCCGTTGGAGATAAGTGGGTAGTGTAAATGAATTGAATGACTGCAATTAATTTTCCTATTCAGCCATGTCAATTCTGAGCTTGTGAATGACATGTGCTCTGAACCGAAAAGCTGCAAATAAAAGGTTTTCTACTAAAATTATATTTCTACATATAAGACAATGAATTTTATTATCACGATATCCATCTCCGAATACTATCAGGCGGAAGCAATGTTCTTTCATTATTTGAAATGAAAAGTCAAATCGGCGCATTGGATCGCGAGAGATTAAGATTTAAATGAAATGAGCAAAAATGTAGTCCTCCGGCAAAATGGCAAAAACTAGGTCAGAATTTTACGTTTTCCACTGGAAACTATGCCTAAGCACAAGAAAATTGACGTAGCTGCCTCCACGTGGCTGTCTTTAAACTAACTGAAGCGTGCCTTCTGACATTTCGAGCTTACAAGTCGGCTGTCAAATTTCAATATCTTTTTGCTTGTACTAGAAATACTGCGTTTTGGCGTAATAAATATTGTCGGACCAGTTCGAACTTTTTTTCTTAGGTGGCCTTGTTGCTTATTCAAAAGGAGGCAAATTTCAAGTTCGTCGCTTAAGAAATAAAAATGATAAAAATGCAAAATTGAAAACATTTGTTCCAAAATTTCTCAAAAACTATTTTGAATTTAAATTCGGGGGCCTTAGTTTGGGCGTCTAGCGTAAAAGGGCAATCACCCTACACAATTGCAGAGCCCTGGTATCAAATGTCAGAAGCGCCAAACGGCCAGAATAGAGCCTCTTGAGAAATCTCAATCCGCTTCGCTCCATGGATTTCGTCATGCGGCTCTGACACAGCCGTACTCGATCTTCGGACGAATAAGTGATCTATACAGCATAAGAAGCTTATAACGTAGCGTATAACAATGAGCGTATAACGTGCGCATAACGTATATATAGGCGATAAGCGTATAACGTGTATAGCATGAGAAACATTTCTCTATCTGCACGGTATCTCATCCTCGTCAACACCTTCAGTATTTTCAGCGTATCGAAACATTTTTTTGCGGAAATCCTTCAGGTGTGGCACATATGAAAGCTTATCGAGTGTGAGCCTGATAAATCTGGTTTCTGCTACAACGTCGCTCGGATTTCCGCGAATTTACAAAATCGGGTATTCAGTCTCAATGTCTATTATAAAAGTGCATGCACTATGTCTTTGAACTTGAAAATTTCAGTCCATTGCATATGATCCATTGCTGCAATGTGTCAAGGTCAAGCTGCAGCCGCCTCTGCGCAGCTGCTGTAGTGGACGCTGTCACCCATATTGTGAACTCTTCAACGAAAAGCACATGCCGTATGTTTGCGGGAAGTGTCTGCAATATCATTGGTCATAACTGCAAACAAGGCTATGAAAATCACAGAATCCTGGGCTATGCCACTCTGTTGCTGATACAAATCCGATACGACTGAGTTTTCGCGAAATCTAAAATACCTATTTTTCGGAATATTAGAAATAAACCACCCCAAGTGGCCTCGCACGCCGAGTCCAAAGAGTTTCTGCAGAACGCCATTGGATAGCAAAGGCGCCCCCCAAGAGGTGATGGCGCCCCCTGGGGAGGAAGGCGCCCCCTCCAGAAAATCTTGCACCACTTCTCGAAAATGGAATCCGCCGTCTCTGCTCTAACCACCCTAAACCCCGGTGTGAAGCAAAAATGAACTGATAAAATTACCACTTTGAAATGTATTTTACGGCTTATAGCGCGGAAGCCGTAAGAGATAAGTGGGGGGTATGAGTGAGAAAAATGACGGCAACGAAGTTTTCTATCCAGCCGTGTTAAGTTTAATACCGTAGCTATCATCGTCTGGAAACCAGGGGGCTGAGAATAAAAATTTTAAAAACTTATATTTTATTTTTGCCTATAAAATAAAAAGTTTCAGTCTGAAAGTTTTTATCTCTAAATATATAATAAAGGAGGCTATCCTCTTTTATTATCTGAAATGGGGACTAATTTTTATCAATTAGATCGGAAGATATAAGGGTTTGAATGATATTTTGGGAAATGCAGACCTTCACGGAATGGGCCTAAAAGCACCCTTAAATTTCCGTTTTTGTTTTGTTTCTGTGTTTGTGCAGTACTGCACAAACCGGCCTTTAAGTTGATATTTGACTCAGAACCTGAACTGCTGTAGCTTCAGATATTTCGAGCCTGTAGTTTAGACGATGAGTTTTATGCCAAATTTAGGGTGCAAAGTTTAAAAGCTAATTTAGAGCCCTAAATTTAAAGCTTTTTCTTTCCAACTTTTTGTGTGAACTACAAATTTGTCTGATGTAAAAGGGTGCAAGTTTGAAAACTGTAGATGAATTAGCAAAAAATAGAAAAATAAAAGTTAAAATCACATAATGCAAAATTCTGGGCAAAATTTTGAAAATTTTGAAAATTGACAACCGTGGTGCTTATTCATTTGGAAGTGCCTTCTATCCACAAAAGTTTTAGGTCTCTGATACCAGCGCTCAGAACAGACAACAACAGACAGACCTCGGCCTGCGGCCTCGGCAGGTGCCGCTCCGGCGCAGGAGAAGCCGGTGACAATGTACGTTAGGCAAGCAGTTCGATTGACAGGCGAGTCTTTTCAGCAGTATGATACCTATACTAACGCGATGTTGGGACTTGAGGTCTAATGTTCTCATTATGACTACATTCAGTCCCATGTGTAAGTCCATGTTTTCCTAAACTAACATGTGTCTGCACACTGCGCCACGTTTGTCGTCTGTTCATGTCATCACATAAGTAATCACACGTATAAAGTTTGGTTTGTTAAGTAAAGACTGGCTATGCCCAGAAGAAAGGAGGTACAATATAAAATATTATGGGTTTGCCGACCATATTTCACCTACACCTGGAGATCTTCACACAATTCAGCCTATTTGTTGCCGAGTTAGCTTCGGTTATCTTAAGTCCCAGTCCGCATGCGCAGTAAAGTCTGCAGTGAATGAGAGCGAAGATACCGTTTTAATTGACTGAAGCATGTTGGTATGTCGTTTTTTTGTCTCCTGAACTAAACTATCCCTTATAGCCTAATATTCCTTAGAATTCATACTGAGCATGCGCAGCACAATGCAATGTCATAATTCCGTGAATCGGGATTAGCAGATAGTATTCTGCTATTACTCTCAAATTTTTAGCCCAATCGGTCTATTGGCTCCCGAGATAGCCTCCCTGACCATAAGTTCTAATGCGCATGCGCACATACCTTTGTAGTAAGCAAGGGTGTCAAAACTTTCATACTAAATTTAAGCATGTTTGCTCTCCTCTGTCCATGTCCTCTTCTGAAATATCCTCACCTTTAAGGCTTATCTTTAAGATTTCTACTGCGCATGCGCAGGGCAGTGCAGCTTCACTATGACATTATTTGTGGTTTTCACTCCGTGTCATTTTCTTGTTCACAAAATTTCAAAAAAATCGACCCGTAGGTTGCCGGGAGAGCCTCTGTTACCATTAGTTCCACTGCGCATGCGCAGTGACCTTTCATTGACCTGAAGACCGGATTCAAAATCTGCATGACCGATTTCCTCTCATTGATATTGTTCGACAATATGGAATAGAGTGCAACGAGATTTATATATTATTTACATGTCTAAATACGATAGCGGATACAAGGGGTGAGGCTAGTGGGCTTAAGTCCCCCCCATGTGAAAATGCCTAGAGCTATAGCATGAGCAAAGGATGTTTGGAGGCAATGGCAGAGAGGCTGGAGCTAAAAGGTGAATTCAGGGTAGCAGGGGGGGATAGGAGGCACGTGCACCCCCCCTTTGGTCGATCCTCAGCACCCCCTGAAATGGCCACGGCGCCCCTCAAACATTCGATGGCACCCCTGAAATGTCACTTCCCACCCTTTCCCCCTAAGATGCAAAAATTGGCGCCCATCGGAAGGATTTTACGTGCCAAAAGTTGCGCTCTATGCTCCGGATTACACCCCTTGCCCTGCGGACGGTGCCTCCTCTATCGGTAATCCTTGATCCGCCTATGCTCAAGCTCCTTAGCCCCACCACCGAACTGATATCCTGGATCCTCTAATGCTCCAACTCCTGAGGCCCATCCCCGTACTGATGTCCTGGATCCGCCCATGCTCGAGCTCCTCAGCCCCACCCCCTTACTGATGTCCTGGATCCGCCTATGCTCGAACTCCGTAGCCCCACCTTCGTACTGTCCTGGATCCGCCTATGCTCGAGCTCCCTAGCCCAACCCCGTACTGATGTCCTGGATCTGCCTATGCTCGAGCTCCTTACCCCACCCCGTACTGATGTCCTGGATCCGCCTATGCTCGAGCTCCTTAGCCACACCTCCGTGCTGATGTCCTGGATTCGCCTATGCTCGATCTCCTTAGCCCACCCCCGTACTGATGTCCTGGGTCGGCCTATGCTCGAGCTCCTTAACCCCACCCCCGAACTGATGCCCTGGATCCGCTTATGCTCGAGCTCCTTAGCTCCACCTCCGTGCTGATGTCCTGGATCCGCCTATGCCCGAGCTCCTTAGCCCCACCCCCGTATTGATGTTCTGGATCCGCTTATGCTCGAGGTCCCGAGTTCCAACCCGCTCCTGATGTCCTGGATCCGCCTATGCTCGAGCTCCTTAGCCCCACCCCGTACTGATGTCCTGGATCCGCCTATGCTCAAACTCACTAGCCCCACCCCGGTACTGATGTCTTGGATCCGCCTATGCTCGAGCTCCTTAGCCCCACCCCCATACTAATGGCCTGGATCCGCCACTGCTTATTAAGTTTATTTAAGCAGGGAGTGCAAGGAGTGACGTGTCATGGTATCACCACAAAGAGGTTTATTCGGCTGGGAAAGAAATGGTGTGCAACGGTGGATCCTTTGGCCAGTGCTACCTATGGTTAGAGGATGCATTAACTAGTGGGTAGATAGATAGACAGATGATAAACTTTTATTGGACGGAAACAATATGACAGGTATAACACCCGCACTGGAGGGGGTCTGGCACTGACGCGCACTGGAGGGGGGCCTGGTAGGCCCCCCCTACGATCTCAAAAACTAAGAGGGTTAGAAAAACGCCACTTAGTAAGTGGGTGGGGGCTATGATGATCTACATGATGACCAATTTTCATTGACCTAGGTCAATATCTTCAAGGTCAAACGAGGTCATAAAGGTCAAATATTGGCCATGCTGGTATCGATTGATAAATGCTGTGATTATGCAGGAAAATGGCGGGAATAAGCTAAAGGCGGACAAGGTTCATAGAGAAGAGGTCTCAAAGAGGCTTCCCCACAACTTTTGGGTCAAGGTCATTCAAGGTCATTGACCTTTAAGGTCACCATATGGTATACTACTTATTATTTACACTTTGACTAACACTGTAGCCACTGTTTGGCGGGAAATGAGGATTGACTTTTCCCAATGACCTTTGACCTTGACCTTTGACCTTGACCTTTGTATTGGGGTACCCTACCGATGACGTCATAGCATAATATATGTCAGACGGGGTAACGTCATTTGGCCGGACGCACAGTGGTCAGTGACCTTGAAAGTGCAGATATGACCTTGAACTGTGACCTTTGACCTTGACCTTGGCTTTCATGTGAAGTGACCTTGACATATAGTCCCACTTATATGACGTTATGACGTTACCACTCGGTCTTCAATGCAAGCTAACTGGTCCGACCGCGCGTTTACGGCGATCTCAAAATGAAGGTCTGACTTTGAAAGCCTATAAGTCAAAAATTTTTGGCCGATTTTCAAAAAGTTTTCACCAATCGACGCGCTATTAAATTCTGTTAAATGTGGCCAGGTTTCTTTTTTCGGCTACAAGCGGTTCTCCGGCCACCTCGGAAAAACAGGTGGGGGGGCCCCGAGGCCCCCCTCCAGTGCGCGTGATAACAAATAGATTGACGCAAAAGCCCGAGGGCTTAAGTGGTGGGGCCTCTCTTATCTCTCTCATAAAACAAATCACTTTTACCGGACCTATCACACACATACACAGTAAGATTTGGACACACATAAAGAAACAACAAAACACAACAAACCAAACAAGCAAACCAGTTCCTGACCACCATTTTGTTTTTTATTCGTCGCAAGTCACCGCAGCGAGCGGGACCCTACCGCACGGCCGCCACCCGGCCGTCCGACTGATATGAATATCTAATAGACAAAGCGCCCGCCGTACGAGTAGATGAGCCGAAACGAGACAGACTACCCTGCCACCACCGGGCATTCGCGCTGGTCTATAGCATGCGTACATAGCTATGGTATCTGTCTCGCATAGCAGCTACCAGTGCGCCGCCCGCAGCCACGCTACGGCCGAACGGCGGGGTGAGGTTTCGAGCGGAAAACTTACTAGCATTGTGTATTACATTTAATTAAAGGTACACTGTTGTTGCTATGATATGCAACCTGTTGCGATGGCAAGATATGTCTTTCAACTAGCTTTTTGCCGAATTTCATCCACTTCCATCTATATTAACCATTCGAAATCCTGGTGTGAAGCAAAAATGAACCGATAAAATTACCACCTTGAAATGTATTTTACGGCTGATAGCGCGGAAGCCGTAAGAGATAAGTGGGGGGTATCAGTGAGAAAAATGACGGCAACGAAGTTTTCTATCCAGCCGTGTTAAGTTCAATACCCTAGCTATCACGGTCTGGAAACCAGGGGGCTGAGAATAAAAATTTTAACAACTTATATTTTATTTTTGCCTCTAAAATAAAAAGTTCCAGTCTGAAAGTTTTTATCTCTAAATATATAATAAAGGAGGCTATTCTCTTTTATTATCTGAAATGGGAACTAATTTATCTTAATTAGATCGGAAGATATAAGGGTTTGACTGATATTTTGGGAAATGCAGACCTTCGCAGAATGGGCCAAAAAGGACCCTTAATTTTCCGTTTTTGTTTTGTTTCTGTGTTTGTGCAGTACTGCAAAAACCGGCCTTTAAGTTGGTATTTGACTCAGAACCTGAACTGCTGTAGCCTCAGATATTTCGAGCCTGTAGTTTAGACTATGAGTTTTATGCCAAATTTAGGGTGCAAAGTTTAAAAGCTAATTTGGAGCCTTAAATTTATCACTTTTTCTTTCAAACTTTTTGTGTGATCTACAAATTTCCCTGATGTAAAAGGGTGCAAGTTTGAAGACTGTAAAAGAATTAGCAAAAAATAGAAAAATAAAAGTTAAAAATCACATAATGCAAAATTCTGGGCAAAATTTTGAAAATTTTGAAAATTGACAACCGTGGTGCTTATTCATTTGGAAGTGCCCTCTATCCACAAAAGTTTTAGGTCTCTGATACCAGCGCTCAGAACAGACAACAACAACAGACCTCGGCCTGCGGCCTCGGCTGGTGCCGCTCTGGCGCAGGAGAAGCCGGTGACAATGTACGTTAGCCAAAAAGTTCGATTGACAGGCGAGTTTTTTCAGCAGTATGATACTTATAACAACGCAATGTTGGAGTTTTAGGTTTTGTGTTCTCATTATGGCTCCATTCAATCCCCTGTCTAGGCCCATGTTTTCCGAAATTAGCATGTCTCTGCATACTGCACCACGCTTGCCCTCTGTTCATATCATCAAAGAAATAAACACACGCATAATGTTTGTTTTGTTAAGCAAAGACTGGGCATGACGAGAGGAAAGGAGATACAATATGAAATATGATGGGTTTTCCGACGGTATTTCACCTATGCCTGCAGATTTTCACCCAATTCAGCCTATTTGTTACCGAATTATGCCCCAGCTCGAGACCTCAGCCCCACCACCGAACTGATGTCCTGGATCCGCCCATGCTGGAGCTCCTTACCCCACCCCCTTACATATGTCCTGGATCTGCCTATGCTGGAACTCCGTAGCCCCACCTCTATACTGCCCTGGATCCGCCTATGCTTGAACTCCTTAGCCCCTACCCCTACTGATGTCCTGGATCCGCCTATGTTCGAGCTCCCGAGCCCCACCCACGTACTGATGTCCTGAATCCGCTTATGCTCGAGCTCCTTAGCCCCACCCCCGTACTGATGTCTTTGATCCGCCTATACTCGAGCCTCTTACCCCAGCCCCGTACTGATGTCCTGGATCCGTCTCTGCTCGAGCTCCTTAGCCCAACACCCATACTGATGTCCTGGATCCGCCTATGCTCGAGCTCCTTAGCCCCACCTCCGTACAGATGTCCTGGATCCGCCTATGCTGGATCTCCTTAGCCCAATCCCCGTACCGATATGCTGGATCCGTCTATGCTCAAACTCCTTAGCCTCTACCCCCGTACTGATATCCTGGCTCCGCTTATGCTCGAGCTCCTTATCCCCACCCCCGTACTGATGTCCTGGATCCGCCTATGCTCGAACTCTTTAGCCCCTACCCCTGTGCTGATGTCCTGGATCCGCTTATGCTTGAGCTCCTTAGCCCCACCTCTGTACTGATGTCTTTTATCCGCCTATACTCGAACCCCTTAGCCCCACCCCCGTACCGATGCCCTGGATCCGCCTCTGCTCGAGCTCCTTAGCCCCACACCCATACTGATGTCCTGGATCCGCCTATGCTCCAGCTCTTTAGCCCCACCCCCGTACAGATGTCCTGGATCCACCTATGCTCGATCTCCTTAGCACCACCCCCGTACTGATGTCCTGGATCCGCCTTTACTCGAGCTCTGGAGCCACACCCCTGCACTGATGTCCTGGATCCGCCTATGCTCGAGCTCCTTAGCCCCACCCCCGAACTGATGTCCTGGATCTGCCTATGCTCGAACTCCGTAGCCCCACCTCCGTACTGCCCTGGATTCGCCTATACTCGAACTCTTTAGCCCCTACCACCCTACTATTGTCCTGGATCCGCCTATGCTGGAACGCCCGAGCCCCACCCCCGTACTGATGTCCTGGATCTGCCTATGCTCGAACTTTTTAGCCCCACCTCCGTACTGATGTCCTGGATCCGCCTATGCTCGAACTCCTTAGCCCCTACCCGCTACTGATGTCCTGGATCCGCCTATGCTCGAGCTCCTTACCCCACCTTCTTACTGATGTCCTGGATCTGCCTATGCTCGATCTCCGTAGCCCCTACCCTCCCCCCGCCCACTGATGTCCTGGATCCGCCTTTACTCGAGCTCCGGAGCCACACCCCTGCACTGATGTCCTGGATCCGCCTATGCTCGAGCTCCTTAGCCCCACCCCCGAACTGATGTCCTGGATCTGCCTATGCTCGAACTCCGTAGCCCCACCTCCGTACTGCCCTGGATTCGCCTATACTCGAACTCTTTAGCCCTTACCACCCTACTAATGTCCTGGATCCGCCTATGCTGGAACGCCCGAGCCCCACCACCATACTGATGTCCTAGATCCGCCTATGCTCGAGCTCCCGAGCCCCACCCCCGTACTGATCAGCTGAATCCGCTTATGCTCGAGCTTCTTAGCCCCACCCCCGTACTGATGTCCTGGATCCGCCTATGCTCGAACTCTTTAGCCCCTACCCACGTGCTGATGTCCTGGATCCGCTTATGCTCGAGCTCCTTAGCCTCACCCCCGTACTGATGTCCTTGATCCGCCTATACTCAAGCCCTTTAGCCCCACCGCCGTACTGATGTCCTAGATCCGCCTCTGCTCGAGCTCCCTAGCCCCACACCCATACTGATGTCCTGGATCAGCCTATGCTCGAGCTCCTTATCTCCACCCCCGTACAGATGTCCTAGATCCGCCTATGCTCGATCTCCTTAGCCCCATCCCCGTACTAATATCCTGGATCCGCCTATGCTCGAACTCCGTAGCCCCACCTCCGTACTGCCCTGGATTCGCCTATACTCAAACTCTTTATTCCCTAACACCCTACTAATGTCCTGGATCCGCCTATGCTGGAACGCCCGAGCCCCACCACCATACTGATGTCCTAAATCCGCCTATGCTCGAGCTCCCGAGCCCCACCCCCCGTACTGATCAGCTGAATCCGCTTATGCTCGAGCTTCTTAGCCCCACCCCCGTACTGATGTCCTGGATCCGCCTATGCTCGAACTCTTTAGCCCCTACCCACGTGCTGATGTCCTGGATCCGCCTATGCTCGAGCTCCTTACCCCACCTTCTTCCTGATGTCTTGGATCCGCCTATGCTCGAACTCCGTAGCCCCTACCCCCCCACTGATGTCCTGGATCCGCCTATGCTCGAGCTCCTTACCCCACCCCCTTACTGATGTCCTGGATCCGCCTGTGCTCGAACTTCGTAGCCCCACTTCTGTACTGCCCTCGATCCGCCTATGCTCGAACTACTTAGCCCCCACCCCCTACTGATGTCCTGGATCCGACTATGCTCGAGCTCCCGAGCCCCACCCCCGTACTGATCAGCTGAATCCGCTTATGCTCGAGCTTCTTAGCCCCACCGCCGTACTGATGTCCTAGATCCGCCTCTGCTCGAGCTCCTTAGCCCCATCCCCGTACTAATATCCTGGATCCGCCTATGCTCGAACTCCGTAGCCCCTACCCCCTACTGATGTCCTGGATCCGCCTATGCTGGAACTCCCGAGTCTCACCCCGTACTGATGTCCTGATTCCGCTAATGCTCAGCTGCTTAGCCCCATCCCCGTACTAATGTCCTGGATCCGCCTATGCTCTAACTCCCTAGCCCGACCTTCGTACCGATGTCCTGGATCCGCCTATGCTCTAACTCCCTAGCCCGACCCTCGTACCGATGTCCTGGATCCGCCTATGCTCTAACTCCCTAGCCCCACCCTCGTACTGATGTCCTGGGTCCGCCTATGCTCGAACTCTTTAGCCCTTACCCCCATGCTGATGTCCTGGATCCGCTTATCCTCGATCTCCTTACCCCCACACCAGTAACGCCCCACCTCCGTGCCCCCCCGCCCCCGAAACGACATAGGCGGATCCAAGGGGAAAGGGGACAGGTGCCCCCATAGAATCTTAGCGCCCCCTGAAATTGTCCCGGAAACCCCTGGAAAGTTCGATGGCACCCCCTCGAAATGTCGTTTGCCCCGAGATGCAGGTATCGGGGTCTACTGATAGGTTTTAGCGCCTACTTGATAGGTTTTTCCGGCCAAAAGTGGCGTCCCTGGTGTAGATAGCGCCCACCAGGAAGTTTCCCCTTCCACCTCGCCCCCGATAGGCAATCCTGGATCCGCGTATGGGAAGCGACATTTCAGGGAGCGTCATCGACCTTGAGAGGCGTGTCTTTACAATTTCAGAGGGCGCCGATGGTCGATTGGGGGTTGGGGGAGGGGATGGGGGAGAAGGGGTGGGGGGCACCTAGCCTACTTATTCCCTGGATCCACCCATGGTCCAAAAACAGAAACATAATACTCTTATTGTAAACTCAGACTTTTACGGTACTCTAATTACTTGTGATGCATTATGGGTAGTGTTGGGTACTTTTTTACCAGACCATAAATAAACAGAAACGGCCGCGCCGATCGCCGGCGTTGCCGCGACGTGGACGCAGGGGTGACGCGTGGTGATTTGCTACAACGATGCGTGGAGAAACGGCATGTTAGTAAAGGTAACTTGGTGTTTCATTGATATACATGCAGATGGAATGTCGACATATGTCTCTTACCTAGCTGCATGCAAAATTTCATTTCCCTCCAATGACTCTAACCACCCTAAACCCCGGTGTGAAGCAAAAATGAACTGATAAAATTACCACTTTGAAATGAATTTTACGGCTTATAGCGCGGAAGCCGTAAGAGATAAGTGGGGGGTATCAGTGAGAAAAATGACGGCAACGAAGTTTTCTATCCAGCCGTGTTAAGTTCAATACCGTAGCTATCATGGTCTGGAAACCAGGGGCTGAGAATAAAAATTTTAAACACTTATATTTTATTTTTGCCTATAAAATAAAAAGTTTCAGTCTGAAAGTTTTTATCTCTAAATATATAATAAAGGAGGCTATTTTCTCTTATTATCTGAAATGGGAACTAATTTTTATCAATTAGATCGGAAGATATAAGGGTTTGAATGATATTTTGGGAAATGCAGACCTTCACGGAATGGGCCAAAAAGGACCCTTAAATTTCCGTTTTTGTTTTGTTTCTGTGTTTGTGCAGTACTGAACAAACCGGCCTTTAAGTTGATATTTGACTCAGAACCTGAACTGCTGTAGCTTCAGATATGTCGAGCCTGTAGTTTAGACCATGAGTTTTATGCCAAATTTAGGGTGCAAAGTTTCAAAACTATTTTGGAGCCCTAAATTTAAAGCTTTTTCTTCCTAACTTTTTGTGTGAACTACAAATTTCCCTGATGTAAAAAGGTGCAAGTTTGAAGAGTCTAGATGAATTAGCAAAAAATAGAAAAATAAAAGTTAAAAATCACATAATGCAAAATTCTGGGCAAAATTTTGAAAATTTTGAAAATTGACAACCGTGGTGCTTATTCATTTGGAAGTGCCTTCTATCCAAAAAAAGTTTTAGGTCTCTGATACCAGCGCTCAGAACAGACAACAACAACAACCTCGGCCTGCGGCCTCGGCAGGTGCCGCTCTGGCGCAGGGGAAGCCGGTGACAATGTACGTTAGCCAAACAGTTCGATTGACAGGCGAGTTTTTTCAGCAGTTTGATACTTATAACAACGCAATGTTGGAGATTTAGGTTTTGTGTTCTCATTATGGCTCCATTCAATCCCCTGTCTAGGCCCATGTTTTCCTAAATTAGCATGTCTCTGCATACTGCACCACGCCTGCCCTCTGTTCATATCATCAAAGAAATAAACACACGCAAAATGTTTGTTTTGTTAAGCAAAGACTGGGCATGACGAGAAGAAAGGAGATACGATATAAAATATGATGGGTTTTCCGACGGTATTTCACCTATACCTGCAGATTTTCACCCAATTCAGCCTATTTGTTACCGAGTTATGCCCCAGCTCGGACCTCAGCCCCACCACCGAACTGATGTCCTGGATCCGCCTATGCTCGAGCTCTTTACCCCACCCCCTTACATATGTCCTGGATCTGCCTATGCTCGAACTCCGAAGCCCCACCTCTATACTGCCCTGGATCCGCCTATGCTTGAAATCCTTAGCCCCTACCCCTACTCATGTCCTGGATCCGCCTATGCTCGAGCTCCCGAGCCCCACCCACGTACTGATGTCCTGAATCCGCTTATGCTCGAGCTCCTTAGCCCCACCCCCGTACTGATGTCCTGGATCCGCTTATGTTTAACTCTTTAGCCCCTACCTGTTGTAACTCTTTAGCCCCTTGATGTCCTGGATCCGCTTATGCTCGAGCTCCTTAGCCCCACCTCCGTACTGATGTCTTTGATCCGCCTATACTCGAGCCGCTTACCCCAGCCCCGTACTGATGTCCTGGATCCGCCTCTGCTCGAGCTCCTTAGCCCGACACCCATACTGATGTCCTGGATCCGCCTATGCTCGAGCTCCTTAGCCTCACCTCCGTACAGATGTCCTGGATCCGCCTATGCTGGATCTCCTTAGCCCAATCTCCGTACCGATATGCTGGATCCGCCTATGCTCAAACTCCTTAGCCTCTACCCCCGTACTGATATCCTGGCTCCGCTTATGCTCGAGCTCCTTAGCCCCACCCTCGTACTGATATCCTGGATCCGCCTATGCTCCAACTCTTTAGCCCCTACCCCCGTGCTGATGTCCTACATCCGCCTATGCTCGATCTCCTTAGCCCCACCCCCGTACTGATGTCCTGGATCCGCCTCTGCTCGAGCTCCTTAGCCCCACCCCCGTACTGATGTCCTGGATCCGCCTCTGCTCGAGCTCCTTAGCCCCACACCCATACTTATGTCCTGGATCCGCCTATGCTCCAGCTCCTTAGCCTCACCCTCGTGCATATGTCCTGGATCCGCTTTTGCTCGAGCTCCTTAGCCCCACCCCCGTACTGATGTCCTTGATCCGCCTATACTCGAGCCCCTTAGCCCCACCCCCGTACTGATGTCCTGGATCCGCCTCTGCTCGAGCTCCTTAGCCCCACCTCTGTATTGCCCTGGAACCGCCTATGCTCAGCCCCCGACCCTCTACTGATGTCCTGGATTCGCCTATGCTCGAGCTCCCGAGCCCCACCCCCGTACAGATGTCCTGGATCCACCTATGCTCGATCTCCTTAGCGCCACCCCCGTACTGATGTCCTGGATCCGCCTTCACTCAGGCTCCGGAGCCACACCCCTGCACTGATGTCCTGGATCCGCCTATGCTCGAGCTCCTTAGCCCCACCCCCGAACTGATGTCCTGGATCTGCCTATGTTCGAACTCCGTAGCCCCACCTCCGTACTGCCCTGGATTCGCCTATACTCAAACTCTTTATTCCCTAGCACCCTACTAATGTCCTGGATCCGCCTATGCTGGAACGCCCGAGCCCCACCACCGTACTGATGTCCTGGATCCGCCTATGCTCGAGCTCCTTAGCCCCACCCCCGTACTGAGGCCTGGATCCGCCTTTGCTGGAGCTCCTTAGCCCCACCCCCGTACTGATGTCCTGGATCCGCCTATGCTCGAACTTCTTAGCCCCACCTCCGTACTGATGTCCTGGATCCGCATATGCTCGAACTCCTTAGCCCCTACCCCCCTACTGATGTCCTGGATCCGCCTATGCTCGAGCTCCTTACCACACCTTCTTCCTGATGTCTTGGATCCGCCTATGCTCGAACTCCGTAGCCCCTACCCCCCCCACTGATGTCCTGGATCCGCCTATGCTCGAGCTCCTTACCCCACCCCCTTACTGATGTCCTGGATCCGACTGTGCTCGAACTTCGTAGCCCCACCTCTGTACTGCCCTGGATCCGCCTATGCTCGAACTACTTAGCCCCCATCCCCTACTGATGTCCTGGATCCGACTATGCTTGAGCTCCCGAGCCCCACCCCCGTACTGATCAGCTGAATCCGCTTATGCTCGAGCTTCTTAGCCCCACCGCCGTACTGATGTCCTAGATCCGCCTCTGCTCGAGCTCCTTAGCCCCATCCCCGTACTAATATCCTGGATCCGCCTATGCTCGAACTCCGTAGCCCCTACCCTCCTACCGATGTTCTGGATCCGCCTATGCTGGAACTCCCGAGTCTCACCCCGTACTGATGTCCTGATTCCGCTAATGCTCAGCTGCTTAGCCCCATCCCCGTACTAATGTCCTGGATCCGCCTATGCTCTAACTCCCTAGCCCGACCCTCGTACCGATGTCCTGGATCCGCCTATGCTCTAACTTCCTAGCCCGACCCTCGTACCGATGTCCTGGATCCGCCTATGCTCTAACTCCCTAGCCCCACCCTCGTACTGATGTCCTGGTTCCGCCTATGCTCGAACTCTTTAGCCCTTACCCCCATGCTGATGTCCTGGATCCGCTTATGCTCGATCTCCTTACCCCCACACCAGTAACGCCCCACCTCTGTGCCCCCCCCGCTCCCGAAACGACATAGGCGGATACAAGGGGAAAGGGGACAGGTGCCCCCATAGAATCTTAGCGCCCCCTGAAATTGTCCCGGAAACCCCTGGAAAGTTCGATGGCACCCCCCGAAATGTCGTTTGCCCCGAGATGCAGGTATCGGGGTCTACTGATAGGTTTTAGCGCCTACTTGATAGGTTTTTCCGGCCAAAAGTGGCGTCCCTGGTGTAGTTAGCGCCCACCAGGAAGTTTCCCCTTCCACCTCGCCCCCGATAAGCAATCCTGGATCCGCGTATGGGAAGCGACATTTCAGGGAGCGTCATTCGCCTTGAGAGGCGTGTCTTTACAATTTCAGAGGGCGCCGATGGTCGATTGGGGGTTGGGGAGGGGATGGGGGGAGAAGGGTGGGGGGGCACCTAGCCTACTTATTCCCTGGATCCACCCATGGTCCAAAAACAGAAACATAATACTCTTATTGTAAACTCAGACTTTTACGGTACTCTAATTATTTGTGATGCATTATGGGTAGTGTTGGGTACTTTTTTACCAGACCATAAATAAACAGAAACGGCCGCGCCGATCGCCGGCGTTGCCGCGACGTGGACGCAGGGGTGACGCGTGGTGATTTGCTACAACGATGCGTGGAGGAACGGCATGTTAGTAAAGGTAACTTGGTGTTTCATTGATATATATGCAGATGGAATGTCGACATATGTCTCTTACCTAGCTGCATGCAAAATTTCATTTCCCTCCAATGACTCTAACCACCCTAAACCCCGGTGTGAAGCAAAAATGAACTGATAAAATTACCACTTTGAAATGCATTTTACGGCTGATAGCGCGGAAGCCGTAAGAGATAAGTGGGGGTATCAGCGAGAAAAATGACGGCAACGAAGTTTTCTATCCAGCCGTGTTAAGTTCAATACCGTAGCTATCATGGTCTGGAAACCAGGGGGCTGAGAATAAGAATTTTAAACACTTATATTTTATTTTTGCCTATAAAATAAAAAGTTTCAGCCTGAAAGTTTTTATCTCTAAATATATAATAAAGGAGGCCATTCTCTCTTATTATCTGAAATGGGAACTAATTTTTATCAATTAGATCGGAAGATATAAGGGTTTGAATGATATTTTAGGAAATGCAGACCTTCACGGAATGGGCCAAAAAGGACCCTTAAATTTCCGTTTTTGTTTTGTTTCTGTGTTTGTGCAGTACTGCACAAACCGGCCTTTAAGTTGATGTTTGACTCAGAACCTGAACTGTTGTAGCTTCAGATATTTCGAGCCTGTAGTTTAGACCATGAGTTTTATGCCAAATTTAGGGTGCAAAGTTTAAAAGCTAATTTAGAGGCCTAAATTTAAAGCTTTTTCTTTCCAACTTTTTGTGTGAACTACAAATTTCCCTGATGTAAAAGGGTGCAAGTTT
Source organism: Lepas anatifera (assembly GCA_034440635.1). Taxonomy (NCBI): domain Eukaryota; kingdom Metazoa; phylum Arthropoda; class Thecostraca; family Lepadidae; genus Lepas; species Lepas anatifera. Next base: position 349,364 of record JAOTON010001869.1, on the reverse strand, counting down.
GAAGAGTCTAGATGAATTAGCAAAAAATAGAAAAATAAAAGTTAAAAATCACATAATGCAAAATTCTGGGCAAAATTTTGAAAATTTTGAAAATTGACAACCGTGGTGCTTATTCATTTGGAAGTGCCTTCTATCCACAAAAGTTTTAGGTCTCTGATACCAGCGCTCAGAACAGACAACAACAACAACAACAACAGACAACGACGAGACCGGAAAAACTGTCAGAATAGAAGCCGTTTCTTACTTCGTTCGTCACCGGCTTCTGACAGACAACCTCGGCCTGCGGCCTCGGCAGGTGCCGCTCCGGCGCAGGAGAAGCCGGTGACAATGTACGTTAGGCCAACAGTTCGATTGACAGGCGAGTGTTTTCAGCAGTATGATACTTATACCAACGCAATTTTCGGACTTGAAGAAGAAGAAGTGATGGATCAAATAAGTTATTTTTTCAGTTCTGTCATGTGAATTTTGTGTCGTTTAAAAGCTTTAAAGTTTGGGTAATTTTGTGAATTTTCATATCCTGTCATATTTTCTGCGACAAAATATCTGCTTGAATTTTCTCTCAAGAACACGTGTTTTTTACCTAGACCCCTCAGTGAACAGAACCAATGTGCCGTGCATTAATAACATAAGCCGTGGAAGAACTGAAAGAACAGGAACCAGCAGCAAGAGAAAAACATGTACAAGTGATAACTAACAATCGACCAGTGTGTGCGTACCGAGAACGATTAAGAGCCGAAAAACGACCCAGGACATTAACGATTCCCAAACGACATGTCACGACATCAGCGCAAACCCAGTCACTAGCCGACGAAACAAGAAATGCGACACTCCCAGATGTGACAGCCAACAGCACAAGAACGAAAAGAGAGACCAGCCGAAAAAGAACGAGAATTATTCATCTTCACCGTCTTCGTCACGCCTTGTTTGTTGTTTTATATGTTTTTTTCACCAGATCCCTTCATCAAGTCCCACTACCTCACCCCATGGGTTGAGCGCGGCGCCTGTGGCGACCCTCCCCGTGGGTAATCCTTGTCCTTCCCCAGCAACCATCCTATCCTTATCCTTATCCTACAGTGTGTTTTTGCTTAAGTTGTGATTTATGTCCCTCATCTTCATTACGACCGGCTTCAGAATAGCCACATGAATAGTGGAGATGCCGTGTAAGTCAAATAAAAAATATATATACCTACAGATTTTCACCCAATTCAGCCAATTTGTTAACGAGTTAGCTTCGGTTACCCTAAGTCCCAGTCCGCATGCGCAGTAACGTCTGCAGTGAATGAGAGCAAAGATACCGTTATAGTTGACTGAAGCATGTTAATATGCCGTTTGTTTGTCTCCTGGTCTAAATAATCCCTTATAGCCTATTATTCCTTAGAATTCCTACTGCACATGCGCATAATAGTGCAGCGTCATAATGCCATCAATTAGGATTAGCAGATGATATTCTGCCTTTACTCGCAAAAATTTTAGCGAAATCAGTCTATTGGCTCCCGAGATAGCCTCCATGACCATAAGTTCTAATGCGCATGCGCACTGACCTTTGTTGTTACCAAGGGTGACAAAAATTCATGCTTAATTTAAGCACGTTGGCTTTCCCTCTGTTCAGGTCCTCCTCTGAAATATCCTCGCCTTTCAGGCTTATCTTCATAATTTCTTCTGCGCATGCGGAGCGCAGTGCAGCTTCAATGACATTTTTGACTTACATTTCGTGCTATTCTTTTGTTCACAAAATTTCAAGAAAATCGACCCGTAGGTTGCCGAGATAGCCTCTGTTACCATTAGCTCCAGTGCACATGCGCAGTGACCTTTTGTTGACCTGAATACCACATTCGAAATCTGCATGGTCGATTGCCTCTCATTGATATTGTTCGGTAATTTGGTACGGAGTGCAACGAAATCTTCAATCTTTCATATGCTTATATACATACATGGTGGCTATTCAAATGGTGGTAGATACAATGGGCGGAGCTAGGGGCTGAACTCCCTCCCCCAATGTCAGAATATCTATGGTTAATACAAACACAGAAGCTGTTCCGAGGCAATGGCGGGGAAGGCTCCAGTCCCGTACCAGCCCCCATCCTCACTGCTCCCCGTCCGAAATGTCTCCCATGAGCTATCTCAGCACGCCTCTGGACCCTGCTACCGTTCCCTAGATGCCTGAGGGCATCACTGCTCACTTCCTCGGATCTCTAAACACGCCTCGGCACCCTCTGCCCTCTAGTCAGGTTCCCGGCCGCCCCCACCGGCTAGCCACCCGCTGTATGCACTCGGATAGAAATGTTATGCCTTTCTTGCACGCATTTACCGGCTGCAGCCTACTGCCGCAGCACAGAAGGTCCATGCAAGAAGGGCAGAATGACGTCACTACTGCTGCGGGAAAAACGGGACCAAAGTATTTTGCCCCTCAGTGGCGAACTAGTCGTCGGAGCGTCGTGAAACAAAAACGGCAGAGCTCATAATTTCCCATACTACAAGTATAGAGAGAGCCATATATCTCAGTTGAGTATAAAGGCACTTTATCACGTGATGAATCTATTACAACCTATGAAAACCGCACCAAATTCAGTCTTTATCATCATATAGCTCAAAACCTATGGGAGACGCGCGGGTATGGTCAGGCAGACGGTTGTAGAACTTGAGCCGGGCTTTTTCTGGTACCGATTTCGAAAAGAAAATTTGGAAATATATAGTCATAAATTCCAAAAAAAACAAAAAAATATTGTGTTTTTTGCAGAAAAATATTTCCCATTAACTCAGAAATTTGAGTTTAGAATATGTTGTTGAAATGACAATACCCATCTCAACAAAGAAAACTGCGTTCAAAAATGTCCAGAATTTTGAAAGTTATATGGTTTTAAAATTTTAGGCCATAATGGCAATGTTTTGGGAAAAGGGCCAAAACTGACCTTCAAAATTATGCTTTTGGTTCAGTTTAGTGTCTATGCAGTAATGCACAGTCCATTCTGTCTGTAAAAATCCAGTTTGGAACACCTAGCATCATATCTTCAGATATTTCGAACTTATAACTTTGGTAATGCATTTCACTACAAGTTGGAGGTAAAAGTTTCAAAAAATCATTTTGGAAGTACAAATTTAGATTTTTGCTTCAAACTTTGAGCAACAACTGGTAATTGATTGTGTGTAAAAGAGTGTAAGTTTGAGAGCTGTAGACTAAAAATAGAAAAATAGAAAAATAAAAGCTTAGAAAAATATAATCCAAAATTTTGGGAAAAGTTTTTGCAAAATTCGAAAATCTGCAGCCGTCGGGATTTTTTATGGGTTCCTGCCTTTCATCCCTGCAAGTTTCAAGTATCTGATACCAGTCCTCAGAACAGACAACAACTACTACTACTACGGCTGGTAGGCTGGTAGGCTGGTGGTTGCTGCTCCGTCGTGGAATGTGATATTTTCGTGGTTCAAGGCTTTTCCCGGCTTTGACTGTTAGTACAGAACAAGCCTTTAACATCCGTGATACTTTTGAACTAGTTTCTACCGCTGTTATCTACCGTACGCACCCGACATAGGCATATAGAGTCGGTCACTGCGTGTGCCCAGGGTGTACCCGGCAGCCATGTCAGCCAGGCACCGCACCAGTCATCGGAAAGATCGCCGAGTTGCTCGGTGCTCTGAGACGCATCATATCGCGGTCGGAGTGGCCGAGGGGATAGTGCGCCAGTGTATGAGGGGCGTACTCGGCCAAAGAGGAAGGGCAAGCGTTCGATTCTCGCCAGCAGCTGTTTTGTTTGTCATCCTGCTCGGTGCGACCTTTGCCCTGGCGAACGGAAACAGTCACCCGAACATCGTTGTTGTCCCACTCGCGGCCACCCCCTCCACACTGCCCGCACGAGGCCAGAAAATAGAAGATTTCCCACCGCTGATGCAGGGCAAAGGCGGGACCATGAAGCCGGCCGGTTGCGGCTGGCTGCTGCTAAGTCTTCTGTCTGGAGACATTGAGGTCAACCCCGGACCCGCAGCTGTCGGCCGAGAGATTACAATATCGACGCAGAACGTTCAGAGCATTAAGAACAAGTTAGGAGACCTGCGCCAGAGTTCTGTCGAATTAGAGAACTTCACCATCATAGCTCTGCAAGAGACTTGGCTAACAGAAGCTGTGGAAACAGCAGAACTGGAGTCGGCGCTGTCCACGCACACGCTGTTTCGGCGGGACAGGACCGGCCGCATCGGTGGGGGCGTGGCCTGTTTCGTCAAGAGAGGGCTCCGTCCAGAAAGGCGTGAAAATTTGGAGCCGAAGGATGCAGAGATGCTGGTGGTTGAAGTCAGCACAGCGCCACCTATGCTTCTTGCCGTGTGCTACTGTCCACCAGATGATAACCCGGCCCTGACAGCGGTCATGGCTGCTCTCGGCCATGTAGTGGGCGCAGCTGCTGGCAGACCGGTCGTGGTCGTCGGTGACTTCAACGTGCCTGACGTCACCTGGAGAGCGGGGGCGCCGGGGGAGCGACGCCAGTCCTACAGAGACGATCCCACCGCGCCCTGGAGCTGCTGGACGGCTGCCATTTAGCGGGACTAGCGCAACACGTACTTCAGCCTTCGCGCGGTCCCAGCTTCCTCGATCTGGTGATGTCAAACAACCAAGACGTCATAGCGACAGTGCGTGATGGAGTTTTTCCCTCCGACCACAAGGAGGTGACCTGTGAGGTTAGAGCGGTGCGCGAACCCGTCCCAGTGGTATCCAGGAGCTCTGCATGGAACTACAAGCGCGCAGACTGGGATGGTTTGCGCACATCCCTCAGGCTAACTCCATGGAGCGTGCTGGACCAGCTTTCTGTCGACGACGCCACCTCTCTGTTTTACGACCTACTGACCGCAGCCATACAGGACCACATTCCCTTAGTTCACCTAAAGCGCCAACAGCCGCCTTGGTTCGACAGAGAACTCCGCATGGCGCTGAGGGAAAAGGAGGCGGCACATCGTCACATGAAAAGGACCAGGACACCTGCTACTGAGGCAACGTTCCGTGATAAGCGTAGACTTTTTAAGCGGATGACAAGCTCGAGATTTTATGAGTACTTACAGGGCCTGATCGATGATCTTAAAACTAATCCTAAGCGTTTTTGGACTTATCTGAAATGTGTCAAGGGTAAACAAAGTGAATTATCGCATCTTGTCGATGGGGACCATATTATCACCGACGACCGTGAAAAAGCGGAGCTACTAAACCGTGCGTTTGCTGCTAAGTTTACAGATCCGACAGTACAAGAGCTTCCGCGAGCTCCTGATTATGACTTGGAGACACTACGGTGCTTACACGTGTCTGAGGAAATTATCCGAGAAATACTTAGCAGTGTTAACCCGCACAAAGCATGTGGACCGGACAATATCAGTGCTCGTGTTATAAATGAATGTGCGGATGAGCTGTCTGTGCCTATGGCAAAATTGTGTAAACTGTCGTTCGAGCAAGGAATATTCCCCCAGACATGGAAGCGCGCAAATATCGTTCCAATACACAAGAAAGGTGGTAAAAGCGTGCCATCCAATTATCGCTCAGTTTCACTTCTACCTGTTTTTAGTAAGGTACTGGAGCGAGTTGTTTTTACTGCATTGTTTCAGCATGTGGAACCCATCTTATCCAACACACAACATGGTTTTATGCCCGGACGCTCCTGCGCCACTAACCTGAGCACGTTGTTGCACACTGCCTGGAGCAACATCTCGGCTGGCTCTCAGACGGATGTGATTTACACAGACTATAGTTCGGCCTTCCAAAGTGTGAACCATAAACTGCTTCTCCACAAACTTAAACATTCATTTCATATTTCGGACCAAGCATTTAAATGGTGTGAGTCATATCTGTCTGGGAGGCAGCAGAGAGTCGTTGTAAAGGGCAAGTGCTCGCGATGGATGCCTGTTCCATCGGGGACACCGGAAGGTGGATTGTTATCGCCGCTGCTGTTCGCCTGTTTCGTTAATGATTTGCCGGAAGCTGTTCAGACATACACCTTAATGTTCGCGGATGACGTGAAAATGTATCGCAAAATTGATAGCGACGAAGATGTTGAGTTCCTACAGAGACAGCTGGACTCCCTTTGTTGCTGGTCTGCGACGTGGGGTCTGACTTTAAACCCGGCAAAATGCAAAATTTTAACTTTATCCCTGAGACGTGCTCCTGTCACTGGCACATACACTATAGGCGGGGTAGAATTAGAAAGAGTGTCAGTGATGCGTGATCTAGGCGTTTTTCTGGACGAAAAACTAACTTTCGGCGAACACGTGAACACCACTGTTTGCAAGGCCAATAGGGCCTTGGGGTTACTTATGAGGTCTTTGCAGACCGGCAAAAACGGGCGAGCGTTCAATGAACGGAGCAAAAAATCTGTGATAAGCACATACTGTGCCAATGTTCGATCAATTTTGGAATTTTGTAGCGTGGTGTGGGGTGGAGCAGCTGACGTACACATGAAACGGATTGAACGTGTCCAGCATAAATTTTTGATGTGGTTGTGTGCTCGATGTCGAGTGGTAGGGCCCTCACTCCAGTATGAGGAATTGATGGATATTTGTGGAATGAGCTCTTTAGCGGCCCGACGAGAGCAGATGGATTTGATGTTTATAAGAGATGTCCATCGGCACAAAGTAGACTCTCCATTCTTGCTTTCTAAGCTCCCACTGGCTGTGCCCACCCGGCAGCTCCGCACCAGAGCTACATTTCATGTCATGTACGCCCGGATAAATACCGTCCGAAACGGTTTATTTTGTCGAATACCGAAGGCGTGCAACGCCTTTTTAAATGCAAACCGCAATGTAGATGTGTGGTACCATAGTGTCACCGAATTCAAGAAACGCGTTGTTTTATACCTACGTGACAGGAGATAATGACGATTGACTGTGCCTGTTTCTGTATCGATATTTATTGTTTTAAACCTTTTGACTTCACCTGTCAGTGGGTGCCCATGCCTGTTGGTGATTCTAGAAATACATACATACATACATACATACATACGGACAACAGAGAACGAAAAACTGTCAGTATAGAAGCCGTTTCTCACTTCGTTCGTCACCGGCTTCTGACAACGACGACGACGAGACCAGAAAAACTGTCAGAATAGAAGCCGTTTCTTACTTCGTTCGTCACCGGCTTCTGACACGACGAGACCGGAAAAACTGTCAGAATAGAAGCCGTTTCTTACTTCGTTCGTCACCGGCTTCTGACAACAACAACAACAGACAACCACGACGAGACCGGAAAAACTGTCAGAATAGAAGCCGTTTCTTACTTCGTTCGTCACCGGCTTCTGACAACAACAACAACAACAGACAGACACGACGAGACCGGAAAAACTGTCAGAATAGAAGCCGTTTCTTACTTCGTTCGTCACCGGCTTCTGACATTGCGCTAAAATATGACTTCCCGGTACGGGTGTTTGAGGCAAGAAGCAAAAAAAAAGAAGAAAACGTCACGGGCTGAAAAATATGAGCTCAAGATCCTTTTTTCCTATCCAAGGCCCGATATTTTCACTGAACTTAACTGGTTCCGTTAGAAGTTGAGAGTTAAAGCACCAAAATGTTGCCTATAAACTTAAAATGAGTCGGGGAAAAAGGAGGTCGATCGCTTTGGGGGGCAAAAACATAGTTTTGCCCCGAGCTTTTCCGTTTGGGGGGGCAATTGCCTTTTTGCCCCCCTGGATCCGCCACTGAATATGATAATGTCATTAAGGTCTACAAATCTGCTATCTCGGAATTTCTATATTTTTTACCTAAGGTGGGGTCAATTTCTTGGTCACCCCATTATAAGTCTATGGTGAAAAATAGAATGGGCTCGTTTTCAGTAAATATTGCATAGATAAAGCTGAAAATCCTTAAACCGTCTATTCTTACCACGATCTTGAAAATTAAGTTGAGTTTTTAACCATCTGACCTCTCAAAGGTCATATCAGGTCACGGGAGCATAGAGTGATTATTTGGCCAATAACTTCTCATTGAATTGAGATAAAGCTCCCATTTTGCTTGCATTGTGCTTATATTGTCACGGGAAGTCGATTGATATACAACATGACGATACCGGGTCACTCTCTGACCCTGACCTAGCTCGAGATGAAGTCATTTTCACTATTTGACCTAGGAAGGTCATATTATACATCATTCGATTCGCAGCGATGAGAAGAATCCAATGATGCATAAATATTTGCTCTAGCCCCCCTGCGGGCAGATCTAGAGAGAGAAACGTACACTGCTCTGTTGTAAGCCTATGGAATCTTCTTTGACCTATGCTGACCTCAATATTGACTTGACATGAAAATTCTTCGTATAAAATCGCTTCATCTTCTCAAGAGCTTTCCAACACCACCCATAATTTTCCTTTAGTTTTCGTGGGGACGGAGATACGAAGGGGGGCGCGTCATGCAAGGGACCCCAGCTGGGCATGTTAAAATGTTACAAGAATGGTAAAAACAGTGTACCTCAACTTCCCACTCTTTGCATAGAATCGTACCATCCACTGTATTTTCCTGGAGTAAATATGCTATAAATGTCAGCTGTAGATGTCTAATGTGCAAAGCCAAGCTTGCTGAAGCATGTGGGGTTGATTCACCCAGCATGTCAACCTCAAACTTTGGTTCACATCACTAGAAGCATGGGCGCCGAAAGCGAGGGGCATCTCCCCTGTTGGCCAACCAAAAGGATGCCCCTCCAAATTTTTGGTCCATCGCCATTCATGCTGTCAGGTACCAAATATGCTCAAAATTCGCCTTCCCAGGTCAGCACCAGCTGGGGTCTGTCCCCCCCTGTAAAAACTCTGTGACGGTGCCCCTAACTGGATGGGGCGCCGATGTGAGGCATCATGTGACTTGCTGATGCATGGAATTCACAAATGGTACCAAACTTAAGCCTGATACTGCACCACTTTAGAGCTTGATACTTTTAAGGTATCAAGGCATGAATCCCAATAGCATGACAAAATGATCAACACCAGGAAACTCCTTTAGTTACTCCTTAGTTATCTCAGGAAACCCAGTATCTTTTTGGTAAATGAGGAATGCAACCAACAAAGCTACGCCATCCTATTATGGTGAATTAGCATTACTGCCTGTTGGTATATTTTAGAAACAGGGATAATCTGTACATACCCTGTATTTCACTTGGAACCACCTTGAAGCCAACCTCTTTAAATGACAAGAAAAGCCTGACATGGCCTGAAAAGCATATATAGCTCTATTTCAATAATAAACAAAATGTTTTGTATTGCTCAGTCCGCAAAGTATGGCAGCAGGCCAGACAAGTCGCACCAGCCATCTAAAATTCTCACACCGTCAGCCACCAAAAATTAGCACCGATCTGCCATATACCAGGGAGAAAAGTGCATTCATTCTCACTCACACGATGCAATGCTACCTCTCTTATTAGTTAGTTAGTTGAGGACTTTTTATAAGGCCCCTCATATGTCTTTATAACCATTTAGCCATTATTTGTTAGGTTTTCAGTGTCACCTTCCTCACATCAGTCTCAGAAATTTGCACCAGGTTGATAAAATTCGCACCACTCACTCCTGTCGCCAAGGGCACTGGCACCGACGAGATATCATCAAAAACGCCATACTTTGCACGCTAGTGTATTGCTAGTTGCATAGCATATATACCCAAGAAAACCTGAGAAACCAATATGAATTATAATTTTCCAGTAGCGCCCACTTCAAGGTGAAAACCGCTTACAGTCAAAACACCCATACCCTTTATTAAGGATACTGCATCTCCTGGGCCGGATGGAGTCCATCCAAGGGTACTCATGGAGCTGGCCTCTTTATTATCTGCACCTCTCTGCTCATTATTTCGGAGGTCCCTCGAGAGCTGTACTCCTCCTGATGCTTGGAAGGTGGCTGAGGTGGTACCTATTTTTAAAAAAGGAGCCAGGGGTAAACCAAACAATTATCGCCCTGTGAGCCTCACCTCTGTTACTTCCAAAATTATGGAATCTCTTATTAGGGATCAGATCCTTGGGCACATGCGGAGTGAAGGTCTCCTCAGTGATGCCCAGCACGGCTTTCTACCCAAAAGATCATGTGTCAGCCAGCTTCTCTGCTGCCTTGAGGACTGGAGCTTGGCCCTTGAGGATGGAAAACCCGTTGATGTGGCTTACCTAGACTTTGCTAAGGCCTTTGATTCGGTACCCCACAGACGTCTCATCCACAAACTCTATGGGTACGGAGTTAGAGGCAACCTTCTCCGATGGATTGAGTCGTTCCTGTCGGGCCGACTGCAGCGTGTGAGGGTAAATGAGGCACTATCTGAATGGGCACCTGTCAAGAGTGGGATCCCTCAAGGATCAGTGCTGGGCCCTACGTTATTCATTATATTCGTGAATGACCTCCCTACTGCTCTCTCATCCAGTGCGAAGCTATTTGCTGACGACACTAAGGTTTACAGCAATGTTGACACATCTGTGGGAGTAGGCAGTCTTCAAGCAGACCTACACAAGCTCGAGGACTGGTCCAGTAACTGGCTCCTTCCATTCAATGCAGGGAAGTGTGGTGTGCTTCACCTTGGAACTGGCAACATGCGGACATCGTACTCAATGTTCAATACTATTTTGGAAGCCAGGTCAGTCGAAAGGGACTTAGGAGTCATGGTGGACGAGGAGCTTAAATTTAGAATGCAAGCGGCTTCAGCTGTCACCAAAGCAAGTAGGATCCTTGGGACCATCAAGCGCACGTTCATTCACTTGGATCATATGACGCTCCCTCTTCTCTACAAAGCTCTCGTCCGACCTCACCTCGAATATGGAAACGAAGTCTGGGGTCCTTTCAACAAGGCTGACATCCTCATGGTAGAAGCTGTTCAGCGCAGGGCAACGAGGCTCGTACCATCGCTGATGACCCTGGACTACGAAGAAAGACTCAGGAATCTCCAGCTACCCTCTCTACTGTACAGAAGGAGGCGTGGTGACATGCTGATGATGTTTAAGATCATGAATGGCCTAATTGACATCCCACGCGAGAAGCTTTTCCGAGACCCGCGTGTGTCTACCACAAGAGGACATCGCTTCAAAGTGGACAAGCCCCGAGCGGACACCTCCCGGGTTCGCAGAAACTTCTTTAGTATCCGTGTCGTCGACGACTGGAACAGGCTACCGAACTGGGTCGTCGAGGCCACAACTGCCAATGGATTCAAAACTAACTTAGATAAACACTGGGCGGAGCTAAAGTTTAAGGCTCCGAGCCGTTACAGGCAAGGTTCATGACCAGAGCTCGACGAGACCGGGCAGATCAGGCACCGTGCGTGCCTTAAGAAGACCCGAAACATCTACGGTATACTGGACGTTACCACTTAATTTTTATTTGAGATGCTCAGACTACAAATAGCGGGGGAAAACATGCAGTGGGACAAAATTTTGGACCAAATTCTTTGTCTTCAAATGATACTGCTCAAAAAATTTGCCAAAAATTTAGCAAGTCTCAAAATTTGGGTGGATCCACACATTAATTGTAATGAGAATGCAATTTAAACATCATTCAACCCCGAAAATTTGGCATAATATCTACCCTGATTTACATTTAGGGATTCCTCTGCCTGTCACCCTTTGTTTAGGACACCCCTGCTCGTATGCGAGTTGGTTACCTAGGTAATAAACTTTTTCTCAATGTAATTGGAAACTTGCCCGAGTATTACACAAGCAGACGTTACCCTAATCCCTACTCCCTTTGTTTTGAGCTTATTACACAGCTAATTTAGAAACTGAGAGAAAAACGACATGTAAATTGAAGCAACTGGGTAGCAGGAGCATAACTGATGCAAATTTCACTCATTATACGACTTATTAAAGTTGAATTTCATTCTTTTTAATTCCGCAACACTCAACACAGGGAGCCCGGCGACTGTGAAGCATTGCCAGATGTGCCAGATAATTTACTCAATAAATTCCCAAGACTCTTGTGAAATTCCGACAAATGGCAGCAATATTAAAGTGCTACCAAAAAACATTTCAAAAAGACACCCAAGATTTAATTCACGTTGTGAAAACGGCTAATCTGATGTCATCATGGCTTTCAACGAGTTATCGATATTTACCATTTCAAAAGCCGTGGCAAACACGGAGATATGAATACAAATTCTATAAGACTTATTAGCGCTGCGTAGGCCCGATCACTCTAAAGATTATAATTAATAATTGTTCGTTATTGCATGATTGCATTGCAGCGACAATGATACAAGAAAAAGATACGGGTAGCGCGATCCAGAAGAGCCTCTTTTGAGGCATGACAAAAGTTTTTGGTGGTTTTAAGGACGCCGATTGTCTCCGGTCCGGTCTCGTGATCAACATATCAATATCGTCGGTTATCTGTACGTAAAATATTTAGAGCCTTTGATGTGGTCAATTGAGATTTTCTTAGAGGAAAAAATGTATGAGTGAAAAGTTAATGAAACAATTTTAATTTTTGCCATCCATCGTTGCTGGGCACCAATGCTTATTGAGGTTTTGTGTAGTGAGTGTAGTGAGTTAGTCAGGCACTAATCCCATCAAATATGGGCAATGCATTTAATGTTTCTGTTCTGCATTAATTAGGTTCACAAAGTTGCCAGAAAGCAAATTGTATGCTTAATTGACAACTATTCATTTTGGCCCACTATTACAGCTGTGGTCTCGTTCCGTCTGTCAACACCAATCAGCGAGCAGCATTGAGTCGATGTCACATGACTATAGCCTCTCCCTGAGAACAAATCGTAGAACCAATCTTAGATTTACAGGCTGACAACCTTCTGTGGTGCTGCTGGAAGAAACAGTAAAAGCAGAACAGTGGTAGCGCACTATTTTTTTATTGGTAGATAAGTATTTGATAAGCAGTAGCACATAGGTACTAGAGGCAGTTGCGGCACTGAAATTTCTTTTCTAGAGGAGAGGCTCGAGGGCCTGCAGACAGGACTGTGCTGACAGATGGAACAAGGCTTATTAGTGTCAATGTCAAAAATTCCTCATTTTATTGTTGCACAGATCAACTTGTGTACCAAAATGAGTGAAAATGATTGGCAATGACAATTTTCCAATGTTTAGGCAGATTATTTTTTAATGTCCCATATTCGCTCTCTTTTTGGTCTAACTTTCTATGTACAACATCTGTGCACTCTAGTAAAAGTCTATATCAAGCCTCCAATTTGAATTACAAATTTCTACCTGTTACAAATCCTAGTTCTGCACAATATGTGCATGCTAGTGCATTTTCTGCTTAGTTTACCTTCTTTAAAGTATGAAAATGTTTTTGATAATTTCACAGATTGAAACAGAGTTTTCCATTTATTTTGGTACCATGCAGTACATAATAGTTTGTGTACTCTTATCCACTTCTCGGATGAAGTTACTCATATTTCAAGTGCTACTGTTTGTTTCCAGACATGAAAGTGGCTGTAGCATGAATTCATCCATCTGCCCTATGTTTTTTTTTATAATTGCTATTTAAAATATACTGAAGGAAAACTAGGATAAGATGTATTATGATTTGAAACACTAGGAGTGTACCCAGCCAATACAAAAATATAATTGTGAACAAAGAGTATGGATAGACATATAGGAATGACAGGGGGGCAATCGTGGGTGATGCAATTTTTGTGTTTTCCTGGAGGAATATGTGAAAGATTAGGCTGGTCACTTCAGAGAGAAAATTTGTTTACTAGAAAACCTGTCTTTTGTAGCTGCTGTGAGCAGCTATATAAGCTATGTGAGTCTGAATATGTGAGTCAGCTATGTGAGTCTGAATATAAGCCTCATTGATCAACTGATATCTGTTGGTTCTTAAAAGTAGATGAATTTTGCATTGCATAGCCGTGGAGCATGATTATAAATTGGTAAGATGTTTCATGGCTTTGCCTCTCGAATTCCTGATGCATAATGGAGCCTGTGATCACACTGTGATCACATATTCGGGCACAGCCCCTCGTCAGAATCCTCATAATACAATAAGCGAAAACTTGTGGTCATAGTGTGACCAAGGCTTGAAATTTAGATCTGATATGGAACTCGGTTGCTGAAATAATGTAGTTCACTACTGGAATATTCGAATATTGGAACTCGATTCGAGGTTATCCTAGCACTCTGACTAAACATTTATGTGTTCACCTGTTATATTATGAGAATTGTGGTGAAGGGATGTACCTGAATATTTATCAGTGTATTAGCCCCATTTTGCAAACATGATTCGAGGAGGCTGGTCATGAAACATCTTATCAACGTAGATAATCTAATAAACAATCTAATAAAAATAACGGGTAATATACTATTTTATGTAATAATATGATGTTATATGAAGTGCTTCTGCGACTATTATGAGAAAGGACCGCTTCCAAACTCCGGAGTATTAAAAATAAAAGCTTATCATTTTCATAAACAAATGTCATTCAAGAGGCCAGCAGCTTGCTTGTCTTAAAGCTGCAATGCGTGTTCTTAGGTTTGAACTCCGTCACTACCAATGTTTAGATTAATTGTAGAATCCTTTTTACTTAATACGAACTGTTCCAGGCTAGAATTTGGAGGTATATTTTCTTGATGCGCCCGGATCAGAAACTAACTCAACTTGAAGTAAAAAAGGATGTATTCTTAAATCTTGTATATCTATATACAAAAAAATTGGAACGAGCTGCCACCACGGACAGAGAAGTGAGGTGGTCAGTCTATCTCCAACCTGCAGCACACAACAAACGTTCCCCCTGAAACAAAAAGTGATGAAGTCTGGGTTCGTGGTGCGTTCCACACTTGGTGGCTGCACATATTTTTGTTAGTTCATCCAAGGATCGTGGTGGCTGCTCTTTGGTTCCCCAGTTCTGACGCATATCAAGTGTGATTCTTCCTTATCACATTCAGCTATTCTCCGGTTCTCTAGACTACGTGTTTTATATTCTCCGGGGACCAAAGGATTAAAATTATGTCAAATATTTATATGTCGACGGACACATTCAATCTGATTGATTGATTGAGTGTTCCGGCCATACGGGGGCGCCCTTGTAGACGCCCCAACCGCCGCAGGAACATCGCCAGCCGTTGCGGGTCCGCCAGCGCCTCCCGGATGGGCGGGTCGTCCGGTCCAAATATGTCCCAGCGCAGGTCAGTGCACGCAGGGCACTGGGTCAGAAGGTGGTGGAGGGCCTCGTCCTCTCCGTCGTCGCATTCCCGGCACGTGGCTTCCGGGTCCAGGCCGATCCTCTTTCGGTGGCTGCACAGGAGAAAGGAGTGGCCAGTGCGCAGGCCCCCGCCTCCACACTCGCCTGCCGTGAAAGGCCCAGACGGTATTTTAGGGTGTTCCGTCCTGGGACGCCGCCACATTTAATCTCGAACACGTTTTATCTCATACGGATTAACGTTTTATCTCCTTGTTTTAACCAGATTAACACGTGCATTGACGGGGCTCTGAGCCACCTTCGCTTTGAGGGGGGCGGGTACCCTCCCTCCTAAAATCTCGAGAACCACGGTAGGTAGTGAAAAAGTGGTAAACGGCGTTGGGTAGCCCATACGCTTCTCCATCGAAATATTTTAACCATTTTGTCAGATCACTTCAACCGGATGAGTTCACTTTGTTCCGACTTATGCTATCTTAAACGTTTTTTGAGGTCAGGTCACTTGACCTGAACTGGTGACCTGACCTGAGATGACCTAACCTTAAAATTTTGACAAAAGTTGTAAAAATGATGAGAGAAGGTATGCCAAGTACGGCGACGCTACGCGCCGCCGTTTTTATATTCTATCCGAAAAACCAGACGGGGGGGCGGGTGCCCTCCTCCCGTCAATGCGCGTGTTAAAACGGTTAATTAATCTCGAGACACACTAATTTAGGGACTAACACATTTAATCTCAAAGAGCCACCCTTGCTTTTTTATTGGGTCGATTTCTGGTTCCTGGTTTGCACCAAAACCGGCCAGGCTTCAAGAATGGCCTTCAGCAAAGGACACAAAAGACATTTTCGAATGGCAAACAGCGTGTCCCGTTGGTCAGAAAACAGGGGAACTGGTCTCCAACAGAGGTAAATCCGACGGACTGAGAACCATTGGAGGGAGCTGGAGACAAGCAGGTCCCAGTTTGGTACGCCGGTCAGATTTGAAAAATACTTGGGGGTAATATTCCCCTTCCCTCAAATACCCGGACGGAGGGATAACCAGAAGAAATTGTCCTTAGATTAGCTACTTCATCCCATAGGAGGATCCAGGAGGGCAAAAGGGGGCACGTGTCCCCCTCTCTGATCGACTCTCGGTGAAACCTAAAATGTCGCGTCCCATCCCCTCCCCCAGAATGCAAAAATCGGCGCACACCGATAGGATTTAGCGTCCATCTGATAGGTTTTGCCGGTCAAAATTGGCGCCCCCCCGGTCTGGATAGTACCCTCCCCGGAAGTTACCCCCCATCGGAAATTATGGATCTGACTATGCTTCATCCATTAGTACGCATGAACAATCAAGAAGAAAACCAGAAAAATTGTTTTTACAGTAAAAACTTCCACTACTTAGATTCGAACCTGTATTACCCGTGTGAGAGTCGGGAATGGAGGCCACTATACCAGCCCCGCTGCACGACATCTGGCCGAGTTTAAAACTTCCCTGATTAGTTTTCTCAAGCTGAATGTTTTAGACAAACTAATGTAATTTCTGTATTTTTGGGGCTTAATAAAAATAAATTGAATAATGATACATCATAAAAACATTTTCTACGACAAAAAAATCATTTCTAGAACTGAAAACTTTGATTGATAGAATAGAGATGAAGAGCAGGGTACAACCCATTATTGATATTGTTAACAAATTTGAATAATTGTTTAGTGGCTTCCAAAAATTTAGCTGAGGATAAAGAAACGATTGACGGTACCAGAATCAGGATTTTTCAAATATTAAGAAACCACAATAAAAATTTTTGCGACAATGTCCCTTTAACACTTGACAGGGGTAGTTAATCATTCACTCCCGGTGCGCGGAACTTACATGCCTTTAAAAAAACCGTCAGGATTTTCCTGGTGGTCTGGTGGTTTCTGATGGTTTCTGGTGGTCACTCTGATGGTCTGGTGGTCTGCATGGTGGTTTCTGGTGGTCATCCTGATGGTCTGGTGGTCTGCCTGGTGGTTTCTGGTGGTCATCCTGATGGTCTGGTGGTCTGCCTGGTGGCTTCTGGTGGTAATTCCTGCTGGTCTGGTGGTCAGTGTCTGATGGTCTGGCGGTTCCTGGTGGTCAATGTTTGATGGTCTGATGGTCACCCTGGTGGCCTGGTGGTCAGTATCTGAAGGTCTGATGGTTTCTGGTGGTCATCCTGATGGTGAGGTAGCCCCGTCTGTCCAATCTTGAGTATTAAAAAAAACGTAATATATATTCTTAAATCTAATACTTATGGTTCCAAATGCTGTATTTTCAAAAGAAGAAACGAAGAAGCGAATGGCTATGGGAGCAGGTAAGAGAGTTCGCTGTTATGCTCTGCCCTGCCCTGCAGCGTATCCACCCCTCTCGCGCCGCGGCTCGGGAGCGCGCTGCCGGCGCCGTGTCTCCCCTCCGCGCCCGACCGCGCCTCGGGCGGTTGCGCGGGGACGGCTGTCTTTTGTATGGCCGCATTCCGTTGTGGATGGCGGGGCAGTCAGTCGCAGAAGGAAACTGGTCGAGGTGGAGTGGTCATACTTTGACGAGGACTACGAGGAGTCCGTAAGTTATGAGGATATTTACTGTTGGGTGCATCGCTAATAGTAGGCCCTGGCCGAACTGCGTTGCATTGGTTAACAATGTATGGTAGGACTTAAGACAGAATAGGGAAGATGTGGAAAATGTGGCTCATTATTCGTGAGTTGCGTCCTCTGGTCGGGGCGGGGGTGGGGTCGACGGTCGATATCGGAATGCGAGGATCATCCCATATATAAGCGGTACACATTGTCTCCGACTGCTTTTCCCGTGTGCGAGTATTTTTTACCGTGTGCGAGTGTTTTTTTACCGTGTGTGAGTGTTTTTTCCGTGTGTGAGTGTTTTTTTACCGTTTTGCTGCATATGTTTTTCTTCCACTCTCTTCCTGCCGCGGGAACTTTCTTACAATTTGTATGTACTGTTTTAACCTGATGGTGTTTTATTCTGCAATATTCTTGTATGGACGTAAAACCATACAATGCAGATACGACACGAGGAGCTGCCACCCTATCAAACATCCGAGTTATTCTGCTGCAATGCAACGCATCTCCGGCGTGAGTGAGTACCCATTCGGCCCACATTCGAATAACCCGCCCAGACTTCCTTGCTTTGGCTGCTTGATTTTATTAAGAAAATTGTATTTTTGCTTGCAGCGGATCTGAAAAGCCTGGTTACGCCTCTGTTTGTAAAGGATTTATAAACATCCTGGTGATATTGTTCATATCGATGCGGTTTTCGTCTGCGACAGATACCTAAATGCTCACCGCGACTCCTGCTCAGCACGACTTCGTTAACACTGTCGTTAAAATACCTAGAGTTACATGTTACGAAGGGGGAGGGGGAATCTTTGGAAGACCACATGTAGTGGTTCGCTTGAAACCGCTGACCGCTGGAATCACAGAATGCTGGAAGCCACCATACCACCGGAAAATGACCACCAGAAACCATCAGAAAACGACCACCAGAAACCAACCAAAAATGACCACCAGAAACCATCAGAAAACGACCACCAGAAACCATCTGACAACGACCACCAGAAACCATCAGAAATTGACCATCAGAAACCATCAGAAAACGACCACCAGAAACCATCAGAAAACGACCACCAGAAACTATCAGAACTCGACCACCAGAAGCCATCAGGCCACCAGAAACCACCAGGAAATGACCACCAGAAACCATCAGAAACCACCAGATATCATCAGAAACCACCAGAAGCCATCAGGGACCACCAGACCATCAGAAACCATCTGCCGATCTGTTTCAATTTTCCACAAAAACCATCAGACCACCAGGCCATCAGGAAATCCTGATGTTTTTTTTCAAAGGATGTTTTGCGCGGGGTTTCCCCTTGTAGAATCTCGCGATTAAATCCGCGCGTGGGTCGTTTCGAGAACTTGGGTCCAATTTGTATGAACTTACGTCATCAAGTCACCTTTAAGGTCCGGTCCAAGACCTCATGCTACCACGCACAGATATTTTGCCGCTCTGGCTGTTATTTGATCTTACACGCGCCCCACTGGGGTCCCTGGTATGACGCGCCCCGCTAAGGGGGCGTTTTTCGCCCCCCGCCCCTCCGTATCTCAATTCCTACGAAAGCTAAAAAAAATTACGGGCGGCGTTCGAAAGCTCTTGACAAGACGAAATAATTTTATACGAAAAATTGTTGTCATGTCAAAATTGAGGTCAGCATAGGTCAAAGAAGGTTCCATAGGCTTACAACAGAGCAGTGTACGTTTCTCTCTCTAGATCTGTCCTCAGGGTAGCTAGAGCAAATATTTATGCATTATTGGCTTCCTCTTATCGCGGCAAATCGAATGATGTATAATATGACCTTGCTAGGTCAAATGGTGAAAATGACCTGACCTCGAGCTAGGTCAGGGTCACAGAGTGACCTGGTATGGTCATGTTGCATATTAATAGACTCCCCGTGACAATATAAGCACAATGAAAGCAAAATGAAGGACCGAGAACAGCTGATTCCGATTTCCCTGAACGTCCACTAGATGGCAGCAGGGGTCACTCGCCAGCTGACCGTCTGTCCGCTGCAACATCGAGGTCGCCTCCTCACCGCGCCGGCAGAGGCGCGTCCAGACGCAGAGGCCGACGAGGTGGAACCAACTGGGCGCGGCACGATGACTGCAGAACTAACACCCTCACCATCGGACAGCTGAACATCCAGTCACTCAAGCCTAAGCTACCTGATCTGCGCACTGACATCCACCAAACTTACAGCTTTGACATCCTGGCCCTCTCGGAAACCTGGTTAACTTCAAACATTCCAGATCGACTTTTGACTGTTAGTGGATACAGTTTGTTTCGACGTGATCGACCGGATAACATGAAATTACCGAAAGGTAAGGGTGGAGTCGCCATCCTTGTGCGCGATAACTTGAAATGTGAACTCATTCCGAACCCAGTGACAAGTGCTCAGAATTCCAATCTAGAAATTGTATGGGTTAGGGTGCATATTGACAATCGATACACAGTTGTGATAGGATCTGCATATAGAGTACCTAATACTAATGTTCGACAAATATCCGAGGACATTGATGATTTAGAGCAGCAAATCCAGTCCATGTTTGTACGTTTCCCACGTTCGACTTTTGTCATTGCAGGAGACCTTAAACGGTGCTTGTTGAAGGCTGAGCGTGAAGAGCGTCAAGAACTTAGACACCTGCTTAGCATGTATGGTTTTTACGTTACTAACAGCTCCCGGCCAACCTATAGACCGGCGCAAAGCTTGCTTGACATTTTAGCAACCAACAGACCTGATTTAGTGCGTCGCGCAGTTGTAACAAGATGTCATTATGGTGGTCCTCATGACTTTACTCGAGTTGCTCTGGCTAACGACAGTCGCACAACTGCTATAAACGCATCGCGTGTGTTTAAACGAGCACTTGGTAAAGTTGACCGAACCGATTTTAATTTGCAACTGTCTTGTTCTGACTGGTCCCGCGTTTATGATGCCGTTTTCCCCGATGATAAGTGGCGTGAGTTTAAACTGCTTTTTATCCGTGAGCTTGACATTGTTGCTCCTTATCGGCGTGTATGCGCCCGTGATCATAAAACGCCTCCATTATCGGCTGGCACCCGGGACCTGCTGCAGCGCCGCCGCGCGGCTCTATCTGTAAACGACCGAGATGAATACGCGCGTGTTAACCGACTGTGTAGATCTGCCATCCGCCGTGACAATGTTAGGCTTTACAGTAGGGAGATAGCCCAGGGACGCCGTGGTGGACTCTGGCGGGTCCTGCGGCCTGTAGTTGGCCAAAAGAAGCAGTCGTGCTCCATACCCGACATCACACCAGACGCGCTGAATGATTATTATGCCTCATTAGGACCCAATACGGCGCGGAGTGTACCCCTTCCTTCGGCTGAAGTAACCACACTCTTGCCTCGGGTCTCAACAACCTCCTTTAAAGTACATCCAATTGATATCAACACTCTTTGCATCACTTTAGGTACCATGCGATCCTCAAAATCAACAGGCTTAGATGGAATTAGTGTCGAAATGTTGCAAAAATTTTTCTTTGGTGTACGCTTCACGCTGTTGGATATTATTAATTCCAGTCTTGTTAGTGGCCGTGTACCTAGCACCTGGAAGCATGCTTTAGTTACGCCCATCCCAAAGAGCAAGGTAATTGCGGTACCAGCTGATACCCGCCCTATCTCTATTCTTCCGGCCGTAACTAAAATCGTCGAACGTGTTGTGCAAAAACAGCTCACTCAGTACTTGGAAGACAATTTCTTATTTTCGGACGCGCAACACGGATATAGAAAACTTCATTCTACTGAGACAGCGCTTCATGTCATTACCGATACAGCTTTGCGGGCCATGGACCTGGGCGAAATTGCGATTCTAGTACTTTTGGATCTTTCAAAGTGTTTTGACGTGGTCCCGCATACCAAATTACTTGAAAAACTGGCTCTGTATGGAATTGACACTGCCTGGTTCCGCAGCTACCTTGAGGGCCATACACAGCAGGTACAGCTGCGTGGAAACGTGACCGGCGCCGATCGCGGAGCGGGAGGCAACTGCCGTGTAGGGGGTGCCTGTTCAACCAGCTGCATCTGCAGAACTGGGGGTCAAAATTGTCTAAAACACGGGATATTAAAACTGGTATTTTTCAAGGAGGAGCGCTTAGTTGTATTTTGTACGCGCTTTTTGCGAACGACCTGAGCTTGTGTATAGGTGAGGGAGTAACGACGGTCTGTTATGCAGACGACACGAGTATCATGGTTTGTGGTAAAAAACAAGATTTACATTTGGTTATAACCCGCTTGGAATCTGCCCTCAGTACTGCCTTCAATTGCTTCTGCCATAATGGCATGAAAGTCAACACCCAGAAGACGCAGATGGTTGTGATAGGTACCCGGGCCATGCTCCGCGGTCTGCCTCCGGTCACCTTAAATTTTTGTGGGAATACCATTCATGACTCACGTGTTGTTAAAAGTCTCGGAATCGTTATTGATAGACACCTTTCTTATCAGTCTCATGTTGATTCAATCACAAAAAAGTGCACAGGCATTCTCATGGCTCTAAATCATGCGCGACATGTGATCCCTACCTCGGCTTTAAAATTAGTTGTTGAATCTTTAGCCATTTCAATCGTCCGGAACTGCATCTCTGTGTATGGTTCCTGTGGTGCAACTCAGGTGCACCGTATTCAAAAAATTCTAAATTTCTGTGCGCGTGTGGTGTCGGGCCGACGTCGATATGACCACATATCAGACGTTATGGAGCTGCTGCAATGGCCTTCTGCCCGCCAGCTGATCACTTATCACTCTGTGAGCGCTGTTGAGAGGATTGTTAGCTCGGGACGACCCTCTTGTGTTGCGGCAACTATAGGAGAGCCAGCCCATCGTGTACACAACCACGACACTCGCAACGCCGGGCAGCGCATACTCCCTCGGATCCGCACAGAGGCAGGCCGGCGCCGACTCTGTTACCGCGGTGTTAGCGCACTCAACAGCCTCCAGCTGGTACCTGGCACCTCTAATTTTAAGGCCATCTTAAAATCTATTTTATCACGGGCGCCGGATGTAGTGTAGATGTCTAGTCATTGTGTTATGCTTTTACGTGTTATGTTTGTGTGTGCCAGAGTGTGTGTCTCTTATCTGTGATTCTTTTTATTCCTTTTAGTAACCCTACTGTTTTATATTCTTGACGTGATTGTGCGAAAATCCCCCTCGCTGCCGTGGACCACAATTGAATATATTTGAGTCTTGAGTCTTGAGTCTTGAAAATTAGAGCTTTATCGCAATTCAGTAAGAAGTTATTGGCAAAACAATCACTCTATGCTCCTGTGACCTGACATGACCTTTTAGAGGTCAGATGCTCAAAAACTCAACTTTATGGTCAAGATCGTGGTAATAATAGACGGTTTGAGGATTTTCAGCTTTATCTATCCAGTATTTAGTGACAATGAGCCAATTCTATTTTTCACCATTGACATAATGGGGTAACCAAAAATTGACCCCACCTTAGGTCATCAATATCGAAATTCCGAGACTGCAGATTTTGTAGACCCTAATGATCTCATCATATTGTGAAAGTTTCAAACTGATCGGTTCGCTGATGTTCCCTGGGCGCCACTTCAAACTCGTGATTTTAGGTTTTGAGGTCGGGTCACTTGACCTTGAATAGCTCCTGGGCCTGATAGAACCTTACCTAAAAATTTGGTCACATGTGTAAAATTAATCAGGGCTAAGGTACTGTAAGTTTCGTTGTTCTGCGTCTCTTCGTTTTTGCGTTATCTGGGGAAAACCAGGAGAGAGGGCGAATTTCACCCCCCAGCGGGGTGCGTGTTAATGGCAAGTAGTGAGTATTAATAGACCATTAATACAGTCATGACAACTATCAACAAAAGTTTTTTTTAATCATGTCATTCTACGCTGCGCAATATCGCATGACGTACATTCTACCCTTCTGCCTAATGCGGCACGATTGTGCTCCATGTATAATAATTCTACATAGAGCACAATAGTGGTTAATTAAGGTCAGGTAGTTAATAGATGTTAGTTACATACATTTTGGCATTTGGATTTAATATCTCACAAACTTTTACCCCTTACATGCTTCAACATTTGACCTTACGTACTTTGTACACTTTTTTATTTTATCCAGGTCGATGGATGTAAATTTCTGCTTTTTGTCGCTCTAACACTGGTAAAGAATGGAGTTTGAGATGTAAATCATATTTCGATGTTCACTGGTTTTACGTTTGAAAAACGATGACACAGATAAAAATATTATTTGTGTTTTTGGTTGTTTGGGCAAGGTGTTCTTATTTGAGTCGACTATATTATTTTAATTATATGAAGTATAATTCCCTCGTTGTTTATATAACTGATTCAATTTGTTAAGCTGTTAGAAAGTTTTGGCCTATCGTCCAATTTTTCAATTTCTTAACTTATGTTAACGTTTATATTTGTTAAAAAGGACGCAGTTATTATTTATAGACTGATAAAAGTCCCTTCTACACCCAGTGCAAACCCAATCAAAAGGAGAATTTACAGTAGTTACTTAATTAATACCGTATACGTTTTCCCTTGTGTATATTTTCCCTACGTATGTTAGGTGTTTGTACTTAGCTGCAAGAACTTTTCCTTGCGTACTTTGGTCCGCTCCTTCCCGCATGTGAGGGCGGGCGTTACCTTAGATCATGCAAAGAAATTGGGGCCCTGGTTATTGTATTTCTTAATGTTCAGTCAATTGAACCCTAGTTTATATTTTTTATTTAAGAAGCGCTTGACGCGAAGTCTCCCACTTCTGTTTAATATACCTTTAAAGCAGATAGGTATGTTTCAAACTCACAGACCAACCTGACAGAAGACGCATATTCGATTTTACCCATTGGTGCTCTGCTCTGACAGATCTCTACTGGAACCAGCGTACAGGAGGCATGAGGAGGGAATGCGGAAATGGCACCAACGGCATCTCCTGTTGTGTGACCTGGTAATGTTAGCCAATAATCATCATTTTATATGTTAGCCAAGGAAATAATCATTCATATGATACATTCATTTGCACATGTTCTTGAAGGTTTGTGGATGTGTTTTATTAAAGGGAATGTGGCACCTTGGTCGAATCCTGGAATTTAGTGTAATTAGGCGTACTTTTAGTAAAAAATAATGAAACCACTCATGATTTCTCTGAAAAATGTACAATAAGCTCAATATTTGGTTTTTAGAAATACTCCTCTAGAAAAAGAAATAAATATCAGACTGTGGATGATGTCACGATCTGGCAACCACTACCATGCTTGAAACGCTTCAAGGGCTTCGATTGGCTGATGCTCATCGTGATGTCAGCATATGTCGTCACACCAGTAGCTCACAACAATGGCCGCCCGGCGACGGGCTGGTGTCAGGTAGGTTTTAGCTTTTTTCTACGGAAATATCGAGTTCCAAGACAAATGAAATATGGAGTACCGGGTTTTCCGACCTGCTTTACAACTTGGCTATCTCAGTTAAAATCACGTTGTGAAGGTGCCACCTTCCCTTTAATGTGCGTATTTATTTTGCCCAGAATGAATGCATAATATACATTACGAGTGATCTTAATGTATTTATTATCGACCGAGATAATGATCCCAGATCAATGTAATGCAAAATATAAGAAGCGATATTTTTATATTGCTCTTAATACCTATTCCGTCGATATTCCCAGGAATTAAAATAATATTGATCAAATGTTCAAATAAAATGTTATTGCACTATTATCGTGCAATACTGACATCACATACTGGAATATTGTATTAATTATTCAAACATTGATTCAATATTCAGATTCAATATTCATATTCATGAATGAATTTTTGAATGAATTTTTCATGAATGAATTTTGAATGAATTTTTCATGAATGAAATCTGAGAAGCTTACATTGCAGCAATATTGGTCTCAATATTGTGTAATATTGGTTCCAATATTGTGTAATATTGGTTCCAATGTTGTGTCAATATTCGTCCAAACATTGTGTCGATATTGGTCCCAATATTGTGCAAATATTGAGGTCAATGTTGCCTCAATATTAGCCTCAATATTGCATCAATATTGGTCTCAATATTGCATCCATATTGGTCTCAATATTGCATCAATATTGGTCTCAATATTGTATCAATATTGGTCTCAATATTGCAACAATAATGGTCTCAATATTGGATCAATATTGGTATCGATATTATATCGATATTAAGGGCTAATGTTGGGGAAATATTTGGTATAAATATCGATCCAATATTTTGGAACAATATTGCTCAAATATTTTTCGTGGCTAACATTTCAATATTTCCGCAATATTAGGATCAATATTGCAGCAATATTTTTTCAACATTTAATTTCCGCTAGGGCCGGGACCCCTTGCAACAACGCAGTAACTCGGCTAAGATATGCTTCGAAGTTCATGACGGTTATCCATGCATTTTTGCCAGTATTTTGTCAACAATGTTTACATTAACCCTGCCCGGTGGCGGAGAGCCACCTTGCGTGGGGGGCTAAAAACCCACGATCTCAAAAACTAAGAGAGCTAGAAAAACCAAAACGGCAATCGAAAGCTCTTCGAAAATGATATCGAAAATACTTGGTCATTTTCATGTCAGGTCAATATCAAGGTCACCAGAGGTCAAAATAGGTCAAAATAGCTAATATGAGGTGTACTAAGAAAACCTCCTATATCTCAGAAACTATGATAGCTAGAAGCATTTTTCTAACACCATTCGAAAGCTCTTGAGATGCGCTTTCATTACAGTGGCATTCATTTTCGTGTCAGGTCAAAGCCTAGGGAGCTACAGGTCACTAAATATTGGGCATATTCTTGGGAATGTCCAAGCCACCCATGCATAAGGGCGTTTACTTTTCGCTAATAGCTTCCAAACCAAACAAGATACAGCCATAGTTTATGCACCATTGCAATCCTCTCGTCAATACGAATCGAATGATATATGATATTGCTATGCCAGGTCAAATTTAAGAATTTGACCTGACCCAGGTCAACGGTCTGACCAACTTGACCTGGTATAGTCATGATGTATATCATTTGACTTCCAGTGACTATACAAACACTTTGGTGACAAAATAAAAGCTCTATCTTAGTTTATTCAAAATTTATAGAGAAAAACACCAAAATGCTTATTTGACCTAAGGTGACCTGTCAAAGGTCACAAGTCAAAAATTTTGGTATCAGCTTCAGAAATGGGCTAAGAGCAAGTCGCAACCGATGTTTGAAGTTGATTCCATCCATACTACTGAGAAAAGCTCATTTCGTGATTTTCCCCATGCATTGTCAATGGGGAGGTCATGCTCTGCACATGACCTTAGGTCACCAATATCAAAAATCCCGGAACAAATGTTGTAGCTCCTGGTGGCCAAGATGTGGTATGAGTTTCAACTTGATCGATTAACCCTTCTTTTAGTTATGCCGTCCTAAGTATTTTTGAGGTGAGGTCACTTCACCTGACCTGGTGACCTGACCTGATATGACCTTGAGCCAAAATTTTCAGGAAAGATGTAAAAATGATGAAGGAACAGCTATGCTAAGTTTGGCGGCCTGCGCGCCGCCGTTTTTGGTCACTTCGAAACCCAGGGGGTCTAAAGACCCCCCACCCGGGCGAAGGTTAACGCGATCCTGGGTGTTAGTGCCCTATTCTTACGGCGCTAATAGCTGGGTGACTGCGACGCCGGGAGGTGAAAATGTTGGCTTAGATTTTGATGTTTAGGAGGTGGAAGATGCGACTTCATCCCGTTTTGTTTGTGATTTCCACTCCATTTATGCCTATGCCCGGGTGTTTTGACTATTAATGGAAAGCATTTGATATTTTCGTCCCGGCCTAATGAACATACCTACAGCAACTTTGTGCTCCCGTGCCTGGACCCTCAATTCGAATGGTGCTGCCATCTATGTGTTGTTGGCCGAACTAAAGCTCACACCGGAGATTCGTATGACGATCATTGAGCGCCTCTTACCTCTGACGGTTGGACGACTAACTGCACTCTGGTGGACTGTCGGCAAACTAAAGCTTACTTTGGACCAAAGGCTACAGTACCGATGATGAATTGCTTGACGGCATACCCACTCACATTTTATGTCAGTGGGAGCACCAAATGTCAAGGCTATACAGCGCAACCAGCCTTCACCCTGTTAGGAGGCATTAAGATGATCAGATCAACTTATTCAGAGACACTGCTGGGACTTGAACCCGGGACCCATGGCTCAGAGACAGGAGCGTTATGCTCTAGGCCACGCATCACTGTGCAGCGCCGAGAGTGTTATGCTATACATACACATGAATTCAAACGCGGAGTTTCCGCCCTTTGAAATCGTATCGCTAGGGTCCCGAAATTTGCGTCCTAAAGGGCGAATAGGTGAGAGATGGCACTCTGTCAGGTACTTGTAACTTACAAGTTGTAAGATTAAAAGCTTTTGTCAGTCATACATGAAAATCACGGAATGATTATAAATTGGTCTGAATACAGTTTTTAGTCCTTTTCTGGCCCATAGCAATACCATCACAGAGTCACATGGAAACCACGGGCCGCGGGCCCACCAGCATACCACGTGCATAGATGGCAATGGCCCATATAAAAACCACAACCGCCTATATGGATCCCACCTGGCACGCCCACCTCGATACCATCTCCCTTGTGAACATTTGACCCACAAGAATACGAGTTCCAGACCATATGGGTGCCATATGAATGGCCCATCTTGAACCCATGGCCCGTAAGGGCCCACCTAGCCCGTTCAATACCCATATGGTTCCCACTACTGCTTGTTGGCAGGGTTTTCACTCAAATATGCAATGATGAAGCAAACTGGGCATAACTCTTGTCATTAGAGCTATTGAGGCCTGGTAAAGTACATTTGATAGGAAATTGCCAGTACTTTTTTCGCTATGTGGAACGTAAAGACCTCCCGCCAGTGGTTTGACCTCCAGAGGTCACCTCGTGACCTAATATGACCTGAGGTCACGAAAGGTCAAAAAGTGACCTTGCCGTATATCAAATGAAAGCCAGTGACAAGACAAACACGATGGTGTTTGTTTCACCGCTCTAGCTTAATTAGGTCAAAAGTTATTGTCAAAATACTGTTTTGAACTCTGGTGACCTTGGATGACCTTGGAAAAGTCAAAGGGCAAATATGACCCCTGGGATCCGTGAAAGGGTGTCCAAAAACGCTGTTCTGAGCAGTCTGAGTATTTGCAATCATTTTTGTGGCTTTTATATCATGAAACAGCTTTCCCCCATGCTTTTCCAATGGGAGAGGTCGCCTCGTGACCTGACCTCAGGGCACGAAATCGAAAAATCCCGGATATAAACCTTGTAGACCCTGGAGGGGTCATGAAGTGTAGGAAGTTTCAAATCGATCGACTCTGAAATGTAGCTCTTACAGAGCTCTAAAGTTGAAGTGAGGTGACCTTGGTTGACCTC
This sequence comes from Lepas anatifera, assembly GCA_034440635.1. Taxonomy (NCBI): domain Eukaryota; kingdom Metazoa; phylum Arthropoda; class Thecostraca; family Lepadidae; genus Lepas; species Lepas anatifera. The sequence goes on along the minus strand of JAOTON010001869.1, from coordinate 320,351 downwards.
GTCTGGTGACCTGACCTTGGGTGACCCGGGGTAAAAATTTCAGGGATGATGGGAAAATGATGCAGTGAGAGGTAGAGCCCTCAACCGCGGTGCTGCGCCTCGTCGTTTTTCTGCTATCCCGGAAAAACCTTAGGGGGCCATCGATGGCCCCCCGGTGGGGCGAGGGTTAATGGCTTCAAAGACTCGCCAAGTGATGAATGTCGGTGCCCGTGAGCCGACTGCAGCTAGAAACTCTCCGTCGGAGGAAATTCGGACCGATCTCAAGGACAGGGGCATGACCTAGCTATGATTAGAACTAGCGTCAGTCAAGCAGAGCACCCAAGGAAGGCGCCCGAGTGGAGAGTGTCCTGTGTACATGCAACGGCTCCCCTCACCCGGGGGTTCCAGAGGGGTCCTCTAAAATCGGACCCTAATCCGACTCCAGCCAGCACCTCTCCCGTCATATGCGACCGGAACCAAACACCCACCGGACACCAAGCAACAGACGCCCCGCGGACACAGCGAACATTGACGGCGAGACGAGGCCGGCCATTGGCGGACGCAGGGGGGGCATCCCGGCCATGGCCCCCCAAAGCGCTGGAGGGCGGGGTCAAACTATCTTTTGCCCCCAAACGCCGGATAAATTTTAGAAAAAAGGTACTTACACTAGGTCTGTAGAGCAAAAAAATATTCGCTCCCCCCCCTTCCCCCAGGAGGGGCCCCAAACTCGGGTCTGCGTCCGCCCCTGAGGCGGGCCGGTGTTGAAAGCCCACTGTTTCAACGATGTTGACAAAGCATGAGTATCTTGTAATTGAGTCAACAAAAGGGAAGGCGTGATGGGGCTGTGCTGCGATGCTGCAACACTCCCCCTCAGGATCTACCCTGAACTACCATTGCCGAAAGTCATTTCTAACCCCATCCTCTCCCCAGGGAAAACGAAATATTCCGAACTGATTTGAAAGAAACGCACCGGTTCGCATACCCATAAGCCAATGAATTTGATTTCTGGCCCTGCACCAATATCACGCTCGATTGCCGAGTTACGACGTCAAGACCATCAATGTAAGGTGTGTTTGCTCCTTTAGCATCCCCCTTTTTTCGAGGTGACCTGAGCATCTTCACAGCAGAAAACAGCTACTAAGCTACATCTGAGGGAATAGACGAGCGCGTCGATTGGTGAAAATTTGTGAAAATCGGCCCGAAATTTTCAAGCTACAGAATTTTAAAGCCCGACCAATATTTCACCTATAGTACCGACAACCTCGGAAGTGTCGTCTTGTTCCCGAAACAGTTTCGCAGCGGGTACATTGTATTTTCATTTGCATTACAAAGCTGCTGACACAGGAACAACGTTTAGGACTAGTTTTCACAGCTGACATCTCAAGTGGGCCAACGCTGCTACCAAATTAACGAGCATGTCTCTGATACTGGGTGTACAACCACCGCACACTACTCGCCCAGCGTTTATCATCAAATAATGCGCCCGTGGCGTTATAAGGATGCTTTGTTTAAAAGACAACAGCTGCCGTTACGGACCCAGATCAGAAAATAGATGCCCAACGCTCGGCTTTCAAACAAGAACATGTCAAACAGTCGACAAGCACAACGGTGATAAATATTTTGCGCACATGCAGTGGAAGGTGACACACGGTACATCCAACGCAGCGACACAGTTGTCAATGAGGAATTGGCACAATAAGACACGGCGGTGTAAATACTGGGACAGTAGGGACCGCAGCACCGGCCTGGCGCTGCGAGCAGGCGGACACATGGACCAGACGCCCTCTCGACTTCAATCCACGAGCCTGCTCTACTTGCACCGCCAGCTCCTCAGTCGGCACAGAACCCACATTCTGCTGGCTGCAGCGTCTACAATAAAGCTCTGATCTACCCAATCTGACCGCAACAGCAACGCATACAACCTGTCTATCACAGGACTAGTTACAGCACAACAAACAACAACAATGACGACAATAACGAAGATCCGCTCCATTCCCCGGCACTGAGCTAGCACGTTACACCATACCACGTGACCAATCACGACGCCTGCGAGAAACCCTAGAACAGCTTACGGCCGTCACTCTCCCAGGCACAGAGCTCACTCACTACGGTACAGCGAGGAATTAGTCACCCAAAGGCTGGGAGGTGAATCCTATGAGCATTTTTCGTAAGTTTTGAACATGTATTTTATGGCTGCTTTCGTAAAACCTGTATTCGTTATTTCTCTACACATTTTTGCGTCAAAGTTTTAAATATGTTCGATAACCGTTCGTTCAGGACATCCTCAAGCTAGAATGATCATGGCAAGACCTCTACCATTTTCTAAAAAACAAATAGTGGCGGTTACAATCAATACAGCGTGGAGATGCTCTAAACAAATGATTCTTAAACATGAGTTGATAAGATGTTCCCTGGCCTCTCCCCCTCCAATCCGGAAATGTAAAAAACACTGAAGATTATATATTCGGGCACAGCCCTTCATCAGAATTGTGGAGTAAATATCAATAATTCTCAGTCCTAGTATAGCTAGACCTCGAATTGAGCTTCACACAAATGCCTTATAGAATGAATCGTTAAAAATAAGTTTGGATGTCGTGACAACAACGATATTGGTACCTCTAACCAAAAAGCAATGCCGACAATACAACAAACCTAGACCAGTATTTGTGACAGACTTATCTACTATTTCAGCCAAACACTAGCTAGTGTTTGGCAAACACACCTAGACCAGTATTTGTAACAGACTTATCTATTATTTCAGCCAAACACTAGCTAGTGTTTGGCAAACACACCTAGACCAGTATTTGTGACAGACTTATCTATTATTTCAGCCAAACACTAGCTAGTGTTTGGCTGAAATAATAGATAAGTCTGCCACAAATACTGGTCTAGGTTTGTTGTATTGTCGGCATTGCTTTTAGGTTAGAGGTACCAATATCGTTGTTGTCACGACATCCAAACTTATTTTTAACGATTCATTCTATAAGGCATTTGTGTGAAGCTCAATTCGAGGTCTGGCTATACTAGGACTGATAATTATTGATATTTACTGCACGATTCTGATGAAGGGCTGTGCCCGAATATATAATCTTCAGTTTTTTTACATTTCCGGATTAGAGGGGAGAGGCCAGGGAACATCTTATCAACTCATCATCATGCTCCTCGCCGCAGCACTTCACAACTTATTAACGATTCTTAAACATGCGTTAAACTTTAAACGCAAAACATGTGGGTAGAAATTATGCGTACAAATATTACGTCAGCATCCATAAAACATATTTGAAGACAGGTTCTGAAAAATCTATGCATTTACAAAACCATCCCTGAAGCCAACTCACATGACTAACAGGGGCGTTTCGCTTACATGCACGATCTCGTCGGCACTCTCGAGTCTTGCCAAGGGCTTCCAGAGCCCCCGCCTAAAGCACAACTCCAGTCAACGAGCTAGTCGACAAGGACATAGGCTGCCTGATTTGAACTTCTGTGAACAAACAACACTACCTAGAGAACGTGAACAGTCTGACGGGCTTTAGTTAGGAGAAGAGGGAGGCGGCCAAACGCTGAATGTCAAGTCCAACTCGATGTAGAACTGATTTCATTTCATACCCTTTTGGTGGCCTCGGTTTTTCCTTTATAACTACTGGAGTACTCGCTTCTATCTCGATTAAAAATGGGCAACAGACTCTTAACTTAAAAAGAAGTTGGGGCCAGTCCAGACTGTGGTGATTTTAGGGAAAATCTATGTTGAAAATAATGTTGCACGATCTGAATCCGATCCAAACTGCATCCAATCCAATAATAATGCTGAAATCATTCGTGCATGCGCTGCACGAACGAGCGTGCGATGCTCTCTCTCTCCACATATATATATTGTTGCGGAACCCCCTGGTGCCGCCCTGCGTGGCGCACGGCGGCGCTTGTCCGAACCCCCGTGTGCCGTCCCGCCGGGTGGTCGCGCCCGAGCGGGACGTGACCTCGTTGGCTGCATGGCCGGGGTCTGGGCAGTCGCTGGGCGGTCGGCACGGGATTCGGACCCGCACTGACGGCCCGCAGTCAGCCAGCGATTCCGGCACGGGATTTGGACCCGTGCTGGCAGCTCTCGGCCTGCCTGTGATCCCGGCACGGGTGCGGCACACGTGGTGTTGTCTATTGGTTGAACTGTGGGGGGGACCTGTTACTGTCCTGAGTTGTATTCATTTTTGCCAACGGAAATATACTTGGTTTATCCTGCTCAACGGGTTTTCCCCTACCAGGGCGTGCGTAACATTTGGTGTCAGAAGTGCTTTCCTAGGCGCAATTTTTTTCTAGAAAAATATGATCCGCTGTATTTTTTCTTGGAAATTGACCTAAGCCATGCCTGGTGAAAAACGCCAGTTGAAAACTCGGGGGAAAGATTACGGGATTGGTGGTGAACCCTCCACGGAGGTTCAGCCCTCCGGGTCTTCTGGTGCAGTCGTTGCAGATCCATCCAAAGAGGATGCTGGTGTTGACGAATCATTGATTAGGCATTGTGGCAGCATCAAGGAGTCAGGGATGGGAGATCTGGGACAGGAAACTGGTGGTGCTGAACCGATTGGTGTCATGAACGCACTGAGTGCCCTAAATTCGACGCTGACGACGTTCGGGAGGGCCCTAGGAGAGCATGCCGCACGTGTTTCAGCTATTGAGGAGAAACTTAGTGGCCCTAATTTCCGAGCCATAGGGAATGGCTCTGGAGAGCCACTGACTGAGGCGGATGCTTTAGCTCCTGTCGAAACCCAAAGTCGTGAGTCCAGAGGCTCTGAACATGTGGGGCGACACTTTGCAAGGCCCCAGGAGTTTGATGGCTCCTGCTCTTGGACTTCGTTCATTGCCCAGTTCGAAACAATCGCCACTGTCCACGGGTGGTCGGGGCCGGATAGGCTGGGCGAACTAGTGGGTTGTTTAAAAGGCCCTGCTCTTGAGCTGTTCGCCCATCTGCCTGCTGGTGAAAGGAATGACTACCATAGTCTCTCCGAAGCTTTGGGTGCACGCTTTGGCGTTGCAGGACAGGAAACCCTATTTCGCTCCCAGCTTCGGCGCCGAACACGACGTGCTGGTGAAACATTGCCGTCATTGGCTCAAGACGTCGAACGACTGGTATCGTTGGCCTATCGGTCCGCAGGTCAGGAACTGCAGAACTCTCTGGCGAGTGATCATTTTGTGGACGCCTTAGGTGATGTTAATCTACAGATTGCAGTTAGGCAGAGCCGCCCCGCTTCTCTGAGAGAGGCACTGACCAGTGCCTTGGAAATTGAGGCTATCCGGAACTCTGTTCACCATGGGGGAGTAGGAGCATCTCCTGCGGCGCTCATTCGTGCGGGGCATGCCGCTCAGTCCGTGCCCGCGGACACGGAGGTGCATACCAGTGATGCACCTGCGACGGAGGTGCTGCAGCACATTTTGCGTTCCCTTAAAGCCTTGGAAAAGGCAGTTGCTTCACCTGCGTCTGGTAGAGGCCGTGGTCGTGGATTAGTAGGGAGTGGCAGGGGATCCAGAGCCCCGCCCGCATGCTGGGAATGTGGCCAAACAGGCCACTTTCGGCGCAACTGTCCGAGGGTGTCCCATGACGATGGCAGAGATGCTTCGAGTCCGGGAAACTGAATGGGATCAGCCGTTCGGAGCGGCGGCTGGTCCATCCGTTCTCGGAGTCAGCTCCAGTGGCAACTCTGCGTGGAATTGGACTGGGTGACAGTCTTCATATCCGTGGCACTGTCAACGGGGTAACCACACCACTTGTGATTGACTCTGGTGCTAATCGCACACTGGTACGCAGCGACATAATTGGCAGAGGCGGGCTGCCAGGAATTCCAGACGGCCTTTCGGATGTCACTGGCCGCCGCACTCCACTGTATGGCCCAATAGAGATCACTCTGTGCGTGAATGGAACCGATTATCGGCAAATGGTGTTCGTGGCCGATCAGTTAAGTGATCCAGTGATATTGGGTTTGGACTTCCTGCAGCATAACCACTGTACGTTGGATTTGGGCAAGGGTGCGTTATACATCAACGGTCAACAGATACCGTTTGAAGCAGGACCTGTAAGCCCAATATCTAATCGTATCCCTAAGGCTCTGCGGGTTAGGGTCATGACACCAGTGACTGTGGAACCGAGCACCGAGAGATTGGTTCAATGCAGATTGGTGGGTCCTCGTCCGGAAAAATCAGTGCTCCTTGAGTCTGGACCCCTTTCTCCATCTGGCCTTATTATTGGCCGTGGATTGTTTAATCCAGAGGCCAGGTCTGTGCCCGTGCTTGTCGCAAACGTAACAGACCAGCCCATACGAGTGCGAGCAGGGAGACTTCTCGGGGACTGTGAGGAAGTTGACTTTCCCGAGTCTCAAAGTGATAGCTCGGGGCAATCCAGAGCATTACCGGAACCTCTTCAGGATCTTCTCCGAAGATCAAGCCAAGGTCTCGAGTGCGGGCAGATGGCCCAGGTATCTGACCTGATAGAGAACTTCAAGGATGTGTTTTCAGCAGGTGATCACGACCTTGGTCAAACCTCGCTGGTGGAACACACAATTGACACTGGAGATAGTCGCCCGGTTAAAGTGACCCCACGTCGAAATCCAATTCACAAACGCCAGGAGGCTGAGGAAACTGTCACGAAACTTGAGCAGCAGGGGCTGATTGAGCCATCCACGAGTCCATGGTCATCAGCCCTTGTATTTGTCAAGAAGAAGGATGGCTCCCTGCGCTGTTGCGTTGACTATCGGCTGTTCAATGCTGTCACGAGGAGGGATTCGTACCCATTGCCCCGAGTAGATGCGACGCTTGATGCCCTATCTGGTTCCGCGTGGTTCGCAACGCTAGACCTCAAGTCAGGATACCATCAAATTCGTTTGGCCGAGGCTGATAGACCGAAGTCAGCGTTCTCTAGTGGCACTGGACTTTGGCAGTGGCGAGTAATGCCTTTCGGATTGTGTAACGCTCCGGCAACATTCGAACGTCTCATGGAAGCAGTGCTGTCTGGAATGCATTGGCGCTCGTTACTCGTTTATCTGGATGACGTCATCGTGTTTGGCAGAACTTTTGAGGAAAAATTCAGTCGCCTGAGGGAGGTTCTCAGCCGGATGAGAGGGGCCAACTTGAAGTTGAATCCAAAAAAATGTTCGCTTTTTCGTAGGGAGGTGAATTTCCTCGGTCACGTTGTATCCGCTGAAGGTGTAAAAACGGACCCTGATAAGACAAGGGCGGTAACGGAGTGGCCGATCCCATCTGATGTAAAGGAGCTTCGAAGCTTCTTGGGCTTATGCTCTTATTATCGACGCTTCGTCAAGGATTATGCCACGATCGCGGCACCACTCCATGCACTTACCAGAGCCAATGAGCCATTTGAATGGTCCCAGATATGTAAGGATGCATTCGCGGAGCTCAAGGCGGCGCTTTCTAAAGCACCTGTTCTGCAGTACCCAAACCCCAACGAGACATTTATCCTTGATACAGATGCAAGCGGATGTGGTATTGGAGCAGTCCTCTCGCAATCATCTGAAGGGGTGGAGCGAGTGGTAGCTTACTATAGCAGAACCTTCTCAGGTCCAGAGAAGAACTACTGTACTACCCGTAGGGAGCTCCTCGCTGTGGTTGACGCAGTTCGCCACTTCCATGCTTACCTATACGGGGCTGAATTCACAGTCCGTTCTGATCATGCGGCACTACAATGGCTGCGTAACCTGAAAGACCCAGAGGGTCAACTCGCTCGCTGGCTAGCGCGGCTCGGACAATATAAGTACGAAATCATACATCGACCAGGGGAAAAGCACGGTAATGCAGACGCATCAAGTAGGCGACCATGCGGAAGCAACTGCGGGTATTGTGGCCGACGTGAGGTGGCCGCTCTTAGCCAATGTCGAGCCACCTCTGTTGTGCTATTGCCGGAGGATGTGCAGGACATCCGTACTGCTCAAAGGACAGACCTTGACATCGCTCCAGTGATGAAGTGCTTGGCGGAGAGTCCCCAGAGACCAAACTGGGATGATGTTTCTGTTTGGAGTCCTGTTTCGAAACAATATTGGGAGCAGTGGGAGCAGCTTAGACTTGTTGGAGGAGTTCTGCAGAGACGGTGGGAGTCCAGAAGTGGTCTCGACGTATCCTGGCTCATCGTAATCCCCAGATCTCAGAGACAGTCTTTGTTGACTGAAGCACACGGATCTGTGTCGTCAGGCCATTTCGGGGTGAAAAAGACCCTGCAACGACTTCGTAAACAGCATTATTGGGTAGGCATGCGGCGGGATGTTTCCGAGTGGTGCAGGGTCTGTGAGGTATGTATGGCCAAGAAGGGGCCTCATCGAACTCCCCAAGCCCCACTCCAGGTAGTCGGTGTCGGCGCGCCCTTGGAAAGGGTGGCTGTCGATGTTGCAGGGCCATTCCCAGTGTCTTCCTCAGGGAATCGATACGTGGTCGTGGTGATCGATTACTTTACCAAGTGGCCTGAAGCTTTTCCGCTTCCCAATCAGGAGGCTAGCACCGTGGCTAAGGCACTAATCGATGGGTTCTTCAGCCGTTTTGGAATTCCGCATGAGATTCACTCCGACCAAGGGAGGAACTTCGAAAGTACTCTCTGGCAAGAGTGCTGCAAGCTTTTGGGTATTCGGAAGACACGTACGACACCTCTCCACCCCGAATCGGATGGAATGGTGGAGAGGTTTAACCGTACACTGGTGCAGGAGCTGGCGAAGCGCTGCCGTCACGGGCAGAGTGATTGGGACCAGCACATTCTGACTATACTAATGGCTTATCGCTCAGCGGAGCATGAGTCCACGGGGTACACCCCTGCTCAGCTAATGCTGGGACGGGGCCTCCGGCTTCCCACCGACATGCTCATTCAGAGACCACCTGATGAGCTACAAGATCCGGTGTCAACAACAGAGTTCGCTAAGTCCCTGCGAGATCGAATGATGAATGTCCGTAAGCAGGTCTGTGAAAACCTGAAGGTGTCTGCCGATTCTATGAAACAGAGGAAAGATTCAAAGGCATCTTTGACACCCCTGGAGGCGAATGACTATGTCTGGCTGTACAATCCCCGGCGTAAAAAGGGCCTCAGCCCAAAACTGATGTCTCCGTGGGATGGTCCGTACATGATCATTAAACGTCTCTCTGCAGTAACGTACAGGATACAGAAATCCAGTCATACCAAGCCTAAAGTGGTGCACTTTAACCGGTTATGGCGGGTCAGGGGCTCCCCCGAGTTTACTTGGGAAAAAAGCTGCTCCAGATGGTACAGCAGCAGAGGGCAGTGAAGCTATCCTCGATGGGGAGCAGATCGGTGAGGCGGCGCCTTCGTCTGTTGGGTCCCGTGGAGCGGCCGGTGCCGGCCTTGGAAGTGACAAATGTGGGATTGGTCCCGCTTCAACTATGTCACGGACCGGGGACGAATCCTCAAGAAGCGGCGGTGGTTCTATTGGGCCCCGCAGGTCATGGCGCCGCCGGAGACCCCCAGAGTACCTAGTATATCATTAGAGGTCGTGGACACCATTGGTATCTGTCGTGGGGGGTAATGTTGTGCTAATTGTCAGGTAACATGTGATGTTTTGATTTGCGTCGTGGGGAATAATCTTGTGTCAATTTCTGTGCAGCATGTGATGTTTTCTTGTTCGATCTTAACTGTTGATTTGTACCGCAGATGCCCTGATCATGATGGACAATGTCCTGGAGCTCCATGAGACCACAGGGGGATGGCTCGAGGCGCGGCGGCGGCCCTCAGGGACTCGGGAGGCAGCGCTGTCCCAGGGACGCGTCAGGTGCCCGACTAACGGGAGATTTCGACCCCTTGGCCAGGCGGGGCCGACCGGGAAGAAGGGAAACGCTTCCCGAGACGGTTTCCTGGGATGGCATCAATCTCTCCCCGGTGGCTGCTGGAGGGCGTTGCCGGGCCAGAGACTCCCGCCCTGGCTGGTTGTCCAGCATGGTGATGAGCTATGAGTGCACCAACAGCTTGTGAACCTGTTTGTCGACTAATTTGTGATGGCGCTAGAGTTTTTCGTGTGTATAATCTTTCGGTGTATTTTTCGAGGTCGAAAAGGCCAATGAAGAGGGGGGTAGTGTTGCGGAACCCCCTGGTGCCGCCCTGCGTGGCGCACGGCGGCGCTTGTCCGAACCCCCGTGTGCCGTCCCGCCGGGTGGTCGCGCCCGGCGGGACGTGACCTCGTTGGCTGCATGGCCGGGGTCTGGGCAGTCGCTGGGCGGTCGGCACGGGATTCGGACCCGCACTGACGGCCCGCAGTCAGCCAGCGATTCCGGCACGGGATTTGGACCCGTGCTGGCAGCTCTCGGCCTGCCTGTGATCCCGGCACGGGTGCGGCACACGTGGTGTTGTCTATTGGTTGAACTGTGGGGGGGACCTGTTACTGTCCTGAGTTGTATTCATTTTTGCCAACGGAAATATACTTGGTTTATCCTGCTCAACGGGTTTTCCCCTACCAGGGCGTGCGTAACAATATATATATATATATATATATATATATATATATATATATATATATATATATATATATATATATATATATATGAAAAACGGGGAAGCAGATTATTTTCTAAACATATTGTGTTGAATTTTACAGCAGCATTGAGGCTAATGACTTTTCTTCCATTGGTTTCTATAAGCCTGATTTTATTTTTCTGTTCTTCGTTGGTTTTTCGAAAAGGACGTTCATAGTTATACAGAAAGTAAAGAAAATATGGAGTAGCATACTTTTAGGACCGGTTTCGGTTTATTCTTAAACCATCTTCAGCAAAGTTCCACATATCTTCCATACACTTATTTCTAACAATCAAATTCTCAAGTCACCATGTTGTTTTAATTTCTAACTAATGAATTATCTAGGTCACCATCTTACTCTTTCTTCTACAGTTGAAACGAAAGACACTTCTGAATCAAAATTGTTGTCCAACATAATTCACGATGTTGTTCTCGTGGAGAGCCAACTGGTATACTCTACTCCAGAGAAAATCCTACGATCTTATCTGCGTTAAGTAAGGCGTGGACCTTCAAAAAGGCTGAGGTAAACTTTTGCGTTTGCTTGTGCGTTGAGTCTTGGGTTTTTCTCTCGTATATGAACTGCTTCTAGGATGGCTAGTCTTCTGGAATCTCTGGCTCTTGCTATTATTTTTGTGTTGTTTACGAGTGTGCGTCATGTGAGGAGTGTGCTGCTGTGGTGTTTGTTAGTGTGCTCTAGTGGTGTGCCTGACTGTTTGTGGTATGTGAGACGCCTGCTGAGTGTTGTGGATGTTTTGCCAATGTAAGTGTTTCCGGGATGGAGCGCGCAGTCTTCCATATTGCATGTATATTGATAAACTACATTGGTCTGTTGGAGATCGGTCTTGTCACGAGTTAGGTTGTTTTTCATGATAAGTGCGGCTGTTTTGGGTGATGTGTAATATATTCTAAGATCTATCCTGTTGTTCGGTTGAGCTGGTATGCAGTTTCTGAGGATAATCTTCCGAAGAGCGTGTTCGTCAGCCTTGTATCCGGGGGACATTTGGTTATTGTAGTAAAGGCTGTAAGTTTCTCCAGTTGGGTTAGCTCCATTAGTTTGTGGCCCGCTGGCATGCCTTGTTTTTAGGTGTTTAGACAGTGTCTTGTTGACTTCCTCATCCACCATAGCAACTGAATAACGGTTGTTGGCTAGTAATTGTTTGATTCGGTTTATTTCCTGGTTGACTAGCGTCCATGTTGAGCAAGTTTTGATAGCTCTGTGTACGTACGCCCTTATTACTGACGCCTTATAGCGGTCAGGGCACTCGCTTGTGCCATGCAGGCACTTCCCTGCGTCGGTTGCCTTTCGGTAGACGCTCATCAAGATATTTCTATCCGTTGCTTCAACTGCGACGTCCAGGAAGTTGATCCTGTCGCCACCCACTTCTACTGTGAAGTTAAGGCCAGACACCTGCTGCAGACGGTCTTTAGAGTTCTTGCAGTTCTGTCATGCCTTCTATGTCCAGGTACCGGGTGTATAGATGAGGCTTCTTGTTAGTAAGGACTTGTTCTTCAACTGACGCCATATATGCTTCTGCGAAAAGGACACCTAGGGGTGACCCCATCGAAACCGGTCCTAAAAGTATGCTACTCCATATTTTCTTTACTTTCTGTATAACTATGAACGTCCTTTTCGAAAAAACCAACGAAGAACAGAAAAATAAAATCAGGCTTATAGAAACCAACGGAAGAAAAGTCATTAGCCTCAATGCTGCTGTAAAATTCAACACAATATATATATATATATATATATATATATATATATATATATATATATATATATATATATATATATCTAAAGAAGCGTCGGATGAAGCCCAGACGGGGCCTGCATATACCTAATTTCCACCCACTAAGTGCTTAATTGGTCGCGAAAGGAAGTTTTGGGAGGAAACCCAATGGGTTTTCCGAATACTCTACACAATTTCGATATGAATTCAAGCCCTATAAAAGGCCTTTAGTCTCTTCAATAGACTGTCCATTCTTGAAAGGGACGGGGCCACGTTTCCTATCAGACGCCATCCAATCTGATACATTTCGAACACGAACACTCGCAGGCCTTTGTAAGTGAAAATCACCCATGTACATGATTTAAACACTGAAACAAGTACACAAAAGCGATGAAATTCCGCATTTCCATATAAAGTCAACACAGAGAAACACCGATACTCTTCGTCAAGGACCTATGTTGCAATGCTGCTACCGTGCATAATGTTCAAGACCTCAGGGGCGTCATGAAATAGGACAAGATATATGAACAGATAAAACCCCGCCAAATATATTTTTAATTAAATGCTAGAACCTGACATGTGAAATAGGAAATGGTTCGTGGTTTCGCCTCAATTACCATTTTTCGAGAATGGCTCGAATGAAGCCTTTGTGCCATATTCATAATTTACAAGGTTCCCTATTTCCCTATCCGGTAAAACACAACAAAAATGCTTGAAGATGTTTCCTCCCCAGCATCGCAGAAGAATTCCCTAAACTCAATCTCCGCATTCTCTCCATTTTATCCTTTCCATCACGTGGACTCAGCGATTGCAAACTACCCCCCCCCCAACATACTTTAATGCCCGTACTGATGTTGAATGTTCACACGAAAAGGCGTATCTGCAGTCAAGAACTTGCTGAAACCGCAACTGACCCTATCAACCCCTCAAGTAACATAATTACCACACAGTGCTATGACAGAGATCACGTTTTGCAGCGCCCTGGTGACGGAGCGGTGTGCCGACCCAGGCAGAACCGACGCATCACAGGTCCCAGGAGAAGAGGTGGTGCTTCACCAGCATGTCGCGAACGCCGTCCCGGAGAGGCTGCTGGCCGCCACCGCCGCGCGTCGGCAGCTCCCAGTCGGCACTCAGCCGGAACGCAAACTGCGCCAGCACACGCAGCTCACACTTCACCTGAAACACAGGCGTACTACTCACATCGCCTGAAACAAAGGCGTACTACTTACATATCACCTGGAACACAGGCGTATTACACACACACATCGCCTAAAACACAAGATAACTTTTCACACTTGACCTGAAACACAGACCTATTATTCAAACCTCACTTGAAACAAAGGCCTATTATTCACACATAACTTGAAACAAATGCCTATAATTCGCACCTTAACCGAAACACAAGATAATCATTCATACCTCACTCTACTCGAGGAATGAGTAGACACTAAGGATATTAAGAACCCATTCAGAACCAATATTTGATAACGCGGCACCCACTCTAGATCCACTGGTGTTGGACGGCACTAGCAAGCTGTATTCTGCTCGGCACTCGGGGCAGATGGCCGCGGGCCAATCCCGCGAGTATCTGCGCCATCGGGAGCCTCTTCGGCTACGCCCTGCACCCAGACGGGGAAAAACAACAGCTGTGTGCTGCTCACCTGGACCCAGCCGGGACTACTGATGAACGACCACGGCTGATACCACTTGTGCACCACAGCGGCGTTGGAGCACATCACCTCCAGCCAGAGGTGCAGCACCTGCTCGTTCAGGCCCATACAGATGAGCGAGCGCAGCTTGACGTCCATCTGGGCGTGCATCCGGTCGTGAGTGAGGTTCACCGCCTCCACACAGCGGTACAGCAGCTGCCGCCGCCAAGAGGAGCGCGGGGTCAGGCAACGCAGGACTTCTAAGTGACGGCTAAGTCAATGTTTTTGTTGTTTTTAACCAAGTCAGTGAATACTTCAGCGATAAATTCAGCCCCGTTGATCTGGGTTTTGGAGGGGCGAGCACAACCAAAATCGCTAACAATGAGATGCTTTGGAAGAAAATTGGGGGCTTGGATATCTTAAAAATCTATCTATGGGACGCGACGTGTGTAGATACATACGCCCTTTGGTTCAGGCACTTCTGCTCGGCGCTCCATCGGCGACATTGGTGGATACCGGTGCCAGAGACGGCACCTGTCTTGTCTTATGCATAACCCGCCTTAAGTGCTCGGCTTCAACGACAGAGCCGAAAAGCCTGTATTTAGCCACCATGGAACGTGAAGGGAGTAGAAGGGCGACAGGCAGGGCCCAATAACCTCGCCACCCCACTGCAGGTCAGCGAGCGACATGCCTTGCCGTGCGTCAGGCACTGGGAGAGTCATGCAGCGTCTCGCCCGAAATTCAGGCTCGTTGTTTAGTTTCACGAGCTGAGCTTGGGGAAAATTTTCAAGCGCTGTTGAACAAATGGTCATGCTTTTTTACGCAACGCAATTCACAATGGTTGCTGTTTTTGATATATGATCAAAGTATTTCACCACGGAGTCACACTGTCGTTGCATTTCCCAGTAAACTGAGCTTACATCTGGAGAAAGGATGGTCGCGATGGTATTTGCATTGGCTTGTGTGCAAAGACTCCTTCATCTTTCCCCCAAATTACAGATACTATAACAATAATAAGATGCTGCAAATAATTAGTTTGTGCAAATTAATGGTTAAAGAAACCACACATGATCCCTTTCGCATTACAATCTGGTAGCTGCTGCACCATTTTTTTGGGTAAAATATCTGATGATTACAAACACGGCGCAGAACAGGGATTCCATGGAATATATACTTGGAATATACGCTTAAAAATGTGCTCGAATAGAAAACAAGCCAAGAGAGATAGCCTAATAGAATATTTACACATTCATCCGGGATAAATGAGCAGCTTCAGGAACTCCTATTTACGTATCAAACACGAGAGCGGACTCGTCGACGCATGTAACCGGGAGTCTGCCTTCAGGGCTTCCGGTTACATGAGTCGATACGTCCGTTCCCACGGCCGGCACGTAAATCGAGCGTACTGAATGACGCTGCTCATGTATCCAGGGTATTTAGCAATCCGTTACGACAGCGTGTTGACGAACGACTCCAGGACGGAGAAAGACATTCAACCTCCTAATTATATGTATTCCTAAAAATATCGTCGACCAAAAATTCCCAGTTTCCTCGAACTGCCCACCAACATGACCTGTTCCTTCTTCAATGATAGCCAGCAGGCAGGCACGCATGCTGTCCCTCGGGATGGGTGTTTGCGTTCCTCCCGGTCTGAGTGCGCCCGCGGACACGTCACAATCCCTCCTCCAGGCAACAGCGGCGCTGGCTCGCGTGCCACGGACGGCAGCAGTATGAGCATCTACTGGGACCCCACTTGAAAATCCATCGCTCACGGGTGGCAACAAAGCCGACGATGAGTGTTAGCAGTCCGCTGACATCTTAGCCACACGATTAATGCCGCCGATAATCCCTCATGATCGCGACGACAGGCCAATTAGCGTTTAAACCAACCGTACTAGTAGACGCACATAACTAACCAAACTTCATACGAGCGTGGCCGTTCCCTCCAGATTCCGGGCCTTACCTGGAATTTGCCAAGCGGAGGGTACCGAGGAAAACAGTGGCGTGTTGTGCGCGGCAGGGAGGGATGGGCATCGCGCTGCGGCTCGCCTCACCAGCGCGCTCTCCCGCTGCAGCGGGGGAGCGGGAAAAGGAAATACAGATCTTGCTACGTGAGGGGATGACAAGACATAATACTTTTTGTTTATCACTTGAGCCGTTTTTCTAAGCTTAGTCGAACTGTTTGGAGGAGGGCTAGGTCTTTCGGGAAAAGGGAGGGCTTGTTGGTTCCATTAGCTATTTGCAATCCACAGTGGATATCTTGCACAACCAAGAAACTTACGGGATGAATAGTCTAAAGCCATAATTATGAGTGCGCCGCCCCCGTCTCTCTATCGCAGCCTCCCGCTTAGAGGCGGCTTAATGTGATTGATTGTTTCATTGCATGTGGTTGGTCCCCCCACCTAACACACTGGTTCTCAAACACACTGGTTAGTTTCCCCCGTTGGAAACCAGCTGTGAGTATTTCGTCCAGCGGAAACAAATACGACATAACCTTCCATTTTTCTCAAACACATCCAAATCGTACTTCAAAATGGATTCTCCCATCGCGACGCGAGGTTCTTCGAAAACATTTTTTCCGGTGTCGGCAAAAGCTCCGTTTTGTAGTAACAACTCAACTCTCATCAAACCACATAAACAGACAGATGATAAACAGTCAAAACTGACTGGCGCAGCTGGAAATAGAACATAATATACCCACGGTATATGCACATTTCGATCGACAAAGAGCGTTGAGCTGATTTGCTTTCTCCTAGCAGTCTCCTGCGGCAAAGAGAAGTAAATAATGAAAGCAGTGTGACCCAATGGGGACCCAATGGCAAAGGTGCCCAAGTTTTTTCATGCCTAGGTAAACCATTCATCTTTTTATTCCTGGGCAGCGAAATGAGGCAAAAAATCCAAACCGTAACTGCCATTCACGTTTACTTCTATGAATTTCCGGCAAATTAAAATAAAGTTATTTTCTCGAATCATGAGAGCGTAGTCAAAGGGCCCACAGCATCAGAAGTAGGTTACTTATGTTTCTGATAACGTTCACCGACAGCTGCCATTTTTCACACCAGGCACTCGCTCTGAATCTTAAATCTTAGCGGTCCACTCTTCAGCCCATTACACCTTCATTATTAAGGCTTCTGTCGATCAAAAGGCCACTTTAACTTTCATATTTATCCTATCAATAATTGCAAAGTTGTCATGTTTACATGTTTACAAAGTTTGTCAAAGTTTACATGTCCATGCTTTTAAAATCCCAGAATAATGCCTTTCTTTGAAAAAACTTGAATATTAGGTGATGAATTCAAGTTATTAAAAAAGGAACTGGTCTCCTTCCAAAACTTCCGAACCCTGAGCAATCCCAAAACATGTCTGAAACATGATCAATTCCACCTTGACAGTGGTCACACTGAAGTGATTCAGCAAGACCCATAGAGTACCAGCGACGCCGTCTATCTGCAATATGATTCTGTTAGCAATTCATATTGTATAGGCTGATAGACCACTGCGTCTTGTTGAAGCTCGGCTTAAAGCTAACCACCAAGTGGTCCTTCCAGACAATCTCCGATGTATTTAGAATAATGTTTTCAACTGCAAGAGAAACTGATTTTCATAACTGTTCCCATGCTTTTTGTTGAATCATCTGAACATTTGGGCGGAGTATTGAATAGTAATGTTTTCCCTTTGCCTCACGTCTTTTCCATTTACCAGGAGCGCTGTTCAAGCAACTTGGTTGTTTGCGTTCGTTGTTTGGATTACAAATAACCTTCTAAGCTCTTTAAAACGAAGCATTTCATCATCTGGGCGAAAAACTCACCAATGTTCGTATCTCAAGCCCTCTCCTTCCCTCCCCTGATAGCTGTTGGCTTGAGCTTCGTGATATTTGAAAACGACTACAGCTGGTTATATCTACACCAGACATAGCCCTGTCGAAGTACGCCTTGGCTTGAAAATCGCCCAGTCCTTATGCCTAAGTATATACGAAATATCCGATTACACAATGTAAGATTTATCTAATTTTGGAAAACCAAAGGAATACTTGAACGTGCAAAACAGACTGGATGTGATAACATGATACTGCTTGTTGCCGCCTTTGTAACGTGTCAGTTAATTGGGCCTGGGCACGAGGTCAAGACACCCAAGAACCAACGAATATTTGGAAGGAAAAACGGGTGATTACTAAAATTTTCTCCTTTTTCCAACCTCCAGAGATACAAAGCTTGATCAATAATTTCGATATCATCAACAAATTCAATTCCTCACCGGCCCCGCCCCCAAGTTGACACTTCATGACACTACCGTTTTAGTCCTAGACCATAACTAGTTCTTCATACTTCCAAACACCACTTCAGAAACTCGGTCTCAGCTTGAAGTGGCTGCTTTGGACACTACCGACCCCATTCCCCAGTCTTGATCTCATCTCCACCAGACCTGGCAGAGTACCCAGACGGACTACACTGCCGTTCGCGGCCCG
This sequence comes from Lepas anatifera, assembly GCA_034440635.1. Taxonomy (NCBI): domain Eukaryota; kingdom Metazoa; phylum Arthropoda; class Thecostraca; family Lepadidae; genus Lepas; species Lepas anatifera. The sequence continues at coordinate 302,033 of JAOTON010001869.1, read as the reverse complement.
CTGGCTGGGTGCGGAGCACGTCAGAGCCATGGGCGAGCCCACGTCCAACCCGCGACCGTGGTGACTAGCTTGTCCGCCAGATTCCGCACCCTTCACATGTGCGTGTACGCACATTACGCATTCTCAAGGTCATTGCCATCAACCATCCATAACCAGCGCCCTGGTCAGATCACCCCTCTTGGGCAAAACCACCCCCGTGGCAAAAGCGTTCCCGCGCAAACACCTCTCACGTTACCTCGGCTTGTTATGGTCCTCTACTGAAAACCCCAATAATCCCATTGTGCTCATCATGCGCACACAGACGGGGGCGGGCGTTCAGGTAATGGGTGAGCGGAGACAGCCGATCTGGCCGACCGCATCCATCATACTTATCCATTGGGTTTGACAGGAAATCAATAGCCCCGGCTGGATTCAAAAGTAGCCGCCCATAACACTCCCTGGCCGGAGCCAGCGGTGCAGGGGGACCGAGCCACGGCCTGGTAAGCGAGGGGAACCACCATCCACCGCCGGTACGTGAGATACACGACCCAGATCCTGCCAGTCGGCAGGCGCGGTACGAGGTAAAGGCGGGGGTTTATCGGCCCGAGAGAAGGTGCCCAGAATTCGGACTGTGGAGCGCCGGGACTGCCAGCGCCAGCACAGATTGTCGGCTGGCGCCCCGGAAAAACACTCAGAGTGAACCATGCGCGAAACTATGTAGGCGAATAGGACCAAACATAATACCGGTAGTAAAGGAGTAAAGGCCGGTAGTAAAGGACCCATATAATCAACTTAACAATATAAGAAAAGCATGGCAAATAAAGGTCCGTTGTAATACACAGGCTGTCGAGAAAAAAGCTTACACCGTTTGCTTTCTAATGCTGATGATGTACCAAATCACCTCCAAAAAACTAGGGGTTTCTCACGCGGTTACGTCGTTACAGATGCCCTTGCCAATTACGGCTTAAACACACGCTTCATTTATTCAGCTTCGAACGGACCCCAGCAAAAATATATAACACGAGTTCAGCGTAAAAACAGGCTAACCGAAAAACGTTCCAATTTATTGGAAAGCTCGGTAGTCGGTAGGCATTAAGCGAGAGCTTCAAATTTTATGGCTCGTAAGATCAATTCACGTCGACAGGGGTGGAGGAATGAAAAACTGTATTAAAGGGAATGTGGCACCTTGGTCGAATCAAGGATTTTTTTGTAATTATGGTTATTTTTAGCGGAAAATCATGAAAACGTCCATGATTTCTCTAAAAAATGTACAATGAGCTCAATATTTTGATTTTTTAAAATGCTCCTCTAGGGGGAAAAATAAACCTCTGCCTGGGGATGACGTCATGATCTGGCAATTACTACCAGATTCAATAGGCTTCAAGGGTTTCAATTGACTGATTACTCACCGTGACATCAGCGCTGTCGTCATACAAACAGCTGACATTTTGTGGCCGCGTGGCTGTGGTACATTTGGGGTACATTTCAGTGAGGTTTTTAGCTTTTCTCCACGGAAATTTGGAGTTTCCAGACAAATCATATATTGTGTACCGGGTTTTCCGGCATGCTTTACAACTTGGCTATCTCAGTTAATATCACGTTATGAAGGTGCCACATCCCCTTTAAAAATGAAAAGCAGGCGACCAGCTGCTGGTGCCGTGGCGGTGGCACCCACCTCCTCCGGGGAGAGCACCTTGCCGTCCTCGTCCAGCCGGTAGGTCTTGCAGAGCACCAGACGGCTGTAGACCGAGTTGTAGTCGCGCTCCACCTCCTTGTGCGCCACCTCTTCAACGAAGAGCCAGGGGTGGCAGACCCCGCCTGCGGCACCGCCGCCGGGCGTCAGCGGGGGCCCAGCTGCGAGCCGGGCTCGGCCCAAGGCTCACAGCTGCAGCGGCTTCTCATTGCTAGGACAGGGCTTTTCGGAGCGCCCTAACAAGAGGTCGCTGGTACAGTCAAATTCACTCAAGGCTGACTGTGACAGCCTGATGTGAGATGGGCGCCATTCAAGCCAAAATAAAAACCGGAAACAGCCGTGCTGGGTTCGTGCATAACATGAGGGATGCCCAATTTCTTCAGGTATTGATACTGCGAGAATAAAATACCCTTGCTCCCTGAAAATGGCGTACATTTCATTCCTTGCTTTGGAAACCCAGCGGCCGAGTGAAAATATTCCATGCTACAGCACCTTTTGGGGTATTCATTCACCAAACATCATACCATTACTCGAACGTCCATTACTTGATTCTATTAATCATACCCCCGGACCAGCTCCTTCCGAAAAGCCAAATTGACGGTCCTTCAAACAATGCAAGATCTCACTTGAAATTCATATATATGTATATATGAATAAGGCTGCGCAGCTAAAAAAGTTGTCGCCATTAATGACTAAAATAATTAAATGTGGCACTAGCAAAATAACTTAAGGGCCATTTCAAAATAAGCTCACATGGAAAGACAATATCGTGGATAAATATAGTACACTTCCATGTGAAATTGTCTTGTATACTTCCTTGTATTGCTGCCCAGTAAACCTCCTCAAAAGATCCATATCATTTCGCCAGTATTTCCACCGAATGATAAATCCTCAATCCAAATGTGTAGGAGCATGTTTAGGAACCTGAGACTCTCAAACTGTAAGTTACCACCGGAGGGCGCACGCATGGGTTTTAAAGGGAGATACGCGAAAAATTTTATTGGCTATATCAAAAGGTTACAAAAAGTTGTTGTAGAAGTCCTATTCTCCTTTTTGCGAATTCGGCCTGCAATGCCTTAAAATTGCTCTCAAAGTCAACATTTCTAGACGACTTTACCGGTACACCTCATATCGATGTATATGACGTACACACGGCTAAGGCTATCAATTTCTCTAAGAATTAGGTCATATCTATCCTAAACAGTGATGTAGAACTTTGGGCTACTACAGAAATAAAAATAACTTTAGAAAAACAACATTCCAAAATTCTTTTGAAACAGAAATATAGGGCTTAAAAGAAATCACAATTAACCAATCAGAAGCCTAGGAATTCTCAAACCGGGGTCACGTGACCTATCTGACGCAAAAGTTTTGTCAATCTGGGGCTGAAGCAGAAAATGACTCAAGACCCGAGGTACGAAACCGCTGAAGACTTGAGTAATTATGTTTTTTCCGTTTCTAGGGCAAACAAATTCATTTGGTAGTTTTAAAAGCTTTTTAAAATTAATTCAAATACAAACACAGGAGAACAGACATTTGTATTATAAAAAAAACATTATTTTTCAACTTTAAATAGTTTTCGAAAAGTAAGTGATGGGTATGGGCATGGGTAAGTGATGGGCGTTTTATCGAACTGTTAACCTATTTCGATAATAAGTAAGTGGCCTCCCAAAATTTGGCCGAAGATGCAAAAATAATTGATAACTTCGTTATCAGGATTTTTCAAATAGCAAGAAACCACAATAATAATTTTTTCGCGTATCTCCCTTTAAGCACAAATAAGCTACAACACTGGCTATTTAGTGACCACTGACACTGGAGGGTCCTTACTGGGGGCAAAGAGGGCGCTGCACATATGTAAAATGTGTTGGAAATGTTAAAAGGCAAACAACACATGGTGCCCTCTTCATTTGGGGGTATATGTAGCGTACGGTGTCGTTAGGTGGGGGCCGGTGACCTACCCAGGATGATGGGCCGGCGCATGCCGTGTTCCAGCACTTGTTTGAGGGCGGAGCAGAGCGAGCCGCGCACGAGGTGCGTGACGGCCTCCGTGACGCTGTCGTCTCCGGCAGAACTGCCACATTTAAATAAGGATCAGATTCGGCACCATCGCCGTCACACCCAGGTCAGTCTCGGCACACGACACCCTCACACACAAGTCACCACCGTCAAAGCCTGAACAGCTAGCGTCACACATAGGCCGGCGTAGCGCCGTTAGAACAGTCACCTTCAAACGAGTCAGCGCAGTGTCTGTCTAATCAAACTTGGCGGTTCTTGCCGTCTAAACAGTTTCTGATGGCCGGGGATCCCTACACCTTCGGAATATGAATCAATATTTTCGATGGGGGCTCACTATGGTAAGAGGCATCATTTACACCTGGGGACGACTGCTTGGGTCGGGGGAGCCCATTCTTCAAGTATGACCTATCAGGGGGATGCCAAATCGCTTCACGGGGGCGTCAATATTTGCATCCCAAGGCGAGGGGATGGGAAGCGACGTTTCAGGGGAGGGGGTAGTTCCAGTGGCTATCAGGTGGGTCGATTGAGGGAGGGCACATACCTCATTGCCCCCTGAATCCGCCCGCCGCTATGGCCAACCATTATTTTCAACACTATTCTAGCGCGATTCCGAACACAGGCTTTTCTGCTACGTCTTTGCACAACTGCTACGAATCCTACAGATTCTCAGTTTGAAATTCCATTCAAGCCATCAGCACTAACCAGATAAACAAAGCTGACGTCCTAGCCCCACACATAGCCCCACACGGACCATCAACCACTGACCCAGCACACCACCCAAGTAGCGGCGGCGCCTCACCTGTACTGTTTGCTCCTCTCGTCCAGAAGCTCGACGAACTTGGCCGGGAACCAGCCCCGCAGTCCGTTCAGCTCGCCCACCCAGCAGTGCTCGTCGCGCATGCTCAGTACACTGATGACGTCATTGCGACGAAATCCCAGCTCGTCGTCGTCATGTCGCTCAAAGTCTGCCAGGCGGCAGAGGGTGTGAGAGTCGCACTGTTCACCAGCTGAGGGACTGGGCAGACGGTGTGAGAGTCGTGTTGTTTAACGTCCGAAGGACTGGAAAACGGTGTGAGAGTCGAGTTGTTCAACGTCCAAGGGACTGGGGCAGGCGGTGTGAGAGTCGTGTTTTTCAACTTCTAATACTGAGGCAGACGGTGTGAGAGTCGTGCTGTTGAACGTCCAAGGGACTGGGGCAGGCGGTGTGAGAGTCGTGTTTTTCAACTTCTGACACTGAGGCAGACTGTGTGGAAGTCGTGCTGTTGAACGTCTGAGGGGCTGGGCAGATGTTGTGAGAGTCGTGTTTTTCAACTTCTGAGGGGCTGGGGCAGATAGTGTCGGTCGTGGAACGGCGAAGCCTGCGAGATACAGGGCGGAGGGTGTTGAAGCGATGCTGTTCGACGCGAGAGAAACAGAGTCCAAAGGTGAGATTTATGAATCTCAAAGTCTGAAGGGTGAGGGCTGAGGGTGAGCCGCGATGATTTGGGCACAATCAGTGCGATTCATTAAAAATCACTGGCACATACAACGACATTTCAGTTATGATATATAGACATAATCAGACCTAACAAACAACTACAAACTGCAGTTGCCATTAGCTGTCACGGAGCAGATAATGTGCATAAAACCGTAAAATTGGTTATAACCTCAAGTTCGGTCGTAACCATCCACAAAATAGAACAAACAGGTGACGCAAAAACTGCAGTCACATCTGACCCACAGCCTGGCCAGAGAGGCTCGGCGGTTCTGCCTCCCACGCACCGAGCAGTGCCTTGGCGCGGCGGCGGCGGCGGCCGGCCACGTTGACGAAGACGTCGTGGTCGCGCGCGTGCGACTCCAGGCTGTAGTCCGGCGCCAGACTGAGCGTCGCCAGCTCCGGCTCCACCGCCTGGAAGTGGCGGCCCAGCTGCTGGATGGCCTCCCGCAGGTCCACCAGGATCTCTGCCGGCGCGGAGAGCGTCATTGCGGCACCCCCGCAGGTTACTGTCGTTGGGGTGCTACTGAGTTGGTGCCGTAGACTTTTAAACCCGATACATACCCAAGAACCAAGACGTACCGTGGAGACGACATCCCAAAATTATTATCCACGAGGACTGTACTTTAAATACAATCATTTAACTTCGTGTTGCACAAGGAGTGAAAGCAAAACATTGGATGCAGGCCTGAAGTTGTAGTTTGTACGGTCAAATTCAATATCAATATAAAACTGTCGTCTGACGTCAGCTTCAAACAGATCCTCGGGAGTTATTGAACGGAACGCATCATAGTCGAATTTCGGTAAAAAAACTTGTCTAATCCAAAAGTTGTCTAAAAAAAGTTCATCAAAGCTGTATTTTAGGAAGAAAAATCTCTGGAATCGCTTAAAATGATCAATATCTTATTTTTTCCTGCCCCGACTACCCTTAAAGGGAATGTGGCACCTTCATAACGTGATTCAAACTGATATAGCAAAGTTGTAAAGCAAGTCGGAAAACCCGGTACTCCATATATCATTTGTCTTGGAACTCGACATTTCCATACAAAAAGCTAAAACCTACCTGACACCAGCCCCCTCATCAGCCCCTCGCCGGGCGGCCATTGTTGTGAGCTGCTGGTGTGACGACATATGCTGACGTCAGATGAGCATCAGCCAATCGAAGCCCTTGAAGTGTTTCAAGTATGGTAGTGGTTGCCAGATCAAGACATCATCCACAGACATTTATTTATTTTCTTAGAGGAGTATTTTTAATAACAAAATATTGAGCTTATTGAACATTTTTCAGAGAAATCATGAGTGGTTTCATTATTTATGGCTAAAAGTACGCCTAAATTCACTAAATTCCAGGATTCGACCAGGGTGCCACATTCCCATTAACCCGCGCACCGGGGTCGGCGCCACCTTCGCCCACCGAGGGGCCATCGATGGCCCCCCAACTCCGAAAATATGGACGTTAGCGCAAATCTGCAAAGTGCAATAGAAAGCTCGCGTGAATTCAGTAAGAAATTACTTCGCATGTTTTAGTGCTCAGGTCAATGGTTTGACCTCCAGAGGTCAAATTAGGTCAAGATCGGCTATTTTCACTCAAATATGCAATGATTAAGCAAACTGGGCATAACTCTTATGTCACTAGAGCTATTGAGGCCTGGTAAAGTACATTTGATAGCAAATTGCCAGTACTTTTCCGCTATGTGGAACGTAAAGACCTCCCGCCAGTGGTTTGACCGCCAGAGGTCACCTCGTGACCTAATATGACCTGAGGTCACGAAAGGTCAAAAAGTGACCTTGCCGTATATCAAATGAAAGCCAGTGACAAGACAAACACGATGGTGTTTGTTTCATCGCTCTAGCTCAATTAGGTCAAAAGTTATTGTCAAAATACTGTTTTTGACCTCCGGTGACTTGATGACCTTGGAAAAGTCAAAAAGCAAATATTGCCCCTGGGATCCGTGAAAGGGTGTCCAAAAACGTTGTTCTGAGCAGTCTGAGTATTTGCAATCATTTTTGTGGCTTTTATATCATGAAATAGCTTTTCCCTATGCTTTTCCAATGGGAGAGGTCGCCTCGTGACCTGACCTCAGGGCACGAAATCGAAAAATCCCGGATATACACCTTGTAGACCCTGGAGAGGTCATGAAGTGTAGGAAGTTTCAAATCGATCGACTTTGAAATGTAGCTCTTACAGAGCTCTAAAGGTGAAGTGAGGTGACCTTGGTTGACCTCGTCTGGTGACCTGACCTTGGGTGACCCGGGGTAAAAATTTCAGGGATGATGGGAAAATGATGCAGTGAGAGGTAGAGCCCTCAACCGCGGTGCTGCGCCTCGTCGTTTTCTGCTATCCGGAAAAACCTTAGGGGGCCATCATGGCCCCCCGTGGGGCGAGGTTAAAGCACATTGCATACACACCAGTGGTATCAGCAGCATCCTGGGTAACAGCGGTTGGTGCAACAAACAAATAATCACCGAGACGGCCTGTCACCGCTGCTGACAGGTTCGCTAACAGGAGCGTCAGCTGACGCTGCCAGTAGCCAGACATAACCCGGCCCGTACCCGCAGAGGACGTCTGCGACCCGTTCGGACTATCACCACTATCAACGGCTGACAGCGCCGGGTAAACCCAAGAACCCGTGGGAAAACCTCACACCACGAGGGTGGGAGCAGGCAGGGGTGTTACCTGTCTGTCGGATGTTCTTGGTTTTGGCGTCATCCGCCGAGATCTCGTCGCCGAACAGGATCACCGAGACGATGGACTTGCTACGTTTCATCTGACGCCTGTAAACACGCCAACAATACACATCAGGGAAGAACACCGTAACCCACGGCGGCCGAACTGGACAGCGCACTGCTACAGACCGTGCCGTGTACGAGACAGCATTGTAACAGACCAGCGGTCGCATTTTCTCTGACTCACCTTATATGATGCGACAGACTTGGCAGCAATCCGGGGAATGACCTTCTTACAGGGGTAGTGGTGCCTAAACTTTGGTGTCTGGGGGACAGGATAGGAGATGGAATCCGAGATGGCATTTAATACGACAGATAAGACAGTCATGAATGACAGTCACGACAGTTAGGGCCCCAAATGAAGGTTACGAATGAACTATGAACAGGCTGGATGGTGTGATGATACACATGTAGGTGAGACACAAAGGTTTATGAGCGAAGCGTTCAGCGGATAATACTTTGGCACCATGAAGTTATTTTTACTAAGAGTAATAAAAGGAAAAAATCTGAACCCGCTCTAAAATCCCACGTTTTAACACTGAATAATACGCAAGGACCAATTCCACGATAACAATGACTTGAACTTCCCTGGGTTTCATTCTTAATTAACACTGGTGAAGTGATGCGATGAGGCTGAGCGAGGTGACGTCGTTGAAAACATGTTTCAATAACATGCGCGTGGTTCTTTGTTTAACAGAAGCTATAAAACGTGCCTTGAAAGGAAATAGAGAGAGGGTGGTGGGGTGGGGGGGGGGTGGGCAGAGCGGCAGAAGTCTTTGTGAAATGTATTTTTTACTGCGGGGAGGGGGAGGGAAGGGGGACGGAACGGGGGCTAACTCAAAATCCTTCAGTAGTCCGGAAAAGTCCTACCTCTGCAGTTCAGCACAAATAAATTTGGAAACATTCACGTCCGCGAAAACCGCAATTTTGGGGAGGAGGCATTCCCTGGTTGGGCGTTTGGAGGAACGCGTACCCCTTGCCCTTTCGATGCCCATAGGTCGCGGGATACAAGGTAAGGGTTTTGCAAGAACCGGGTACATAAGCCTTTCATCGCGGAATAAAACAATACAATAGGATATGGCGAGAACATCATTTAGAACTCTTCAGCGTCTGCTAAAGAATTTAAAAATAGAGTATGAATCGAGTCATCGAGCCTGACCGCAGTGACCCCACCGGTGGCTCTGCAGTGAATTCTGATAACTGATAAGGCTGGTGCGAATTAAGCACACTTGTCACCCGCCCCTCAGACGCCAGCTGTCTCCACTCAGCTGTCAGGTGGCCGGGCAATTATTGACTAACAGCGGGGACAATACGAAATTGACCGAAAGTGGTGTCAACATTGGCGGGTTTACTCATGCTTTTACATTCCCATAATGGCCAATAAACTGTTCAGAAACTGTTCAATAACAATAAAATAACAATAACAATAAACAATACAAACTGTTCAGAAACTGACAATTTGTGTGAAAACGGGAAGTAAGCGGCCACCTCGTGCACATTTTCCTATCTTCTCTTATCAATCCCCAAACCACCCGAGCTTTTCTTCTTTAGAAGTTTTTATGTTATCGGCCTCGATACCACAAGCTCAGCTGTCACGGTATTTATTCCTAAAAGGGGTAATAAAGTGCATTTGCAAGCCAAACAATGCTTCCAGAAACAATTGACACACCCAAAACCGCTCCAAGTGTCTACGCTGCGAACAAAGCCTTTAATTAGAAGTTTTGCACCAAAAACATTATCATCTGATGATTCAGGGCGCTACGGGGAAGAATTCAGTAAACTTGTCTTTTAGTTGACTTAGTTTCAGTAAGTTAATACGCTATCCTAAGGTTTGTCTACCAATGCCAATGCTTAAAGGGAATGTGGCACCTTCATAGCGTGATTTTAACTGAGATAGCCAAGTTGTAAAGCAAGTCGGAAAACCCGGTACTCCATATATTATTTGTCTTGGAACTCGATATTACAGTAGAAAAAAGCTAAAACCTACCTGACACCAATCCCTCATCAAACCCTCGCCGGGCGGCCATTGTTGTGAGCTGCTGGTGCGACGACATATGCTGACGTCACGATGAGCATCCGCCAATAGATGCCCTTGAAGCATTTCAAGTATGGTAGTGGTTGCCAGATCATGACATTATCCACAGGCAGATATTTATTTATTTTCCTAGAGGAGTATTTTTAAAAACAAAATATTCAGCTTATTGAACATTTTTTCAGAGAAATCATGAGTGGTTTCATTATTTTTGGCTAAAATTACGCCTAATTTCACTAAATTCCAGGATTCGACCAAGGTGCCACATTCCCTTTAAACCGCCGAAGGCATTATGGCATGGTGTGATCGAAATCTGGGTTTGGCCTTCTACATTGACAAAAATTGTGCATTTGGATTGCAAATGGAATGTGACTATCGCCGCTTCCTACCAACTCAATAGCTCCCAAGTACATGAGGGATCGGTCAACATGAAGCCTCTTGACCGCCAAAATACATGGGATGCAAATACCATGAGTAAAATTTGGGTTCTATGTGTGAGCGTTAAAGGGAATAGACCACTTTGTCGAAATTCCAAAAGGAACAATTTATGGACAAAATAGGTCTAAAATCAGAAAACCACATTTTGTTTCCACCTATAATCGCTCAAAACAAAGATAACGCAACTAGGCTGGGTTGACCCAAGCATCCCGTGTAATCATGAATCTGGCAGCTTGCGGCGGCTTGCGATATGTCAAGTTGCGTGGCCATGTCATTTGTTAACATTTATCCCGTGGCATGCAATGCCAGACAGAAAGGGATTCTTTCATGGTTTTAAAAGAGGCAGTAAGCCTCATTATTTTGAAGATTAAAGCTTGCGGAAATTTTATACAGAGCTCTGGGCGGAATTAAATATGCTAATGATGGTTTCTCGACACGCTCTTCGAAACTGCCATTTCAGCTCAGAACCCACGATAAAAGCGAGACACTCCCTTCAAGTGTTTTACCAGCACCACGTTTGCCGCCATCGTCGCCCGGCAGCGAGATGCGCCGCCTCGGCATTGCCTACTTGAGCAGGGCGGAGGAGATATCGGTCCAGGCGGCGCCCGACAGCAGCGGGTAGTCGCGGTTGGAGGTCAACCTGCCGAACAGATGTCCCGCCGGCACGCAGCACCAGGTGCGCATGTCCAGGCCCAGGATGTAGAGCACGCTGCGCTCCACGCGCGGCCCGCGCGGCGTGAAGCGGACGCGGCGCGCCTGGTGGCCGGGGCAGCGGACGGGCGGGGTGGCGGCGTTAGCCTCCTCCAGGTCGCAGACGCGGCGCCGCTGGTGGCGGGCCGGCTGCGGCAGCGAGGACGCCAGACTCAGACGACGCAGCAGCTCCTCCCCCGGCGCAGCTATCGTACCGCCGCTCGGATCGTACACTACGTCATCGCCGGAGACCGTGCAGAGATGCTCAGCGACGGCAGAAGTAGGCGCCAGGAAGTCACTGACCATTTCACGGCCCTTCCGGACCTCTGAGTCTCGCCGCCTGTGCTTGGTAGCAGACATGGCGAGTAGCCCATGAGTCAAGCTCATGCGAACACTTCGCTTTCTTTTAGGAGTCTTTGAAAGTCCTTCCTCTCCCACGTGAGAGATCGCCCACGGAGGTTCCTCTTCTCCCGGCAGCTGGGGCTGCGGCAGACCTTCCTCTCCCGCGTACCCTGGCGGATCCTCCTCTACTGTATGAGGCGCCTGTAGGGTTGCCTCCTCCTCCATGGGCTGTGGCAGCGGAGGTTCCTCATCTCCCAAATCTTGAGACACCGGAAACCCCTCCACTCCTGTGTGAGGGGTCCATCCTGAGTACTGTGGCACCGTACAGTCGTGGGCGGAGAGCGGTCGGTGAGCTGGCTGGATAGCGCGGTGTACCCAATCGTCAGCTTCGACAGCGGCAGCCAGCGCCTCCGAGAGCCGCTCAGCCTCTGCTCTGCGCGCGTCCTGCGGCCCGGCCAGCTGCGGCTCCCACATCACCGTTGGAACAACCACCGGCGGCAGTGTGACGGCCAGGACGTCAATGAAGACGTCCTGGCGGGTAGCACTACTCAAATCCAGACGGTCCTCGCCACTGTACCCACTGTCGGGATCAGGACCGGACGACGGTCCCATCGAGAAGAGCCGGTCGAGATCGGATGGCTGGATGCTTCCACCCGAGGTCACGGTGAACAGTGAGCCCAGATGAAAAAGCCTATCTCCTTTCCCCGACACATCATCAGAGGCAGGTGGGCCAAACGTGCCGTAGCCGAAGGCGCTGGAGGAGTTCACAGGGTCGAAGGACACAAACGGGACATCACCTGCAAGCACCACACCATTCAATCCTGTAGTCTCCGTCGGGGCGGAGTCTTGCCGCATCACCGAAGGCATTGTCCTATTTCTGCGCTGCATCTCGAACGCCCCCGCAGTCTCTGGCCGGGGAGGAGGCGTGGTACAAGGTGTCGCACTGCCACTCTCCGGCGGTCCTCCAGCTGGAAAAGTCTCCCCGGGGCCCACCAAGGCCAGCGAGCCATGCTGGCACGTTTTACCCATACTGATGCCCCCCAGTAGAACTGCGTGTTCAAACTGTCTCCAGCTGCAATGACAACACTACCGGCTTCGACAGCAGTAACCCCGGGAGAGACGTGTGCCGTCGACAGAGGTGCGACAGAGACAGAGCAGGGCGCGCGGACGCCGACACCGACGGTCTGACGTGTCGACGGCCAGCGCCCGCACCAGCTCGGCGAACACGTAAACACCTGTGACGGGACCTGTCTGGCGACGGCGACGGGGGCGGCACAGGATGCCAAATAATTACCATTTAAACACGCGTCAGATCCGGGACCTAATGCCGTCTATCGACCGGCTTTCCAAAAAAACCCTTCCGGGAAATTTGAGGAATAGACACTGCAGTATCGCGGACCTGAATTAGATCATATAAATATATTCGGCCTGGTGACCCACATTCGGGACCAAAAGCGCCGTGAACTGGCAATAGGGACCCCACATGACATGAATGTAGCGTTTACAGTCTGTCTTTGCCGGCCATGAGACGCACCACTAAGCGGCCGGCAGACTGTTTACCCGTAGAATCGCCGATGCGCACCCGACGGGCGGCACACGCATTTTGGGGCCGATACAATCTGCGCATGAACACTGCCAATGCGGGCTGTAGCCAACAATAACAGATGCAGCCACGAAATATAACAGATGCATCAGCGAAATAGAGTGCATTTCATAATCGGGAGGACATCTGTGCGAAATCTTTTGTGTCTCTTGTGAAATCCGTCTCCCAGTACAAAGCTGTAAATCCCGGCATCTATAACCGCTATCATATATGGAGCGTACATTCTTTGATTGGCCTCACATGTGGACTTATTTGCAAATGAATGTTCTGGAGGTACTCTACCAGGAACAAAGTTTGATGATTTTCGGAAATAGTTTTCTTTGTGCAGGAAGTTTAGAAGTTTCTAAGATTATTTGTGTGTGTATTGGTGTTTTAGGGCGCTTTCAGCAACTGGACTATACGCGCTCACCATTACCATGTTTTTCAATTCATAATAATATGCTTAATCTAGATCATGCCAGGGTAATATAGATCATGGGCGTCAAGGCCACTTGCATGGCAAGCATAATATGCAATGTTGTTTAAGGGGTGACAAGAAATCTGGCATTACTTAACAATGTCTAGGTTTCCCAGCTCCTCCCATCAAACATTTCTGACACGCACCAAGCTGTGCTTGCATCCCATTGTTGAGGAGGTCTCTCGGTTCGCTCAGGGTATCCGAGACCTTTGGGCGGAGATCGGCGAACGAACGTCGTGTTCCCGCCCATGTAGGCCTCCCGGGCTCAAGGTCCGGAATGCCTTCTATCACTAACGGCAGAAGGGCGAGGCATATCCTGCCAAACATTTGGACTTCTCCAAAACTTTCCAAGGAGCCAGCTTGCTTGATTTTACTAGGGAACTCTTTTTGCACCCTTGGCACGCATATTTTCTTCCCTTTGAGTCTCGGAAAAGAAACTCTGGTTTCTGGTGCTTCCTGGCACCGTGGTGAGGGGACGTCTTTTCGGAGTCGGAAGTCGGGGAGCAGAGCCTCCGTTTTCCGTCATGCGACACTGTGATCACGGAATATGCGTCTGCTATGTTGGAAGGCGTCTGTGTGAGCGGTGGTAGAGGAGGGTACGGTGGAGGCATACGCATGGTGTCACCGTTCGCAGGAGTTGGAAGAAGTGCCGCGCTCTGCTCTGGTAAAATATTAAGCATAAAACAACGCTGTAGCATTTTGTTGGATTCTATAATGATTTTAATATTACCAGCGACGCTTTCCACGCCATTGTTAGTGTTGGAAAATATCGGGATCCCGGGATTCGGAAATATATAATCCCGGGATTCGGGATTAATACAATCCCGGGATCCCGATCCCGGGATTATCAGCCCTAGTCTACAGGCCCAAAATGTCACATAAACGGTGCTTAAAACTGGCGACGCTGACGCTGTCCCTAATATCGGCCGGGAGGCGGCTTTAAAGCCACACAACCAAATGGAAAAGCCTACGCTTTCCTGCGTTTGTTTTGGCATGCAATGTTCGCACGTTTCCGACCTGCCTTGTCTCGTACATAGGCTCCGTATGCTGAAGCATGTTGCTCACGCATTAAGATGAGCTTTCGCAAAAATTCGTCACTCACACCATGTTTGCGGACTCAGGTATTGATCGACTATGAGCTTCGATATTGGTTATGCTAGGTGCCGGTGCTAAAAGTGATCGAGAGGCCTAAGCAGTGCAAAAACAGGGTTATGTATTTATATCTCTTCGGAAGTGCCCGACATCCCCAATCGGAGACCTCCAATGAAACATTCAAGAAGTGTTAAAGTATCTTTTAGATTTTGTTTTTTTACATTTCAAGGATTTCGAGTTGGTTTTGTGCGGTTCAACAGACCCGTGAGAACGCTAACACACATTTTACATTATGCTATCATATTTTATAATGGTTGGTATTAACATTGTTTCAAATTTGAGCACCCCGCCACTCATTTTCAAGAATCCACTCCCCTGGGCAAAAGTAAACACCCAGAGCACGACTCAACATTCCCAAATCATCTAAATGCAATCCAATTTCAGTCCCCGATCATCCAATTTGATCAGATGCTTACTGGTGACATTACTGAAACAATGCATTGGATGCACACTGGAACTGAATTAAAGAGCGATAACTGCTGTCACCTAAGTTATAATCTTTCACTTCTTTGCATTAAAACCAATTTCAGCCTTTCAGGCACTTCCGAAAGATTAGGCACACCGCGCGGGATAGCGAATACATCGGCATAGTCCCCCGTTATCGGCCAACATGAGACAGGATCGGCCTATTCTCGCCGGGATATTGTTGCGGAATAAAAAGAATAATAAAAAACCAGACACGTTTCTATCCAGCACTCCAAGACCCAAAGCAGCCGATGACCAATAAATGCGTCATCAAACAAAGGGAATGACGATGCCGTTCTGCAGACCTGGTACTGGAAAGACATTGTTTCATTATAGGTCTTGCCATGAAGGTGTGCATTTGATCACTCTACGTAAATCCTTATCATGGAAGCTACTTTTCTATCAAAGCCCATAAAGCAGAGAATGAAATTTAGCAATATGAACTTAACAATATTCTAGAAAAAATTCTCATTTTATCAGCTAGAACCGGGGTCGTTGGAGTGTTTCTGACCTTCTTCATGGCAAAGCTCACCAAAGTGAAGCAATGCACATATATTTTTCATCACAGGAGGCAAACAAGGCGACCTCAACGGCAGGCCAACCCTCCGAAACTGTCCGCATGATAGGACTCGCTCGAATCACGCCACAGACGGCCGTATCGATCAGAGGGCCAGTCAGGGTCAGGCCTCTAACCCTTAATACGCATGAGACACGGCAGTGACACAGATCCGTGCAGACGTCTGAATAATTGCCAGGTGCTAGGCAAGTGTTGACGATTACCTTGCAGCTGCTCCGCTGCGCCCTTCACGCCGGTACCTGTTTCCGGTGGGAAAAAACCGACAAAAACAACGGGCCGGCGCCATCAAAGATGCGCCACAACCACACCTGAGACTTAGAGAAAAGAATAGATGCATAGATATGGGGAAAAGTTTCACAAACTGTTTCTAAGAAGACAGTTTATTATCTTTTCACTCACTACTAAACCAATAGATATTGTAATCCTGAAGAAAACAATGGACCGACTGTATTATCATAAATGGCGCTTGGAAACGATCGCGGGTTTATTTGATATCGAAGTACCAAAGGCCCTGACAAGTGTAGGGGCAGCTGCACGGGTTATTCATGTAAAACGCAAGTCACACAAAAACTCCACCCAGCCCGCGCGGTGAAGCAGTTATCGTGAGTTCGGCTGACGCGGTGTCATGGGCGTCAATGCCATACCTTAGTGGGACTGTTGCCATACCAGGGCCAACACTGACGTGGGCATCAACGCCGAGATTTCACTGAGTTGAGCCGACATAACTTTGCATTCTTCCTTTTAGCCCACTAAAGGGAGTGGTCCACTTTGTAGGCATTCTAAAACGGAGTAGTTAGAGACAAAATATGTACGAAAATCGAGAAACACATTATGTTTCCACTTTCAATAACTCGAAAAAATACCGCCCCTTTTCTTACTACCCTAGGTTGACCTAAGCATCGCTGCAATACGCTTCACCTTACCATTTTTTCGCAGACTTTTTAAGAGTGTACGCTGTGTGGCGAAGCCTGTTTGAGAAAATTCTGCAGGCTCGTGACTATTTTTTTGAGCAAGATGCCTGCATTAGACTTTTCCCAGAAGCTAGAAGAAAGCAAAAAGCAGCTTAGGGCTTTTCGACACACCAACTGCTGAAGTCATTTGATGTCGCCAGTTCCCACCCTGTTGGAAGGATATTGCGGGGATCGGAAAGACTTATGCAGAATACTAGCCCGGGGATTTGAGCCCGGCTCAGTGGCGTGGAATTCGAATGCTGTGCCCCCACGGCACCGCATCTGCCATCTTCAAGGCAGGGAAAGATATTATTCAAATAGCCTTGGAAACTTTCTTGATGGAACGAAGTACACGGAGTTCTTATAAAAATGACCTTTAACACGCGCATTGACAAGGTGGCGGGTACCCGCTCCCCTCGGCTTTTTCGGAGACAGCATAAAAACGGCGGCGCGTAGCGCCGCCGTACTTGGCATACCTTTTCCCTCATCATTTTTACAACTTTTGTAAAAAATTTCAAGGTTAGGCCATCTCAGGTCAGGTCACCAGTACAGGTCAAGTGACCTTACCTCAAAAAGTTTAAGATACCATAAGTCGGAACAGGGCAAACTAATCCGATTGAAACTCATCAAATAATGGCCCCACCGAGTTCTCTAAAATATGTTCCGGTATTTTTGATATGGATAACCTAAGGTCAGGTACCTCTCCATTGGAAATACATGGGAAAATGGTTTTAGCTGAATAACTTAGTAATAAGTAGAGATAGAGCGTTTATTTTAACCGCGTTATATTTGCCTCGTCATTGCGGTTCTAATGATATGCATTTTGCCCAATTTGACCTTGACCTGACCTCAAGTCAGGTCAAATCCTTAATTTGACCTAGCAAGGTCATATTATATATCATTCGATTCGGTTTGCTGCGAGGATTCATATAGTTCAAATCGTTTTGCTCTATCTTTACTTGTTCAGGTGTAATTGCCGAACAACTTAATTTACATGTCATCCCTATTACGGCATGTTTTGACCCCTAGTGACCTTAAATGTGACCTGAGAAAAAATGGTTCAAGTATTTTCGATGGAGAAGTGGATGGGCTATCTAACGCCGTTTACCGTTTTTCGCTACCTAGTGCAGTTCTCGAGATCTTAGGGGAGGCGGGTACCCGACCCCGTCAAGGCAAAGGTGGCTCAGATCCCCGTCAATGCGCGTGTTAATAATATAAATAGATAAATACTACGTGCATAGTTAAACCGCGATTTATGCTCATAGTATGCTTTTGCTGCTTGCATTTCTTTAATATAAGTTTTATCCCAGTTGATCCCAGTTCGACTTTTGGAATCCGAGGCTCACTAAAGTTATCAAGGGACTTGTCACGGAGACCCCGGCCCCACCAGCCGAACGAGCAGCTCCCACAATGAAGGGGGTAATTTAGAAGCCAAAGTTTAACGTCCCACAAACCACAGGGACGGTCGCCCCGCTCAGGTCACCCTCTCACCAGTCTGTTGCCATCCGACCTACGTCGGGTAAACTATTGAACGCCGGAACGTTTCAGGGGAATCAATGCCAAGCCTGCACATTCACAAGCACTGTCACTACATGTTCCTGAGCAGCGGGCCGGAGCCCAACGCTCTATCAACTGAGCTACTAGGGCAGCCTCTGCACTAAGAATCCTCAGATTGACATTTTGTGCATCTAAGAATTTTGTAAAGGTAGCCCGAGTACGGGACTGGTCTGTAAACCGGACTTGCATGTATTTGTGGATCGGGACTGGTCTGTAAACCGGACTCGCATGCATTTGTGGGTCGGGACAGGTCTATAAACCGGACTTGCATGTGTTTGTGGGCCTGGCCCATAAACCGGACTTGCATGTCTGAGTGGGCCGGGACTGGCATGTCGATATGGGCCGGGACTGGCTCGTAAACCCGACTGGCATGTCTGAGTAGGCTGGGACTGGCTCGTAAACCGGACTGGCATGTCTGTGGGCCGGGACTGGCCCGTAAACCGGACTGGCATGTCTGTGGGCCGGGACTGGCCCATAAACCGGACTGGCATGTCTGTAGGCCGGGACTGGCATGTCGATGTGGGCCGGGACTGGCTCGTAAACCGGACTGGCATGTCTGTGGGCCGGGACTGGCATATCGGTGTGGGCCGGGACTGGCTCGTAAACCGGACTGGCATGTCTGTGGGCCGGGACTGGCATGTCTCTGTGGGCTGAGACCGGCTCGTAAACCGGACTGGCATACTTGTGTGGGCTGAGACTGGCTCTTAAACCGGACTTGTATGTCTGTGTGGGCCGGGACTAGCATGCCTATGTGGACCGGGACTGACCTGTTGATCTGCTGCTTGGGCAGGTTGGCGTCCACACTGGGGCTGCTCACTAGCGCGCCCTGGTGCGCCATCAGCAGCGCCAGCTGACGCCTGCGGTGCGACTCCACCACCACCTCCGACAGCGAGCTGCTCACGTGCAGCGACACCTTACGGCGCGGCCGCGGCCCATGCGGTTAGTGCGAAAACGTCCCGGGGTGGGTCCGGTGGCTTGGGGAACGCCTCGGGGTCATCAGTCAGAGGATCACGTTCCGTGGTACATGTGGCAGTTAGCGGGACAACCAGTTGTGGCGGGATAAGCCCGTAGGCCAGGAAATTAGTGGGCCGGGATAAGCCTGCAGGCCAGGGAATTAGTGGGACAAACAGCCATGCCGGGATATGCCCGCAGGCCAGGGAATTAGTGGGACAAACAGCCATGCCGGGATAAGCCCGCAGGCCAGGGAATTAGTGGGACAAACAGCCATGCCGGGATAAGCCCGCAGGCCAGGGAATTAGTGGGACAAACAGCCATGCCGGGATATGCCCGCAGGCCAGAGAATTAGTACAAACACCGCCCCAGGCCAGGATTTAGACAAACAGCCTGCCGGATAAGCCGCAGGCAGGGAATTAGTGGGACAAACAGCCATGCCGGGATATGCCCGCAGGCCAGGGAATTAGTGGGACAAACAGCCGTGGCGGGATAAGCCCGCAGGCCAGGGAATTAGTGGGACAAACAGCCGTGCCGGGATAAGCCCGCAGGCTAGGAAATTAGTGGGACAAATAGCCATGCCGGGATATGCCCGCAGGCCAGGGAATTAGTGGGAAAAACAGCCGTGGCGGGATAAGTCCAGCCGGGATAAGCCCGCAGGCCAGGGAATTAGTGGGACAAACAGCCGTGGCGGGATAAGCCCGCGTGCCAGGAAATTAGTGGGACAACCAGCTATACCGGGATAAGCCCGCAGGCCAGGGAATTAGTGGGACAATCAGCCGTGGCGGGATAAGTTCGCAGGTCAGGGAATTAGTGGGACATACATCCATGCCGGGATAAGCCCGCAGGCCAGGGAATTAGTGGGACAAACAGCCGTGCCGGGATAAGCCCGCAGGCCAGGGAATTAGTGGGACAAACAGCCGTGCCGGGATATGCCCGCAGGCCAGGGAATTAGTGCAACAGTACCGCCGGGACCTGGCAACGGTTTGGTTTCGGTTCCAACAACCTGGCACCGAGACACAGCAATACGTCAGATGAGTGCCATTTTCAGCTGCATACATGATATTCCACGATCACAGCTGCAGAGCAAGCCCAGGGATAGCATTAGCGGTTAGTAAGGTTCTAGTCGAGCGTTCAAAGCGGCACAGGGAAGTTATACCTTTTCTAGAGATGGCTGAGCCAGCAGGAAAGCCAATCCTTAACCTGGCTGCGCTCACCGGTGCCCAAATTCCAAGCAATAGTTGGTGTGGTAAAGCTCTCACCTCCAGAAGCTTTTCAACGTCGTCGATGGTGCCAGGGAGGTCAGACAGAGCGTTGAAAATATCCGCAGAGTTGTCCAGCTTGCATAAATCTTCTCCTGAAGACAAAGACGACTATGAAAAAAGAAATATAGTATTGGGCCGTACTTCTGTTGCAACCCTGTAAGACTAGCCTCGTTCACCCAGCTTAAAGGGTGCATCCCAATTTTATAATTTGTTTTGAACTGAGAAAGCAGTTTTGTAGAGCGGGTCGAGGATCCACTATTAACCCATTTCATTTCACCCACAACTTTCTGTACTTAATTTCCGCACAACACAATTTAAAGCTCAAAATGAAGGGATTAAGGCCCCAATTGAAACCATAAAAAGTCCCTTTTTATCTGCCTACGCATGTTACGTCACACAAGTTAACAATGGCATCGCTGTAGCAACGTCACATGTCGCTAGCAGTGTACCCCAGCCTCGTTATTACACCCGATGCCTAGGATAACCAAAGGTAGTAAGAAAAATACAATATTTATGTACTGAGCGATGATTAAGGCCAAACAACACAATACAATTAAGGCAATAAATCAAACCCAATATAATCAAGGCATTCAAATGCAAAATTGACAAGTACCACAACTTTTCATCGTCCCGCAAAAATTTCGAGCAGACATTTTCCAAATATCAAGCAAATGCTTTGCAGTTTTATACGAATCTACCATAAACATGAAACAAAAAAGGCGTACCAATATAAGAGTCTGCGTCTACTCCATAATCAAAGCCCGTCTCAAAATTGATTTCCTCCTTCATTCATTATACGTAAAAAATCACACATTCACGGATCTACGAAGAGGCCACAAATCAGGTCACCCCAGTCAGTGTCGAACAATCACGTGACTCGGTTGGGTGGGTGACCAGTTCCAACTTCTGATGGCAGTCAGATGCCAGGTTCGGGGGGGGTAGGTACTCTTAGCGTTCAGAACCAGTGTCAGCCGTGGGAGAGGAGCCACGGGTGTCGATACATGGATGGCAATGCCAGCGTGGGATAACCAGCGCTTCATAAACGCTTTGGGTGTCCACATCGATCATCGACGTTTTGGTTTCTCGCACAAAACAATGAAAACCGGAGCGGTGTCGAGAGGTATCTCATCAAGGCCATTACCACGCAGAAAAGGGGATCCTAGCCTATTGGGAGCTCTCATATCTACACCGCGTCGCTTTATGGCAGGTGGTGACGGTCTATCAGCGTGGAGGATGAGCTGAAGCAGCTGACATCCTCAGTAATGCGACAGGACAAAAAAGCGGCCCGGAAATATCCGTTCAAACTTCAACCTAAGCATCGTTCAAACTTCAACCTAAGCATCGTTCAAACTTCAACCTAAGCATCGTTCAAACTTCAACCTAAGCATCGTTCAAACTTCAATGTCACAAACAATCTACCAAAAAGATGGTACCCTGTTCAAAACACCACCAGGAACCAGAAGTGGTAGATTACCATTTTCCAGACTTGCTGGTATACAAGAGTTTAGGAAATCAAGAGCCCTGACCTCCCGACAATACAACATTTAGAAGCCCCCTTACAGAGAGAGAGGCTCATAACGATGGCACTCGCCGACACCGAGCAGACGTTGACAGCAAGCCTGCAGATGATATGGTGCAGGACCAGAACCCAGACGCTGGGCAAGCTCTTGGGTGGGACGCCGAACTAAATGCGCATACATGTATGACTAAGTTGGAAATATATCGAGGCAGAAGCCGTGGTCCTAGCTAAGTTGTTTTCCTGTTGTAAGTATTCTTTAGCAGGAAATTTATTTTCAGACACCCTGAACAACTGGATGTACGGTTGTATTGGAGCCTTTGCTCCGTCCGCCATATGTTAACGGCCTAAAACACCACACGGCCCACCAGCGACTCACCTTTCATTTTCAGCATGCCGAGCGCCACTTGGAAGATGACGATGGAGCCGTGGTAGAAGAACATGTCCCAGATGCGCAGCAGGATGCGCACGTGCAACACCGAGGCGAACACGGTGAGGAACCAGTTGAGGGTGATGAGGGAGAGCTCGATGTCGTGCTGCTGCAGCAGCGCCGACAGCTCCGGCAGGTAGGTGGCGATCAACGCCGCCAGCACCCGCTGGTCCGCCTGGATACCTGTCACACACACGCCAGGCGTTACAGGCTTGGATACCTGCCATACACGCCGGGCGTTACAGGCTTGGATACCTGACACACATACACAGGGCATTACAGGCCTGGATACCTGTCACGCACACGCCGGGCATTACAGGCCTGGATACCTGCCACACACACGCGGGGTATTACAGGCACGGATACGTCCTGCTACCGATACACAAAGCATTACACATACCTGCCACACATACACAGGGCATATTACAGGTCTGGATACCCGCTACAAATACATTAGGCATTACATCCTGGCTACCTGCCACACACACACTACGCATGTAATGCCTGGATACCTGCCACACATACGCGGAGCATTACAGGCAAGGATACGTCCTGCCACAGATACACAGAGCATTACAGGCCTGGATACCTGCCACACATACACAGTGAAAACTTAACAACCACACTATCTTAAAAGCAATGTCATGTCTCAAAATTCCAATAACAATAAAAACCGGTTCAGCGGACCGAGCCACACGGCAAAGAACACCACAAACAACTCAGGCACAAGAAAGAGAACACTGGAAGTGTCGACATAAAGGAGATATCACCCTGAATACCTTAATCATTCGGCAGAAAATATCACAAACACTAAGTTACAAGACAGAGAACATCGCAAATACCACAGTCGCAAGAGAGAATATCCCAAACGTTATAGTCACGAGACAGGAAATGCCCTGTCTGCCCAAGTGTATGATCACGTGGATATTCCAGTTCCTACGTGACAGAAGGGCGAGGGTGGAGATTAACGGGCCTCTCAGCGCCGAACGCCCCTTCAGAGCCGGACTCCCTCAGGGCTCGGTCCTAGCCCCAACGCTCTACACGCCCTGGGCCGCAGACCTCATCACCACTCTGCAAGAGATCCCGGGTACCACCGTGTACATGTACGCGGATGACACTGCGACACTCAGCAGCGAGGCTAGCCTGGAGACAGCACAGAAGCGGGCACAACAGGCAGCGGACGCCATGACAAGTTGGGCGTACCGGTGGAAGATGGTAGTGGCCGGCCACAAAACGCAAGCCCTCGTCCTGTCCCAGTGGGCACAAGACGCAAAAAATCTGAACCTCCAAGTGGCCGGAACAACGGTAACCGGCGACCGGCACCTGAAGCTCCTGGGAGTCCCTTTCGACCACCTACTCCACTTCGGCGAGCACTGCAACACACTCCACCGCAAAGTAAAGCCACGCGTAGCCCAATTGAAAAAAAACTGACGGGCCGCACCTGGGGACTTCGCGAGCCCCAGCTGCGTACCATCGCCAACGGATACGTAAGGGGTGCCTTAGAGTACGGTGCCGCCGCTTGGCTCCCAGCTGCGTCAGAGTCTCATGTCGAGACAATCGACAAGGAGCTGCGGGCCGCAGCCCGTGTAGTCACCGGATGCCCCGGAAGAACCCCTAGAGACGCCCTCATGGCGGAAGCTGGGCTACCACCCGCCCGAGTCCGACGTCAAGTCCTCGCCGCTCGCATGAGAGCACATGCCACCGCGCTCCCTGCCAGTGATCCGCTCCTCTTTACCGCAGAGTTCAGAGCCCCTCGTCGCCTCACTACCACAGGATGGCGCTCCACCGGGGAAGAGGCCCTCACACTGATCGGAGACGCTGAGACCACCGTGGAGGCTGACTCTGAACCCATCCCGTCCTGGCAACCCACTGCCAACGTTCAATTCAACCTCAGCGTTGGCGTGGGTGGAGGACGCGACGCCCTAGATCCGGCCCGGAGAAGCGCAGCCGAGGCACAGCTAGCGACGCTCCCACAGCAAGCCACGCGAGTCTGGTCAGACGGCTCTGCCAGCGCAGGCGTCTCACGTGGAGGCGGCGGCGCCATCCTCAGATTCCCCAACGGTGAAACGCTAGAAGTAAAAGTGGCAGTCGGGCAACTGTGTTCGAGCACCAGAGCGGAGCTGTTCGCCCTCCGAGCGGCCCTCACAGCCGTTCGTGACGCGGCAGACAAGGCCAGCACAACCCCCGTTGTCATTTGCTGTGACTCACGAGCGGCACTCGACATGCTGGCGGGCGGGGCTGCCGAGCAGACCACAGCTCTCGGCATCGAAATCTGGCGACTGCTGATGACCCTAACCGACAGGCAGCAGGAAATCCACCTCCAATGGGTCCCAGCACATTGCAGCCTACAGGACAATGAACGAGCCGATACATTGGCCAAGGAAACCGCAGACCTGCCCCAAGACCAAGTATGCGCCGACGTGAAGACGATTACAAAAACCGTCTCACGCGCCGCCACCCGGAAATGGCGCCGAAACTGGCCCAACAGCTTCTTCAAAGACATAATGGAGGACCATATGCCGGCCCCAGTGACCCTAGATGGCCGCGATGCCGCAGTGAATGTACACCAACTGCGAGCCGGGCACTGGGGCCGGTCCCAACAATACCTTCACCGCATCGGCCGACGTCCAGGAAGGTCCTGCGAAAAATGCAGCGACCCAGACTGTCGAGAGGCAAGGTGCCTTGTGTGCCGCGAGGAGGGTGACACCCCAGCCCATGTCCTCCTGCGGTGCCCCTGCCTGGCCGGCACCCGACTACGACTGCTGGGAAACATCCATGTTCAACCGCAGCAGATGAGGGACGGCGACGTGGTGGCGGCCTTGGCCGCCGAATACCTCCGCCACAAGGAGCCCCTAGAGGGCTAAGGCTTGGCACGCCCAAGCCCTGGAAGAAAAACAACAACAACAACAGACAGGGAATGCCACAAAACCCTAAGTTACATGATACCGAACATTTCTGGCGCTACCTATCCCAGGAAAGCGGGCGTCGGAGCCGTTGAAAGCAGCACGGTACGCCGGTGACGTACCCAGCAGGGTGGAGGAGTAGTAGGAGGCCGGCAGCAGGTCCTCCACGATGGCGGCGGTCAGCCAGAAGGCGTCCTCTTCCTCCACGAATAGCAGCAGGGTGGCCACGATCACGCCCATGCCCTGGCAGTAGCTGAGGGACATATATCACGCTTAGTGCACGCAGGAGGCAAGGGACTTACTACTCCCCAACTCGCTGTTATATCTCTGATAACTTTTTCCGAACATTCAGCTATTGCATTCAATTTGACCTCCGCAAAGCAAATCTATAGCCACAAAACCAGTGCACCATTAAACCGGCACCACCCGGCCTCTGTTCATGACCACCAGGAATCATCCACGAAAACCAAACGCCGGTGTCCGATCGGACTCCCTCCCCCAGTCAGTGAAGGCTTAAGTGAAACGCTCAATTTTGAGGGGGTAGATATTGAACAGGACATCGACAGCAACACCACCCTTGAAACAACAGATCCTTAAAAATCACTAGATGCTGCAAAATTGATGACACCTCACAACCGTAGGTCAGTCACACATACGGAAATGCTGTGGCTTGGGGGAAAAGCGTTCGGCTTCCACGCCGCTGGTCCGGGTTGGAGTCAGCAGAACGGTATACTACGCAAGTCTTTCCGATCCCCATAATATCCTCCCAGCAGAGTGAGAGTTGGCAACGCCATATGACCTCAACATTCAGGGACTCGTAAATCCCCAGTGCTGCAGATCAGTCACGCGTTATTATGGTGGAGCTGTGGTGCGAGTACTATCTCACCCGATGTCTGGGTACAGCCAGGCTAGCGCCCGCAACACCCTGCGGAGCGGCGGCACGCCGAGCGAGGTCAGGTGTGAGAAACACACGTTAGATGGCAGTGTGCGCAGCAGGTCCTTCTCAATCTGACGGTTGCACATCAGCGCCTCGCAGGAGGATACTTTGACAGTGTCGGGGTAGGACAGATCAGTCTTCAGCTTCTTCTGCAGAGCCCCTGATCACACAGCACACAGGCCGTCGTTAAATGCTACAAAGTCACCCAACTGTCCCCATAGCATGCGTTATTTATTATAAGAATGAATACCACGTCTATCTCCGATGGTGGTTACGTAAGGCTATGAACAACACTAACGACTTCCAATTTTCTACCTTAAAGGTAATGTGGCACCTTGGTCGAATCTTGGAATTTAGTGTAATTAGGCATACTTTTAGCCGAAAATAATGAAACCGATTGGCTGATGCTCATCGTGACGTCCGCATATGTCGTCGCACCAACAGCCATGACAACTGTGGCCTGCTGCTAGGGGTAATAGAGGGGTATATTGCAGGTAGATTTTAGTTTTTTTCTACGGAAATCTCGAGTTCCAAGACAAATGATATATTGAGTACCGGGTTTTCCGACTTGCTTTAAAACTTGGCTAACTCAGTGAAAATCACGTTTCACGTTATGAAGGTGCCACCTTCCCTTTAGGTCGCCAAAGTGATAAATTAAATATTTACATTGCAGATCTACAGTAGGCAACAACAGCTCCGCTTAGCTCCAGGATTGGCGCAAATACCACGGATCTCCCGTTACCCAGGGTCTTCATACAGTTCATTTGCACCCGCCAGCTGCTCAGGAGCCGCGGCACCTCCATCGGCAGGTACACACCGGTCATGCGGAGCCAGATCTGAGGCCGCAGCGAGTGTGGTACCCCGCGGCGCACCATGGCGCGCAGGCGGTCGGTGCGCGGCAGCACCGGCGCCATGTGCTCCCACGACATCGGCGCCGTCTCCGGGCAGTGGCTGAACTCCAGGTGGGCGATCCACTGTAGCCTGTCGCAGTACACGCCACTGAGACGCCGGCGCGGACGGCCGGCACCGGCAGAGAGCGGCACACAAAGTCAGAAGGGATTTAACCGTGGGGTGATGGGGCACAACAAGAAGAGTTTTAACCGTTTAACAGCCAATGTTCCCAAATCGGTGGTTATAGAAAATATGGTGCTACAATAGATTGATCCACGATATCCAACTTGTTTTCATCCCCTGGAGCATCTCATTTCAGCAGTCAAACTGACCACTTCCATTACTTTTCAGGTTCACCCAGAATAAAGGTGCGTAAGGAAAAACAAAGTATAAATCAAAACTTTTCAACACCAACAAGTCTTATCAATTTTCAAAAACACTTCGTTCTACATCTGAGCTGTCACCACAAACATTCTCCAAAGAGCTACCAGACCTGCGATCGTAACTCCACGTTTTCACGCTTTTGAAGTTTCCCACTCGCCTCACCTGTGTTTCGGGTTCTCCACAAATGGCGTGCTCAGTAATTTGCTGCTGCTCTGCTCTGGCCCATCCTCCTCTTCCACACGGAAGCCGAACTCGTCGATCCGGTAGTCGGCGGGCGGCTCGGCGCGGCGCAGTTTCTCCGCCAGGTGGCGCGGCCGCAGCCAGCCGGCCAGCGCCGACAGCGGCTCCCCGCTGCTGCTGACGAACACGTCGTCGTCGTCCTCCGGCTCGTCCGAGCTGGTGTTGCATTTCAGTGGCGAGCCAGAGGATGCAGCGGCCCCGTGAGAGGTTCCCAGCCCCGACATTGCTATGCCAAGAGACAACCGCAGCTTGAACGCGTCAGATACGGATGCAGCAGACAGCGAAGACTCAAACTCTTTGGTGAGAAGTATCTTGGGTCATTCAATCATATATTCCTGAAAGGGAAGATGGAACAGATCGCATACAAAAACAGGTTTCTGGTAGAATGGACAATATGTTTCAGAAAGTATACTACAACCATAGGCCTAACAAACAGGAGACAGGACCAGTATCTCGCCTCCTGAACACAGTTGTCCCTGCCTACAAAAAATTGGGGGAAGGACAAAGGTTTTGCATTTTCTCCCTTACTAATGCAGTAGGCTTACATATCTGTTCCCAATTTTAGTGCTGATTTAATAGGACACAAAATATATTTCAAACGGCATGCACGGCAAAAAAAAGTGAGAGGGGGAGCGGGTTTGTTTCGCCTGTATTCAAAGGATATTGGCTCCCATAAAAAGCCGACCCGAGAACCCGCAAACAAAGAACGCGAGGCGCGGGAGACCCAAAAGACCGGCAAGGGCAGGGCCCCACCCCGACGACCTCGGGCCCCCAAACGGCCCATCCCCAAAGGCAAGGGCCCCGAAATCACTCCCATCCCCCAGGAGCGGACCAGGATGCCGACGGGGGGGCGCCACCACCAGGAGAGCACACTGGCCGGCAAAACCATCAGGGGGCCAAAAACCCACGAGGGCGGCGATTTTTCATCGGGAGGCAATTCAGGGGTGCCACGACCTTCAGGAACGCCGGCACGAGGACGATGGGCCGCGGCCCCGCGGGGACGACGCGACAAACCCCCCCCATTACCCGGATCCGCGTATGCCCATGGAGGCGAAACAGTGTCCGCCGAGAGTTGGCGCCCACCTGATGGTTTGCCGGCAAAGGGCACCCCCTAGTCGGATGGCAGATACCGATCGCGGGGGGGGCGCACCCACCCCGGCCCCGATCGCCAATCCGATCCGCCCAGGCAACCGACCAACATTAGTGTGCGCAAGGCCTAAATGGGAGGTAGGACGCCCGCTCTCAAAAAGCAGCCCTTTTAAGACTTAGGTTGGACGTCACGATGCCGAGGGGAGCCGCCCATCATGATAAAAACGGCTACGGACGGGATGTGACGGTTCAACAGCACGGCAGGGCAGACCCAGGACTCATACCCCACGTTCACAAAAACAGATTATGCCCCTAACACGCAAACTATCTGCTGAGCCACGTCTTCTCCAACACAGCGGCAATGCGTGCAAGCATTCAGGCGATGCGACGTCATCACCGTGCCCAATGCAGATTGCGGTGCCATTTTGGCCACAAAAGCCGGAGCGCAACCCCTGGTGTGGTACCTATCAGCCAAAGGCAAGCACAGCAAAACCCGAGCACAGCCCCTGGAGCCGAACTGCCTGGTTAGGGTACTTGAAGACCGCAGGCATCACCAAAACACCCCTGAGGCTCCGGTCAAGTCCGCGGCACCAAAAAAAGTTATCCATAACCAGAACATCCTCCATCCTTGGAAATCGAAAAACCATCTTCCAGCCAAGCCGATTGCACCCCACGCGCACGGAGACAGTAGCTTATTACACCTACAACACGAGCAACCCTCTAATACCTCCCAGGTTGTTGAACCTTCACAATCTAAAACCCCAAAATCAAGCCTGCAACTGTATTACCCCAAACGCCACAAAAACCACCAAACATCAAAACGATCCCGGCTTTGCCACCACCAGCTGACCAATCGCCTCCGGTCGAGACGTCAGAATGGTCTTCTTGAAAGGGTCTATATCATGGCTGCACTTTCTGTGATAACTAGAAGCTGGGTCTTGTCTTCTACCCCAGGTGAGCAATTTGGGGGAATTTGAGTTTTTCAGGGGGGGAGGCACAGCTTTTTTCATAAATTTGAGTCATGTAACATTCTCCCACTCTTGGAAATTTTTATCTCCTATTTCAAACATCACATTTAGATAACATGACTCAATATGGGTGAATTTCAAGTTAAAAATAAAAGTAGTTTGCCTTAATGGGCCTTAATGATAAACACATATAAATTGCTTATGACATTATATTCGCACAGACTGTGCCTTTTCCCATGTAGTTCTGGTATTTTGCGAAACACTGGCCAGCAATACATAATCAAGAGCAATAGATATAATTGCACTTTAAAGGTGAAAATGTATGCTTTCAGTGTTGAAACTTCCATTGCAAGTACAATAAATGATGATCCTTATGGGCAGCAATAGAAAAAAACTCTTCTTTGTGACCTCAGACCAAACAGTATGTTTGCCATACCTGCAAATGGTTCAGCTAAAATGAAGGGAGGACCAGCTTAAGAAAACATTAATGGCAAGCTGAGATTGACCAGCCCCTACATAGGAGTTTATGCTCAAGGGAGTCCCCAAGACAGAAAGCCAGATAAAATAAATCAAGATGAAAGGAACAGAAATCATTTGTAAAATTTAGTTTACTGGCCCAATCTTATGAGTTTGCTCAAATGTTCAGGAATGGAATTCAATATTTTTCAGAATTAAGCTCATCTCAACAGTAGAAAATGCAGGAAATACCAGCCTGCAAGTCTGACCTGGGCCCCGTTTCATAAAAGTTGTAGAAATGCGGCGTGTTTTACACCACATTCACCTGCAAAGTTACGCCGTACTCAGAATCACGTTTCACAAAGAGCGGTGACATTCACGCGAAAGCGGCGTAGATATCAAATGCAGCGTGAATTACGCCCAATTCCAGAATGGAATTACCCCTTTCAAATATGGCGTTTAACTGCTTTATTAACATGAAAAATCGCATATATATATTTCAATAAATTATTTGAATGAAAATTATTTGACTTAATTCCTCTTATTCGATTTTTAAGTTTCTAATGCACTTTTACAAGTACTGCGGCGGAAGCTGGACTATCAGCTGACGCAATAAAAATACGACGGATTTGTTTTTGACCGTGCCTCATTTTTTAGGTAGTTAGTGCCAAGAAGGTCCTAAAAAGGTTATTGTCTTGTTGTGCGAGTGTAGTTCAGTGGAATTTTAGGTGAATTGTGTTTTCTTATCATGAGTGAACTGTGAAAGGTCTGTGAACCTTATAATTTCGTGAAACTGGGAAAGGAATAGTGAGTAAACACCTTTGAAGAATAACAAGATCAAGATGCTGGTACTTAGGTACCTAAGTCAAAGTATACATCATTTTCGCCAGAGGCCTCAGTAGAGATACTTGGATTTTGTTGGTGACAGATACCTTAAATTGAATTTTTACCCCCACAGACTCCATATAACACTTTGTCAGTGTCAGCCTATCTAGGGTTCTGTCCTCGCTAGACTGTAAAATAACTGTAACGGAAGAAAGTCAAAGTAAAAATCAATGTCAGCTTTCCTGTGTATTTGCATCAATAGCTATCATCATTTATGGCATATCAAATGGCCGTAGAACTCTACATATCAGCTTAATTTGGCATGTGCAACTTGCACTTTATACCTGTGCAAGGAAAAACTTGCACACACTTCCATTTAAGTTTATTTTACATTCATGACTCTTTTTGTCCTTCACTGTACTATCTTATTTTGCTTCAGATTCAGAATTCCATAAGAAATTATATATTTTTCATATTTTGCTTCATTGTCTGATAAATGTTACGCTGCTATATCTTGCGTAGCTTTTCAGGCGTGTTTTACATATTCAACGTACATGTTGTCTGCTATATGAAACAATATTGGCAATATTCTACGCTGAATTCCAGTACAGCGTAGTTTAGAGCAGCGTAACTTTGCAAGAAGTTGTATTTTACGCTGCATTTTTATGAAACAAGATTGTGGTGTATTATTCACATTCTACGCTGCATTATGCTACTTCTACGCTATAAGCATAAGTTACGCTTTTTATGAAACGGGGCCCTGGTTTATCCCAGGGGTATGTCATTGCCTATCTCCATGTGTGTCACCCGGCGCCATCTTGATCAGACCCCGTTCAAGTTGTTTGGCAGCATTACGTCATCATGGCTGGAGAGGCACTACAGTTACTATGCAGGGCATTGGAGAAATTGCACTTTTTCGAAGCTCTAAATAACCTGTTTTAGAACTGTATCGACAACACTTATATGATTGAACAGAAAGCTTAAAGATTTTTATTTGTGAAACCATCAGTCGTTTTGCAAAAACTCCAGTGAAGAATATAATTTTTACAAATTTTCCAAACCGTGTCAAAATAAGGACAGGTTCAGCACTAACAGCTGTTTGCAGTAAGACTAATTTCGATTTTGATTGGCTGTTGATTTCTGACCTTTGATTGGCTGTTGTTGGTACCTGCAGCAGAAGACAATAAACAGCGGTGATCTCTTGAGCGAAGGTAAATTTATTTCTCTCGGCTATTATGTAGGCCTGAGTTGATCAAATAAATGCATGCCCTTTCAACAAATTCTTTGAAGTGTTATAATTTTTCATTAGATTTACGTAAAATACGCTGCTCGCCGTTGAGATTAAGGTTACTGTCAAATGGGTGACACAAGTTGATCTCGATTTATACTAGATTGGTACCAAATACGCCCAAACTTGGTATGTTCCAGCTGATCCTTCCAAAAACTTAGTAGAATCTTCTATAACTTAGTAGGAAAGGGCGGTGACGTCATCATGGGAGGACTATATTTAGTAGGAAACTTGGTTGTACCCGCAGTTAAAGTACCCTGATCTTGATCACTGTTGACGTCACGCCTCTGCGCGGGATCTGCGCATCTGCGGCTATTGCGGCGCCTAATAGAAGCGCAACAATTCCGTGGAAATTAAAGGGATATTGTCGCAAAAATTTTTATTGTGGTTTCTTAATATTTGAAAAATCCTGATTCTGGCACTATCAATCATTTCTTTATCTTCAGCTAAATTTTTGGAGGCCACTCAACAATTATTCAAATTCGCTAACAATATCAATAATAGGCTGTAACCTGCTCTTCACCTCTATTCTATCAATCAAAGTTTTAAGTTCTACAAATGATTTTTTGGGAGTAGAAAATGTTTTTATGCTGTATTCGTATTCAATTTATTTTTATTAACCCTTAAAAATACAAATATTAGATTAGTTTGGCCAAAACATTCGGCTTGAGAAAACTTATCAGGAAAGTTTTAAAATCGGGCAGGTGTCGTACAGCGGGGATGGTATAGTGGCCTCCATTCCCGACTCTCACGCGGGTAATACGGGTTCGAATCTAGGTCGTGGAAGTTTTTACTGTAAAAAGATTTTTTCTGAATTTCTTCTTATTTGTTCATGCGTTCTAATGGATGAAGCATAGTCGGATTCATGTTTGCCGATCGGGAGGGAGGGGTAACTTCCGCGGAGGGCACCATCCGGACCAGGGGGGGCACCTTTGACCGGCAAAACCATCAGATGGACGCTAAATCCTATCAGTGTGCGCCGATTTTCGCATCCTGGGGGAGGGGATGGGACGCGACATTTTAGGGTTCACCGAGAGTTGATCAGAGAGGGGAGGGGGGCGCGTGCCCCCTTTGCCCTCCTGGATCCTCCTATGGGATGAAGTAAATATTCTAAGGACAATTTCTTCTGGTTATCCCTCCGTCCGGGTAGTTGAGGGAAAGGGAATATTAGCCCCAAATATTTTTCTAATCTGACCGGCGTACCAAACTGGAACCGGCTTGTCTCCAGCTCCCTGCAATGGTTCTCAATCCGTCGGATTTCCCTCTATTGGAGACCAGTTCCCCTGTTTTCTGACCAGCGGGACACACTGTTCGCCGTTCGAAAATGTCTTTTGTGTCCTTTGCTGAAGGCCATTCTTGAAGGCTGACCGGTTTTCGTGCAAACCAAGAACCAGAAACCGACCCAATAAAAAGCAGGGGTGACTCTTCGAGATTATATGTGTTAATCTCGAGATTAATGTGTCTCGAGATTAATTAATCGTTTAACCCTCGCCCCACCGGGGGTCATCGATGGCCCCCATAAGGTTTTTCCGGGATGGCAGAAAGACGATGAGGCGCAGCACCGTGGTTGAGGGCTCTACCTCTCACTGCATTTTCCCACCATCCCTGAAATTTTTTACCCCGGGTCACCGAGGGTCAGGTCACCAGACGAGGTCAACCAAGGTCACCTCACTTCAGCTTTAGAGCTCTGTAAGAGCTACATTTCGGAGTCGATCGATTTGAAACTTCCTACACTTTATGACCCCTCCAGGGTCTACAAGGTGTATATCCGGGATTTTTCGATTTCGTGCCCTGAGGTCAGGTCACGAGGTGACCTCTCCCATTGAAAAAGCATGGGAAAAGCTGTCTTATGATCTAAAAGTCACAAAAACGATTGAAAATGCTGAGCTTGATCAGAAAAGCGTTTTTGGACACCCTTTCACGGATTCCAGGGGCCATATTTGCCCTTTGACATCCCCAAGGTCATCCAAGGTCACCAGGGGTCAAAAACAGTATTTTGACAATAACTTTGACCTGTATAAGCTAGTGCGCTGAAACAAACACCATCGTGTTTGTCTCGTCATGGCTTTCATTTGATATACGGCAAGGTCACTTTCCGACCTTTCGTGACCTCAGGTCATACTAGGTCACGAGGTGACCTCTGGAGATCAAACTACTGGTGGGAGGGCTTTACGCTTTCATAGCAGAAAAAGTACTGGCAATTTCCTATCAAATGTTCTTTCCCACACCTCAATAGCTCTAAGGGCATAAGAGTTATGCCCAGTTTGCTTAAGCATTGCATATTTGAGTGAAAATAGCCGATCTTGACCTAATTTGACCTCTGGAGGTCAAACCATAGACCTGAACACTAAAACATGTGAAGTAATTTCTTACTGAATTCACGCGAGCTTTCTAGTGCACTTTGCAGATTTGCGCTAACGCCCATATTTTCGGAGTTAGAGGGGGGCCATCGATGACCCCCGGTGGGGCCAAGGTGGCGCCGGACCCCCGGTGGGGCGCGGGTTAACACGCGCATTGACGGGAGGCGGGTACCCGCCCCCCCCGTCTGGTTTTTCGGATAGAACATAAAAACGGCGGCGCGTAGCGCCGCCGCACTTGTATCCATACGCGTATATTAACAGTAAAAACGCAGCACATGGTAAAACATACACTCCTAACACTAGGCAAAGAAAACTAGGCAGGGGCACCGCCACGGAATTTAAGCCATCACACATTTATTAGGTAGGTACTTAACACACTCGGGTTAAAAATAAACTCGGGTTAAAAAACTTGACATACTTTCTCTCATCATTTTTACAACTTTTGTCAAAATTTTAAGGTTAGGTCATCTCAGGTCAGGTCACCAGTACAGGTCAAGTGACCTGACCTCAAAGTTTAAGACAAAATAAGTCGGAACAAAGTGAACTCATCCGATTGAAGTGACCTGACAAAATGGTTAAAATATTTCGATGGAGAAGCGTATGGGCTACCCAAAGCCGTTTACCATTTTTCACTACCTACCGTGGTTCTGGAGATTTTAGGGGGGTACCCGCGCCCCCTGTCAAAGCGAAGGTGGCGCAGAGCTCCGTCAATGCGCGTGTTAATCTGGTAAAACAACGAGATAAAACGTTAATCCGTACGAGATAAAACATGTTCGAGATTAAATGTGGCGGTCTCCCAGGGCGGACCACCCTGAAAGACCGCCTGGGCCTTTCACGGCAGGAGAGTGTGGAGGTGGAGCGCCTGCGCACTGGCCACTCCCTTCTCCTGTGCAGCTACCGAAAGAGGATCGGCCTGGACCCGGAGGCCACGTTACAGGAATGCGACGATGGAGAGGACGAGATCCTCCACCACTTTCTGACCCGGTGCCCTGCGTGCGCTGACCTGCGCTGGGACATATTTGGACGGGACGACCCGCCCATCCGGGAGGCGCTGGTGGACCCGCGACGGCTGGCGATGTTCCTTCGGCGGTTGGGGCGCCTGCAGGGGCGCCCCCCCCATATGGCCGGAACACTCAATCAATCAATCAGATTAAATGTGTCCGTCGACATCTAAATCTTTGATATAATTGTAATTCTTTGGTCTCCGGAGAATATAAAAACACGTAGTCTAGAGAACCAGAGAATAGCTGAATGTGATACGGAAGAATAACTCTTGATATGCGTCAGAACTGGGGAACCAGAGAGCAGCCACCACGATCCTTGGATGAACTAATCAAAGTGTGGAACGCACCACGAACCCAAACCTGATCACTTTTTGTTTCAGGGGGAACGTTTGTTGTGTGTTGCAGGTTGGAGATGGACTGGCCACCTCACTCCTCTGTCTGTGGTGGTAGCTCTTTCTAATTTTTTCGTATATAGATATACAAGATTTAAGAATACATTGTTTTTTACTTCAAGTTGAGTTAGTTTCTGATCAGGGCACATCAAGAAAATATACCTCAAAATTATAGCCTGGAACAGTTCGTATTAAATAAAAAGGATTCTATAATTAATCTTAAGATTGGTAGTCACAGAGTCTAAACCTAAGAAGACGCATCGCAGCTTTAAGACAAGCAAGCTGCTAGCCTCATGAGTGACATTTGTTTATGAAAATGATAAGCGTTTATTTTTAATACTTCGGAGTTCGGAAACGGTCCTTTCTCATAATAGAACAAACAATTCCAGAAGCACTTCATATATCACACCATTATATAAAATAGTATATTAACCGTTATTTTTATTGGATTGTTTATTAGATTATCTACGTTGATAAGATATTTCATGACCAGCCTCCTCGAATCATAGTTCCAAAATGGGGCTAATACACTGATAAATATTCAGGTACATGCCTTCACCAAAATTCTCATAATATAATAGGTGAACACATACATTTTTAGTCAGAGTGCTAGGATAACCTCGAATCGAGTTCCAATATTTGAATGTTCCAGTACTGAACTGCATTATTCCAGCATTCGATTTCCAAATCAGATCTAAATTTCAAGCCTTGGTCACACTATGACCAAAAGTTTTCGCTTATTGTATTATGAGGATTCTGACGAGGGGCTGGGCCCGAATATGTGATCACAGTGTGATCACAGGCTCCATTTTGCGTCAAGAATTCGAGAGGCAAAGCCATGAAACATCTTACCAATTTATAATCATGCTCCTCGGCTACGCAATGCAAAATTCATCTACTTTTAAAAACCAACAGATATCAGTTGATCAATGAGGCTTACATTCAATCTCACAAAAACATGAGAAAATATAACCTACCAGGAAATTACCAGCGATTGATAACCCTCGGCAGTTGAGAAACGCGTGCAACAATCAGGTCTGCGAGTCCCCAACGAGCAGTCTTCCGAGTGCAACGTGGACTAGAGGATATAACTCAGTACGTCAGTGACGGATCCAGGCCAATATTTTTTGTGGGGGAGGGGAGGACAGGGTCCAAAATCGTGAATACACATTTTTTAAAGGTCGGTGAAAATCGCAGGGTTTGGGAGGAAAGTTAATTTTCCCTGAACCCACCAGTGGGTATGCAGCTCCTAGCTTCCAGTCCTTGAAGTGCACTCTAAGAAGGCTGGGAGCGAACCAAATACTGAGTGTACATCAAAAGCATAACAGATTTTGCATCTGTCCACAATAAAAGCTACACGGTTTGATAAAATGTTCACCGCAATAGTCTGAGCACAGAGGTGTCACTTATTATTTTCGCCGACTTTCGCACGTACGACCACCAACAAAATCTGACCACTTGATTTTTTACTATAAAGACCCTTTGCATTACCAGTTTTCTTACCTTTAGGCTAAAAAATACTTTTAATGGCATGTTTTACTGAGGTCCTCAGAGGATTTGCCTTAATATACCGCGATAAACACCACTTACGCACATACATGAACGTATACTGCGGGCACACAGGCAGACGACCGAGGTGCACTCAGGCAGGTTCGTGTTCAATGCAGAAAACTGCTGGCTGTGGTACTCTGCCAACTCTGGGATTCCATTGCTCGTCCTCTGAAGCTTGTCTTCCAGCAGCAGGCGTAATTTGCGATAGTCACTGTCGAGGGGCAGCACCTGATTATTTCTGCTTTGCGTTCAGCTTGCTGGGGTAGGCTCTTCTTAAATTTGAAGATATTTTCACAGCAGGAACAAATGGGACCGAATAAAGGGTACAAACAAAATATCACAAGCCCACAATGACAGCAAATAAGACATCACTGAATCTTGTTTTAAACATGTGCAAAATATATATATATTCAAGAACAAAGACATCCCCAAAGACGATCTATAGTCTAGATCATGGGTTTGTGGAGGGGTCAGGTGGAACCATGCAAATTCATGCTTTTTATAAATTACAATACATTATTTCAACACTGGCCCACAATATGAAACAAATATTCCAAATTTCAGGTCTATGGGAGAATCGGTCTGATTGGGTTCATCCCATTCAAACTAACAAACAAAATGATCATACACAAGCTGGTCCATTGGGACGACAGCTTGATGATACACAGCAGCTACAAAAGACAGGTTTTCTAGTAAACAAATTTTTTCTTTAAGTGACCCGCCTAATCTTTCATATATTCTTCCAGGAAAACACAAAAAATTGCATCACCCAAGACTGCCCCCCTGTCATTCCTACATGACTATCCATACTCTTTGTTCACAATTATATTGTTGTATTGGGTACACTCCTAGTGTTTCAAATCATAATATATCTTATCCTAGTTTTCCTTCAGTTCATTTTTAATATCAATTATAAAAAGCATGCAAATGGGCATTTTCAGAGGGCAGATGGATGAATTCATCTGCAGATGGGCATGAATGCAGATGGGCATTTTCCGAGGGTAGATGGATGAATTCATGCTACAGTCACTTTCATGTCTGGAAACAAACAGTAGCACTTGAAATATGAGTAAATGGATCTGATAAGTAGATAGGAGTACACTGACTTCTATGTACTGTATGGTACCAAAATAAATGGAAAATCTGTTTCAATCTGTAAAATTAATCAAAAACATTTTCATACTTAAAAGAAGGTAAGCTAAGCAGCAAATGCACTAGCATGCAGACATTGTGCAGAGCCAGTATTTGTAACAGGTAGAAATTTGTAATTCAAATTACAAGCTTGATATAGACTTTTACTAGAGTGCACAAATATTGTAAATATAAAGTTAGACCAAAAAGAGAGGGAATATGGGCAATTCAAAAATAATATGCTTAAATAATCATTGGAGAATTGCCATCACCAAATAATTTTGACCTATTTTGATACACAAGTTCACCTGTGCAACAATAAAATGAGGACTTTTTGGCATTGACACTGCTCATAAGCCTTGTTCCGTCTGCCAGCACAGCCTTGTCCGCGAGCCCTCAAGCCTCTCCTCTAGAAAAGAAATACCACAACTGTCTCTAGTATGTGCTATGGCTAATCAGACAAAAATGAACCAGAATACTTATCTGCCAATCACAAAAAGTATGCTACCACTGTTGTGCTGTTACTGTTTTTCCAGCAGCACCACAGCAGGTAGCCAGCCTGTAAATCTAAGATTGGTTCTAAGATTGGTTCTCAGGGAGAGGCTATAGCCATGTGACAGACTCAATCCAGTGTGCAAAGTATGGCATTTTCAACGAG
This sequence comes from Lepas anatifera, assembly GCA_034440635.1. Classification (NCBI taxonomy): domain Eukaryota; kingdom Metazoa; phylum Arthropoda; class Thecostraca; family Lepadidae; genus Lepas; species Lepas anatifera. The sequence goes on along the minus strand of JAOTON010001869.1, from coordinate 262,639 downwards.
ATCTCGTCAGGGTGAGTGTCCTAGGAGACAAGAGTGAGTGGTGTGAAGTTCATCAACCTGGTGTGAATTTCCCAGACTGGTGCAAGGAAGGTGACACTGAAAACCAAACAAATAATGGCTGAATGGTTATAAAGACACAGGAGGGGACCTTATAACAAGTATTTAACTAACTAATACAACAGGTAGCATTGCATTGTGTGGGTAGGAAAGGGTGCATTTTTCTCTATGGTATATAGCAGTTTGGTGTGAATTTTTGGTGTCTGGCAGTGCAATGATTTTAGGTGGCTGGTGTGACTCGTCTAGCCTGCTGCCATACTTTGCAGACTGGGACTCAATGCTGCTCGCTGATTGGTGTTGACAGACAAAACGTGACCACAGCTATAACAGAGGGCCAAAATGAATAGTTATCAATTAAGCATACAATTTTCTTTTTGGCAACTTCATGAACCTAATTAATGCAGAACAGAAACATTAAATGCATTGCCCATACCTGATAGGATTAGTGTTTGACTAACTCACTACACTCACTACACAAAACCTCAATAAGCATTGGTGGCCAGCAAAGATGGATGGCAAAAATTCAAATTGTTTCATTAAATTTTCACGCATAGATTTTTTACCTCTAAGAAAATCTCAATTGACCACATCAAAGGCTCAAAATATTCTACGTGCAGATTACCGACGATATGTTGATCCACGAGAACGGAGAGCCGACAATCTCCTTGTCCGAAAAACCATCCAAAGCTTTCTTTATGCCTCAAAGGAGGCTCTTCTGGATCGCGCTACCCGTATCTTTTTATTGTATCATTTTAGCTGCAATGCAATCATGCAATAACGAACAATTATTAATTATAATCTTTAGGGTATTCGGGCCTGACCGCAGCGCTAATTAGTGTTATAGAATTTGTATTCATATCTTCGCGTTTGCCGCGGTTTTTGAAATGGTGAATATCGATAGTTCATCGGTAGCCATGATGACATCTTATTGATGTAAGAGAAGCCCACGTGACCAGATCCTATAAGGACTGGGCTTCTGATTGGTTGATGGTATTTCTTTAAAGTCCTATATTTCTCTTTCAAAAGCGTTTTGGAAATATATTTTTATAGAATAATTTTTGATGTTATAGGTTTTAGCTACTGAATTGCTTTAAAAGAAATGTTTGACATTTTTTCATATATAAATTGATAGCTCCAGCCGGGTCTACGTCACTTTATCGTTACCATAAGGACTCGGTAAAGTCGTCTATAAATGTTGACTTTGAGGCCGATTTTCAGGCATTTTGAGCCTGAATTTGCAAAAATGAGAATATGACTTCTGAAACAACTTTTTGTAACCTTTTGATCTAGCCAATAAAAATTTTTGCGACAATGTCCCTTTAAATAACGGTACCCTCCGGCGACCGCCTATGCTCGCAAACGCAAACCAGCTACTAGCATTCAGAGTTTTCTAGAACTTTAAGAAATGTAATTTTACTAAAAACTAGTCTTTTTAATTCATTTATTGCTAGAATTGTAACTGATAATTTATAATTATTCGTAAAAACTTAACATATAATTTATTTGAAAGCAGGATTGTATGTATTAGGGGTGCTCAGTCTAAGAGCAAGGCAACTCGCGCATGCGCAGTGGACAGCGATGGTGCCCTGCGGCTGCATTTCGCAAAGACGCAGTTTTATAGCCCAGGGATTTCTGGAATTTGCTTGCATTGTATCTTTTACTCAATATTTTTAAGAAACCTTAATCGATATCAAACGTGCATGAATGGCAATAAAATAGATCAAGAAATGTTTTATGTGGTTGATTGGTCATTGTTTCAATTTTATGAACCAAACTCGCTCATTTCTCAGGGTAAAGGTGCCACTTCAAAAACATGTGCAATCCAAGGTGAAGTATCCGCCGACGGGGCGCTTGTGTCGCACCTGGAGGCCGAGAGGGCGCTGGCGTAACACCGCACTGCAGTGAGGGCACTACGGTCGTGCCTCACTGCATTGGTGCGGGTGCGTCGACGCAAACGTCGGGGGAGCGGGCAGGGACGAATCTCAGAAAGGCGATGATCCGATCTGATGGTAGTTTTTGATGGTCTCCAAACTTTGGTATAAGAAGTAAAAATCCGAGCATCGGCGGATCTGGGCGGGCAATGGGGCCAATGCCACTACATACATACATAGGGTAGAAACTTGGAAAACCATGCGAATTTGAAAAAAATATCATCACTTTTCATTTATAAGATCACACTTTTCACCCTCACTTGCCCCCCTCCCGTCAAGAGCATTATCCACTCAGGAATAGACGTCACGCCCCACCCCGCCGCACTCGCTAGAATCGCGGGTCAAATATCCCCCTTCCTCTAAAAAGCTCGAGTCCTGGATCCACCTACAACCGGCGGAGCAATATGTTTGAAGATGTGAGGCACCCCACAAACCCTCACCCTATAACTTGAATAACGGCCAAAACGCAGTGTTTACAACATCATATTATCAACAGTATATGTGTGTTCATAACGATAGTTTTGCACTTATCGGCGTGCCAGCAACGATCAGCAACCCGGTCCTGAGACCGGCCCTGTCGCCCCCTTTATGAACCCATGTGAGCTTTTCCCCGTCCCTTTTACTCACCATACGTCGAAGACAGGAGCATATAATTTAATAATTACATTTTTCTGATTACGTCACCTGTTTACGGTTGAACACCCAAATTAATTCGCCTGTAAATCACCGTGGTATTTCTTGTTTCGAACCGATATATATATATATATTAAAAAAACTTAACTCAAAGACAAGACGAACTCGGGAAACATCTGTCTTTTGAATGTTTGTTCAAGCTGCCCTGCGTCGTCTGCGAGGGTAGCAGCTTTTGACTCATTTTAACTGGTTTATACCTGCTCTCTATCACTTCCTCACTTTATTTGATTATGGCTCACGACAGACCTGTATGGCAGAGCATGTCATGGATAGGAAATGATAAGGGATATACTGTCTAACCAGATCCATGGAATGATGGAATCAGAATGACCCTGGTTGCTTTCGAATTCGGCTATGTGTATGAGTCGTCCTTTCTTTCGTCGAATCAATAGAAGTATTCACTTTTTTCGTTTGTGAATAGGACTTAGGTAGATTAGTAATCGTGGTTTTCAAATGGATTTGCTTCGAATTTTCCCGACAACTTCGGGTATGGAATGAATGGTATGATTATATGTGAATTTTCTTGGCAATGACTAACTCTACCGCACGGAACGCTACACACAATCAAGCGATAAAAAGCTGCTTGCAAAACACACGTAGGAGGAGGAGGCTCAATTTGACAAGGTCTTCATCGTGACGTCTTTGTTAGATCCTAAGCAGTTACCGCCCGTCAGGATGGATTACATAGAGGTCAGTTCCCAAATGTCCATGCCAGCAACGCAGTCGCTCCGCTCTTCACATGTGTCCTGGCGCTGCCCTGGATGCTGGTAAAATGAATAGCAAAAGCTGCTGCATGATACATGTACCCGCAAAAACCACTGCGTCGTCGGCTCCGTGCCTTCCTGCCACAAAAATACACATATTTTTCCGGAAAAAAGTTCATCTGCATAACCGACAATCTGCTAAGTAACAGCACCGAATTCCACAAGAATAGCCAATGTACTTTTGCCGATTTCTTGCGCTTAACCTCTATGACGCAACGCGGCTCGGTGCTCTGATTCTATCGCAATCGCAGGATTCGAGTCAAATTCCCGACGACCCATTCAAACTTTCGCAAAGTTTCGCTCTGCTGGCCACCACCGTCACCAGCTGGCGCAGCACCCGTGAAGAGACGCTCACGCTTTCCAGGGTCGATACTATCCTCCTGGAGACGAACCTCCCCGCCACCTTCCACTCTGGAGAGCAAGCGCCGGCGTCCACTTCAACTTTGATGTAGGCCTGAGGACGTAACGCCCTCGAATCTGTCCGGAACACCGCAGAGGAGGCACACCTAATGTCACTCTCACCACGAATTACGAATAAGTGTGGTTAGATGATTCTCCATGAAGGTCGGAGTCTTACGAGGAGATGGTGGTGCCCCGAGCACGTTTCAAAACGACGATGGACGTCAACTGAAGGCAGCGGCCGGTCAGATCTGCTCAAGCAGCCGAGCCGGGCTCTCCGCCCCGCGCGCAGCCTTACAGGTAATGCGAAATTCGGCAGAAGTCACCTGTGTTGAGTCCATGGTTGCATGCGCCGGCCCTCTGGCTATGCTGTACCTGCTGGCGAGTGACTCTGCCGCTCACGCCTTCGTCTGGAGGTGGAGCTCAAGCTGCTGCTGCTGCTGCCGACTATAGACCAGAAGAAAAGCTTCATACAATAAATCCCTGGACACTGCAGCCATTCCAGGAATGAACGAGCCGACATCCTGCCACGGATGTGTCTAGCCTGCCTCAGGAGCATGCGTGCGTCGATGAAGAGACCCTAGCCAAGGCTGTTTTGCACACTGCCATCTGGGATGAGACGATCAATGCAGTCAGAAGCTAAATGTTGTTTACCTCTCCAGCAAACTATTCCCGATGAAAAAGTCTGAAATAAAAGGAAAGAAATTCCTTTTATAAACAGCATCATACAAACCTCAAATAGTTTTCACCAGCTTCAGCCAAATATACAATTTACTTAGCCAGAGAAGATTATATTTTTTGGCTCTTAATCTCAAACATATACTGCAAGCAAAAATATACCGATTTCTTAAGGAAAAGAGGTACCACAATCATTGAAAAAACACTTGCTGGGTTCTATTATTAAGTCCCAAGGCCCCACTAGAAGTATCCTCCAGTATCAACAGCTATCAATTAAAGCAAAATGGTTCAAACATAAAAATACATAAAAATTACTGTTTGACTAATATATGCAGCAGAATAACTAATTGATGTGGCAGGCATTCTGGTAAACCATAGAAGCATGGGTGCACAACATAAAATGAAGATTCCAACTCACCCACGTGAACAGAAATTGTGGGTCTGTACCAGATATACAAGATCTAAAGGTTTAAAAAATCAAGTTGGTTTCTCATAATCAACAACTGAAAGAACAGAACACAATGTTCACCTATTTACTCGATGAAGTACCTAGAAGATGAATGTACCTAAATTCATGCTGGAAGCCTTACACGGGTTTTTATTGTGAATCAAAACATAATGTAACTCACAACTTCCAGTTAGCTTCTTGTTAAATAACTTATTTAATAGGTGGCTTATTCAAAATCTTACCTTGCTTGAATACAAATACTGGGAGTTTAGTCTGTAACTTGATTGTGTAGAATTTCACTCAATACTCTGTGAGCAGCTAGCTAACCCGCTCTACCCCTTTATTTACAGGAACATTCTGCATTATATAAATCTGATATGACCTGAAAAGTGAAAATATCATAACATTAGCACATTCATGAGTACTTCTAGATATTCACAGTGAAAATAGATATTTTGTTTAAGATACAAGTACATTTCAGAAAATAATTAGCACATCTGACACAGTCTGACACAGTGAACAGAAAAAGGACAATTATATTTCTGACATCTGAAATAATATATTGACATTCAGATCTGGCAATGTTTGACAACAGGCATAGGCAACAACAAAAAAGCCTGACCTTCATTAGAATGTTATTTTATTTCATACTCTATATGAAGACACATGGACAGAAACTATAATAGCTATAATTAGGTATGAATACTATAAGAAGCCAGTAATAATATAAAAATAAATAATATGCTGAGTTATGTACGCAACCACGAGAATTTCCTTTTTCACTTACATTATTATCCACTGTGCCCTGCAAATTCCTTCTTTACCGTGGGTAGTGTCCCTTCAATGATTGAAATACGAGCGCCATTCTCGCCGAGGTTTTCAAAAGCTCATCGCCATCTCGGCTAGCTAATTCGGAGCGATAGGCTTCTTTTGATGACGTCACATGCCCGGAGGGTACCGTTATTTAACTTCCACGCAACAATTCAAATACCAGAAAAACAATCCAGATAGTTGAGATATTTGATTACAAGGTAGTTGAGCCAGTGTGATCAAGAATGCGGTGCTTGTTCTTTTAATTCTATTTTCCCAGTGTCTCTTTTGCCTTATGATTATTGTGATGGGAGTACTATGAACTAAACCATGGTTATTTGTGCCGTTGCCGGGTGCTCCTCGTGCTCAAGAAAACCAGAATGTGCGAACTTACCCTATTTTTCGTTTCCAACCAAAGACAGGGCAGTGTGAGGAGTGGAGACACAGGTGTGCAAGGGAGGATAGATTTAACGTGAAATATGCGCGCATTTGCTCCCTGCACTTTTCGGAAACTGACCTGGGCACCTCATATGTGTGCAAGATGGCCAGGTAACGAGGTAGCTGGCTTCACACATGTTGCCAGATAGAATCACAGCAAGCTAAATCCACATCATAAGTACCACAGTTCAAAAGCTCCTATGAATCAAAACTTCCTTCCAAACCAAAGCGCCACATGTTGATCCAGATCGTAAGTGCCACTGTTCAAAGCTTCCTCCAGTGAAATATTCCAAGTGGTCTAGCTGTTTTTGGCATTGCTGAAACATCCTTTTCTTAACCTAACCTAACCTAACCTAACCTAACCCAACCTAACCTAACCTAACCTAACCTAACCTAACCTAACCTAACCTAACCTGCCACATGACCTTCGTAGTCGGCACGCCCCTAAACCACCACCACCTAACCTAACCTAACCTAACCTAACCTAACCTAACCAGTTGTGGTCAGCGCCAGTTGTGGTACTTGGAATATTGCACTGGATGAAGTTTTGAACAGTGGCACTTATGATATATATTAACCTGTAGCAATTCTAATTAATGGAAGTTTTGATCCATTGGAATTTTTGAACTGTGGCACTTATCATACAGATCAACCTGTAGGTATCTGGCAACATGTGTGAAGCCAGCTACCTCATTACCGATGGCCATGGGATTTAAAGCCAAGCCGTGTCTTGCCATCCTTGCACCTTCCAGCTTGTTTGTCCAGGTGAGAAACTCAACTACATGGAAAATTATGAAGATTTTCCATGTACATTGAAACACTGTTCCCTAGTATTCAGAATGTGCTTACTTCTTGTTGAGGGAGGTGGTGGGCGCTCAAATCCTGCCTCAATTAAGACAGACTTTTTTCTTCACTTGGGCAAAATTTTTTGTGATGAACTCTACAAACTCCACTTAAAAATGGTAATAGTTGCTTCTTTAGCCTTATTTTGGGGTATCTCTGTGGCTATTGGGGTCAGTGCATTTTTCATGTTTTCCTCACTGACTCCAAAAAGGGGAAAAAGCTGCCCCAAGTAATTATTTCTGCCCCATCAAAAGCTTTAAACATGCTGAAATGCTTTGAAAGACCAAACTTTTTGTTTGCATTCAAAGCATATAAAAATTTATCCATTGCTTTTCAGGAGTGTATGTGCGCCTGCTTCTGAGAGGTGTGCACGGAACCAGAGAAGATCAGACCACCAGCTGGTTGACCAGGTGCTGACAGAAAGGTGAGTAAACAACTTTGACTCAATGAGTGGTATTTAAAGCTGGTGTGGTTAACTGGTATCAATACTACCCCTGAAGTATTAATGCAGGGGCTCCCAAAAGTTGGAGTCAGAAGGGGGATGGGAATACAGAATATTTGGACCGTCTAAATTAAATAAGGTTCAGTGTTGGAATTTTGTAGAGGGGATGCAGACTTTTGGTGCATGTACAACAAGGGGGGGGTATTGGCAACTCAGATTCTGAGTTAGGACGTTCTAACTGAGACCAAATAGCTCAGATTGCTTCCACTATGCATGCATAGTAGGCTAGTCTTCCCGCTAGGTGGCAGGCCGGAGAGACTGCATGCACAGTGGAAAAAATCTGAGCTATTTTGTCTTAGTTTGAGCATCTCAGCCAAGAATCTGAGATGCTGATCACTCCCATGTAGAAGCATAAAGTGTTGTTTTTGCTTTGTATTTTGTTTGATTTTGTTTCCTTTATGATGATTTGTTTTTGTTTACTATATCGTTTAGCAACAACTAAATTGTTCTCATCCAATAACATTTGCGTTCATTTGTTCTGCGTTGATTGATTATTTGTGCTTCTTGCTTCTGAAATGTTGTCTAACTAATTTTATGGTTCCGTTTTGCCATGCTGATTTTTTCGCAGTCTTATTGTTATTTTTGTTTCTTTTGACCAGTTATTACGTAAAAAGGACATGAAAAAATAGGATGATGTTGATAATACTATCTCTTGTGCTTTGACCATGATTTTCAGTGCACGATATGACTATTGCGATACGAAGGTTAGTATCCGGATAAGGTTTTCTGGCGTATGCATTTGCTTATTTGGTATACATTTCATAGATCCAATTTTTCGTAAAAAATGTGGTCAAATTCAGTTATAGGAACATGGTTAAATTTTAATTCGTCCCACGACTCCTATGTTTGTCCTCCAACTCCTTTTCATTTATTTGCCTTCTCCTCACATGCCTCTTCTTTCCTAGAGAGTATGGCATTGCTCACGTGGGTTCGAATCCCTCACTGGTACTTGATGCAACCGGGATGGAGTGTGTATGCCACTCTCTGCTCAGTGGCGTAGCCAGTATTCGATTAAAGCGATAAGCAATCGCTTTGCAGAGCAGACCTCATAGCGCCCTTTCTGGCTACGCCACTTACTTTACCTTTGAAAACTCCATCCCCCTTGCCTTTTCCTAGGAACCGTATTTTCATCCAATCACGCGTTATCACAGCCTGCTTGCATACTGATGAGTTGAGCTCAGCAAACTCTACTGCGTTAATTTACCTCACTTACGTGGACACTTCGGGAAGGGAATGGGTGGCGTAGTAATTCAGTTTACTTTCCTATGCCTTTTCCCATTTAACCCTTGCCCCGGTGGCGGGTACGAGCCACCTTCGCCCTGGTGGGGGGGCCTAAAAAGACCCCCCCCACGATCTAAAAAACTAAGAGAGCTAGAAAAAAGCGCAAAACGGCAACCGAAAGCTCTTCGAAAATGATATCGAAAATACTTCGGTCATTTTTCTTGTCAGGTCAATATCAAGGTCACCAGAGGTCAAAATAGGTCAAAATCGCTAATATGAGGTGTACTAAGAAAACCTATATCTCAGAAACTATGATAGCTAGAAACATTTTTCTAACACCATTCGAAAGCTCTTGAGATGCGCTTTCATAACAGTGGCATTCATTTTCGTGTCAGGTCAAAGCCTAGGGAGCTACAGGTCACTAAATATTGGGCATATTCTTGGGAATGTCCATAGCCACCCATGCATAAGGGCGTTTACTTTTTCGCTAATAGCTTCCAAACCAAACAAGATACAGCCATAGTTTATGCACCATTGCAATCCTCTCGTCAATACGAATCGAATGATATATGATATTGCTATGCCAGGTCAAATTTAAGAATTTGACCTGACCCAGGTCAACAGTCTGACCCAACTTGACCTGGTATAGTCATGATGTGTATAATTTGACTTCCAGTGACTATACAAACACTTCGGTGACAAAATAAAAGCTCTATCTTAGTTTATTCAAAATTTATAGAGGAAAACACCAAAAAATGCTTATTTGACCTAAGGTGACCTTTTAAAGGTCACAAGTCAAAAATTTTGGTATCAGCTTCAGAAATGGGCTAAGAGCAAGTCGCAACCGATGTTTGAAGTTGATTCCATTCATACTTACTGAGAAAAGCTCATTTCGTGATTTTCCCCATGCATTGTCAATGGGGAGGTCATGCTCTGCAAATGATCTTAGGTCACCAATATCAAAAATCCCGGAACAAATGTTGTAGCTCCTGGTGGGTCCAAGATGTGGTATGAGTTTCAACTTGATCGATTAACCCCTCTTTTAGTTATGCCGTCCTAAGTATTTTTGAGGTGAGGTCACTTCACCTGACCTGGTGACCTGACCTGATATGACCTTGAGCCAAAGTTTTCAGGAAAGATGTAAAAATGATGAAGGAACAGCTAGACCAAGTTTGGCAGCGCTGCGCGCCGCCGTTTTTCGGTCACTTCGGAAAAACCCGAGGGGGGTCTAAAAAGACCCCCACCCGGGCGAAGGTTAAAATCGCGATTGGGAAAAGGCGAAGTACAACCAGCTAATTGCAAACGCCTGTAAGCACATATTGATAAGCTTTGCAGTAAATATCATTGAACTTGACTTTGACTTCCCCTCAGCTGAAGGGCCAGTGCAGCCAGAGAGTCTACTGACCACCCAGTGTTTAATAAAATGCAACGTTATTCAATTTTTCCTTTTTTGAAGAAGCTGAGTTAGCTGGGGCGGGAGAGGGGGCGAATCCCCTCGGTCAGTAGGTCAGTAACAGCTGGGGAGGTTTCAACCCTTTCGCCAGTAGCGCACCTTAGGGAGGCAGCCTGCCCCCCACCCCTCCCAAACGTAACGTGCCGCCCCTCGAAAATAGGTTACACTAGGTCTGCAAAGCAAATCATTCACCGTTCCCACTCAGGGGCGGATCCAGGGGAGGGGAAATATATATTTCCCCCCTCCAACCTGCTGTTTCCCCTTTGCCCATAGATTAAAAAAACATTTTTTCAGTAGTTTAGGATCTGTTGACCCCCTCCCCCACCCACACCGTCGGGCTGGATCCAGTTTTGCCCCCTCCCTCCCCAGGGATGAAATGATCATCCGCCTTTTGGGTGAAAAGTGTTGCCCCGTACAAAAAGTTTACACTAGGTCTGCGATGCAAAAGAAAAATCCGCTCCCACTTCGCCCATAGCCCTCCCCAAATAACGTCCTAGATCCGCCACTGCCTATCCTAAAAAAAAATAGTTTTTAGTAAGCCTGTGTTAGGATATTATTATCAATAAAACCCTTTTGATACTGAAGAATACATCGAAATACGCAAGAACAAACAAACAAATTTATGTCCCTATTGAGATTCGAACTCGAGTCTACCGCATGAAAGACAGCAGTGTTATCCACTACACTATCGCGACCACAAGGTATACGGCCGAAGTTAACCTTTCTGGAGGCAAGTTTTTTTATCCTACTTTTAGGGGGCTAAGGAGGCATTTGACGACTAATTGGTAAATAAACGCTCAATAGAAAATTCAATAAGCTTTCATATGATGTATAAGTTGTTACTGTAAATTGGGTATATAGACCTCTAAATGAGGAGTAAATACAGCCAATTTCTATTGTCTTCGAGCGGAACTTTTCAGTGAGTTCACTAATGACGTCATCGAAATCGGTCATGTGCCCTAATGACTGTACCTTCTCTCAAAGGCCTTGGTTTATCCCACATAATTACAACAACCACTTGACACTCAAGGTAATGAAATTTGTAAAATAAATTATCTAGAAATCACACTAATTAGCAGCACAGTTGGTAAAACCCTTCACAAAAACCTGCTACAGCTGCAGTGATGACACCCTAGCTAATGCAACAGACTTTTGAAGTCAACCCTGCCAACCCTGCCGCTTATTTGTGCAACTCTCTTGCTGTGTATGCTTCTCCAAATTGCTGGTAAGCCCAGTGTTCCAAATCCCAGATTGTGGAATGTAGAGCAAGATGTGGGAAAGCTGAACTTACCGCTCACTAAATTTATTTTTACTTAATTTTCTGCTCACTTTTCAAATGGAGCTTATTTACCAAATTCAATGATCCTGATTGTTATCAAGTAAAAAAACATACTTATACATAAAAGCTCATGAAACATTCATTCTTAACTTTAAAGAATGATTTTAAAAATAGTTTAAATGAGGATGTATTTGTCTCTCACAATATTCTACATTTTGAATTTTCACACTTTCCTACCATATTTTCAAATATGAATTTTACACTCAGCACCCTAGCACAAAAGTTTCAGGACACTGGTCGGGTTACATGCCACTGCCACTCCTGCTGTCATTGCCACAGACTTTCAATGTGAAGCTTATCCTTAATTTATGATATATGGATACCTAATTTTTGTAGTGTGGATAGCAATCAATACTTAATTGCTATTGCAGTAGTGTCCCCAGCATTGTTTGGGGTCCCAGTAATGAGATACTTGGCAAACCGAAATCATACATTGCCTCCCAACACACAATTTTAACACATATTGCACACTTCTAACCAAAGGTCGCTCAGCTAACAACAGCCTCTGCTTCTCTCAGACGCTTCAATCTGACAAAGACTGACTGCTGAAGATTCAGACTAGAATGAGCTCGCCAGAGACCAGAGCCATCAGCATCATCATCACCCAGTCTGCAAAGTATGGCAGCAGGCCAGACGAGTCGCACCAGCCATCTAAAATTCTCGCACCACCAGCCTCCAAAAATTCGCACCAATCTGCCACATACCAGGGAAAAATGCACCCATTCCTACCCCTACAATGCAATGCTACCTTGACCTCAATCATTAGTCAGTTAGTTAAGGACTTTTTATAAAGCCCTCTCCTGTGTCTTAATAGCCATTCAGCCATTATTTGTTTAGTTTAAGTGTCACTAAGCTCGCAAATTCACACCAGGTTGATAAAATTCGCACCACTTGGTGCTGTTGTCTCCAAGGGCACTCGCACCGGCGAGATCTCGTCGAAAATGGCATACTTTGCACACTGGGGTATTATCGCAGTAGGTGGATCACATCTCACGGTTCAAAGGATCACATCAGAAGGTCCACAGTTCATGTGTTCTACCGCTCAAAATGTCTAACTTAAAGTCAAACATTCAAAAGGTCCAAAGAGGCGTGCTCAGATGCATGAGAGTGGGTGCATGATAACGCAGAGGCGTGCCAAGGCACCTGATAATAGGAGGCTATGAGGGTTAGGTTGGGTTAGGTTAGGTTAGGTTAGGTTGGGTTGGGTTGGGTTGGGTCAGGTCAGGTCAGGTCAGTTCAATTGTGTATGCCCTTGGTCCCTATCGTGCTCAGGCGCCTGATAATAGGGGGCAATGTGGGGAAATTGGGATAGAGTGAAGAGGGGAGTTGGGGTAAAGTGCAGAGACGTTCACAGGAGGTTAATTCAAGGGGTGCATTGATCAGAGGCGTCCTCACCCTGCCAACAAGCAGTAGTGGGAACCATATGGGTATTGAACGGGCTAGGTGGGCCCTTACGGGCCATGGGTTCAAGATGGGCCATTCATATGGCACCCATATGGTCTGGAACTGGTATTCTTGTGGGTCAAATGTTCACAAGGGAGATGGTATCGAGGTGGGCTTGCCAGGTGGGATCCATATAGGCGGTTGTGGTTTTTATATGGGCCATTGTCATCTATGCACGTGGTATGCTGGTGGGCCCGCGGCATGGTTTCCATGTGACTCTGTGATGGTATTGCTATGGGCCAGAAAAGGACTAAAAACTGTATTCAGACCAATTTAGAATCATTCCGTGATTTTCATGTATTACTGACAAAAGCTTTTAATCTTACAACTTGTAAGTTACAAGTACCTGAAAGAGTGTCACCTCTCACCTCTTCGCCCTTGAGGACGCAAATTTCGGGGCCCTAGCGATACGATTTCAAAGGGCGGAAACTCCGCGTTTGAATTCATGTGTATGTATAGCAGAACACTCTCGGCGCTGCACAGTGATGCGTCGCTTAGAGCATAACGCTCCTGTCTCTGAGCCATGGGTCCCGGGTTCAAGTCCCAGCAGTGCCTCTGAATAAGTTGATCTGATCATCTTAATGCCCCCTAACAGGGTGAAGGCTGGTTGCGCTGTATAGCCTTGGCATTTGGTGCTCCCACTGACATAAAATGTCAGTGGGTATGCCGTCAAGCAATTCATCATCGGTACTGTAGCCTTTGGTCCAAAGTAAGCTTTAGTTCGCCGACAGTCCACCAGAGTGCAGTTAGTCGTCCAACCGTCAGAGGTAGGAGGCGCTCAATGATCGTCTTACGAATCTCCGGTGTGAGCTTTAGTTCGGCCAACAACGCATAGATGGCAGCACCATTCGAATTGAGGGTCCAGGCACGGGAGCACAAAGTTGCTGTAGGTATGTTCATTAGGTCGGGACGAAAATATCAAATGCTTCCATTAATAGTCAAAACACCCTGGCATAGGCATAAATAGAGTGGAAATCACAAACAAAACGGGATGAAGTCGCATCTTCCACCTCTTAAACATCAAAATCTAAGCCAACATTTTCACCTCCCGGCGTCGCAGTCACCCGGCTATTAGCGCCGTAAGAATAGGGCACTAACACCCTGGATCGCGTTAATGTAAACATTGTTGACAAAATACTGGCAAAAATGCATAGATAACCGTCATGAACTTCGAAGCATATCTTAGCCGAGTTACTGCGTTGTTGCAAGGGGGTCACGGGGCGGATCTAGGCTATTGATTCGGTAGGGTCATAGAGTTAATCACTAAAAAAATTTGTGTTGTTTAATTAAAAGGGTAACACAATAGCATTCGAGAGAGAAACGGTCATTTCCCACCTCCTGAACACGTCTGTGGAAGGAGGGCTGGGATGGGGATCTTCAGGTCATGGTCCTGCTTTTGGCTGGTTTTCACTGTGCATAAAGCTACGTTTATCGTGGCGGTTTCCACCTCGGCCGTTTCGTCAATGCCTCCGCGGCACGCGCCTGGTGTCCGATATCCAGTGCGCAGCTCATGAAAGGTCTGCTTGTTGGCTCTGCTAATTGAGAACCAGGGTGCCCGATGAAGATAAAGCACAGCTTCGCGTTGGTGACTTCAACTGTTCCGCCAGTTTTCTACTGACCCTGTCCGTGTGAGGTGAGACATCGGGGCGGAACGAGAGGCCGTACGTAATGCTCTGATCCAGCTCACTGCAAGAGACGTTTAGTAAGAAAACACATTGCAGTTTAGCTAGGAAGATATCACGAACGTGCAAGAAAAATTCAGCAGCAAACAAGTCGTGGTCGAGTCTTGATGGATGAGAAGTGACATCGGTGCAAAGAAAAGTGCAGGAGCAAGCGCGACGGTTGTGTGATTAAAGAAAGTTTATTTGAACTTAAGATGGCTGGACCACGCCGTTCTACGAGACGGAAGAGAAAGGGAGCTGCAGACCAGCTGAATTTTACGCCAAGGGAATTCTCATAAACAATGCTACCAACGGATCTCGATGTCTATAGGCACTTTCTAGAAATCAAAAGGAAGATGCTCTCACTGGATTCAAATATTACCCGTCCAATAAGGTCAGCAGCAAAAACTGTGGCACATAATATCTCTGAGGCTTATGAAAGAGCAGGCTTCGTGCAATGGAACTTAAGCTCAGACAAAACAAATGAGGAACCAGTTCTGATGAAAACGAACGTTTTTTTCGAAAGCCAACATCGCCACCAAAGTGAAGAACTGTAAAGCCCGTATCCTGCGGGCATACTTTTCAGTACGCTCGCCAAGCCAAGAACATAAGCGTATGGTGTGCTTCGTCTTAACACGCGCATTGACGGGGGTCTGAGCCACCTTCGCTTTGACGAGGGGCGAGTACCCGCCCCCCCCAAGATCTCGAGAACCACGATAGGTAGTGAAAAACGGTAAACTTTGGGTTGCCCATCCACTTCTCCATCGAAAATATTTGAACCATTTTTTGTCAGATCAAATTTAAGGTCACGAGAGGTCAAAACATGTCGTAATAGGATAACATGTACATTAAGTTTTTCGGCCATTACATCTTAACAAGTAAAGATAGAGCAAAATGACTTGAATTGTATGAATTCCCGTAGCAAGCCTAATCGAATGATATATAATTTAAACTTGCTAGGTCAAATCAAGGATTTGACCTGACCTGAGGTCAGGTCAGGGTCAAATTATAGAAAATGCACATCGGTAGAACCGCAAAACCAAGGTGAGTCTAATGAAGCTAAAATAAACATTCTATCACTATCCGTTACTGAGTTATACAGTAAAAACAATTTTTCCCATGTATTTCCAATGGAGAGATCATGCCTCGTACCTGACCTTAGGTTACCGATATAAAAAATACCGGAACATATTTTAGAGAACTCTGTGGGCCCATTATGTGATATGAGTTGCAATCGGATAAGTTCCCCCTGCTCCGACTTATGCTATCTTAAACTTTTTTTAGGTCAGGTCACTTGACCTGTACTGGTGACCTGACCTGAGATGATCTGACCTTAGAATTTTAACAGAAGTTGTACAAATGAAGAGGAAAAAGGTATGCCAAGTACGGCGGCGTTACGCGCCGCCGTTTTTCTGCTATCTCCGAAAAACCCGAGGGGGGGCGGTACCCGCCCGCCGTCAATGCGCGTGTTAAACCAGTATGCACCCGGTTGGTTCCACTACAGGACCCATTGGCGTATAACAGACGGCGCCCCAAACCTTATGTACCTTATCGAGCTATCCAGAAGACTGCCAAAGGAGGACCGTTCCATCGTCCAATCGGTACTACAAACGAAGGGAATACTGGGCTCATCCCGAAAACGTACTGCTTGCAATGCTAGCTGATGACCGTCCAAAGGTCAGAGAAGAGGCAGTGTGCAAGATTGAGGAGACCCGCTCGAGGTGCTCTGAGTCTGGAGTGGTGCGAGAGTTTAGAGTACCAAACATTCACTTCCAGGCAAAAGACTACGATCATCTGGTCGACTGGAAGAAGACGCCGCCGGCCCAGCCAGCAGTTTGCACGGGCTGAGCTCTGGCTACGTCTGGCAGACCGCATTAGCCCATGCTGAGCCAGATTTACGGGGAAATAATCACGAAATCAATAGTTCCACTTTGTTTGGGCTAAGACGGACTTTACTACGGCAGTTATCAACCTCTGGCTAAGCCATGACTGACTTGGGCTAGCTCAGCCCAGAAAGTCTGGAAAACTTGGGCTTACCTTTGGCTAATTAGGGCTGATATTAGCTAGGGCTTATGCACGGGCCGATTTGGGCTAGCTCAGGATTGGTCTTGCCGTCCAATATTCTTTGGCTGGAGGACCATCTGATCTGCACATGCGCGAGAAGAATACGTACACGCGCAAGAAAAAAATGGCTGTAGATTTTCGCGTCATCTCTTCAGTTGTGTGAACCTGTCTCCAAAGTTTAAAGGTGAGCATTTAGACTTCGACCAAAATCGTTGTAGTAATTTTGTTCCTGCTCTGCCAGATCTGGGAATGTTTTTGCATGTAATTTTGCATATACCTATTATATTCTTGAAATACTTTCGATGGAATCTGCTCCAACTGAATAGGCCGTTTTTCTTTACAGGTTCGCTCTAAGGATCCAGATCCGGCTGGAAACTCCTGAAGAGGTAAGCAATGCCGTTGATAATTATTTTAATTGTTATAAGCTATGCTGCTAGTTAATGCTTAGACGATGTCCGAGAGGAGGCTCAACCCTCTAGCCCCAGCGAAAGATTATCATGAATCTGCCACTGCATCAGTGCACTGATGCATACACACATAAACACATAAATAGCTGTCCAAACCGTAGAATACATTCGAATTAATGTTTTCACAGGTTGAATATCTCGGTGGGTGGTGCTACTTGGCGGCCACCATCCAGCAGAACGTCCTCTATCTATACAAACAGCTCTTCGGGCCCGTACTGGCGAGCCGTCTCTCTTTAAAAGGCCGCAACGGGAAGGACAGCCTTGCAAGTTCCCGGCTCTTTGCCGTCATTCTCGGTAAGTAAAAGCGAGATTGAAACACTGCATGCATCATACAAAGCGATTACCTGCTACGTGTTTCAGATAAACACTGGAATCTTTAGAGACTAGACAGTATTTTCACATAGAAATCATTGATGTGAGCTTTGCATAATCGAAACCAGGAATGATATTGGCGTTGTGTCAAAATGAGCTCGACAAACTCGAGAAGAGTGTCGATAAACTCCATGTTATCAGAGCTGGCGTAATGAAAGTGACCAGCCTCAAGTCGTAGATATATGGTTTAGCTGAGCCTTTTTCTTTTGTTTATTTATGTAATGAGCAATTAGTGCGGGTCATGTATCATTTATTTAATCATTTATTTGTAATTTATGTAATCATCCGAAACAAGTTTATATTAGCTTCATTCCCATCCTGGGGAGTGAAACTCAGATAAACTGGCAGCGAAACTAAGATCTGATCCGTTTGAATAGCTGGAGTCCTACAGGTAAAATGATTTTGCACTACTTGCGTGGCTGTCCCTTAAAGGCATCAATCAAAGTTTCCGGATGGCTAGCAATTGGCAAACCCAGGACTTCCGACATGGGGGTTTCCACGCTAGCGGAAGGGGAAAGGGGCCGAGTGCTTGGACCAGATGGGCGCCAATTTTTGACGGTGCAACTAATCAATTGGTAGAAGTATATCAGGTTGGATATCTTTTCGCCATTGCGCCGCTACTGGAATTCTTAGAGGGGCTGCACCCCTTCAGGGAGAGCCAAGAACGTTTCAGGATGCAGAGGCTATTTCAGGGGAGCCGTGTCGGAACGGGAAGGCAAGTGGTCCCATGCCCCTCCTTGGACCCAATGGTGGTGGAGGGTCCGTATCTGAGGGCGAGACATTGTATTTTGTTGCAGTCAACGCCACAGGGCCAGTAACCTTCGCCTTTGGCAGCTTGTCTCCCTGTCCCTCTCCCGGTGGCACGGCCCATGTCGTAGATCATGCCATCCCATCACTGTATTACAAAGTTAAATCTCCCAAAATTAAAGTTTTATTCTATCTGCCCTTCACAGAGACCCTGAAGCGAAACGGAGCCGACTCTTCGCGCTCCGGAGTCTGCAAAGCAGTATCAAGATGGCTCTCGGGAAGCCGGGACTGGAACGGAGGACGCGCACGGCGCATGAGGAACCGTGCGCCAGAGGACTGGTCTGACAGGCAGACCATGCCGATAGCAGACCATGCCGACGTGCAAGAACCCAACGAGGTGTGCCAACTGCAGTACACGCAGTTGTGAGTTATGGGTGATGTGTTGGCTTAGTTTGCCGAATCCCAAGTTTTTCCATGTTTAATACATGCACATGTACCATGATGTTTTTGATAATGGTTTTAACGTAGATGAGACCAAAACTCTACCGATGCATGACAATACTTTCTTCAAAAGTATGAAAAAAACCAACCATCATCGCTTGAGCTTTTACACGTCAAAATGAATCTTGCACCAGTGCTTATCACAATATGTTAACCAGTTTCTCCCAAACAAGGAGCACAAATTCCTTTTAATTTTAGACGGGACATTTTCTGCTGGACAGCAGGCTGCAGATTTACTGGGCCCCCACGTTTATGTCGAAGGTGATAGATACTTATGCTTTAACCGAGACTCGAGGCTACTGTGGAGGACGGACACTTAAGATGCTACTTTAAAAACTGAACAATTTTTTAGTTTTGACTTGTATTCTATGTACCATGTATCTCATGCTTCTAATTGACGATAACTTATATCTCGGCCCCACAGCCGCAATGAAATCTTCTAGGAAAAAGCCATACTGAACCTTCGACCCGAGGTGGGCGTGCGTGGTGTTTAGATTTATCACAGTACAAGGTAATTGAAAATAATGCATACTTATTTTACGTCCGTATTATTCTCAGTGATCCCGTAATCTGCTACATTAAACGCGTAAGTCTTAAGTGTTTGAAGTGTTGTTTTGAGCGTGATAGTCATGATGAATATGCTATATAAAATTAAGCGGCAATCGCTCGTAATATAATGTAATTGAAAACGCCAAAGAGTATATTACTCTTTGGCGTTTTCAATTACATTATATTACGAGCGATTGCCGCTTAATTTTATATAGCATAATCATCATTAAACGCGTAGTGGAACAACTGCATTTCGCAGGGTAGAGACCAAAGTACGCCCATGCTGTGCCAGATCGGGGCCATACAATTTCAACACAGAAATTAAGTACGTTGATCTTGGGCTAGCTCCGAAACGCTACACTTTTGACGGGCCTCACCAGAGTAAGCCACAGCTTTTGCCAGAGCCAGCCCGTATTACGCGTGCACTGGGCCCTAGTAATTCAGCATTGATATTGCTTTGGCTGAGCTATGGCTAACACGGTCAGCTCCGCGTAGTTTGGGCTAATACGGGCAAAATCTGCCGCGCCACTGCTCTGGCCCAGTACGGGCCCAGACCTGGCCGCACTACGGGCCGTTGTGTCGACTCCCAAGCAAGAATGTAGAAAATCCGTGCTTTGCCGGGGCAGTTTTGTCAGAGTAAGCCAGACTGCACCCTGGTCTGGGCCAGAGCAAAATTGCTGGCTGGGGGTGAGAGAGCCACCGTTCACGAGCAAAATTACCCAGAAGGATCTGGAGATGGTGAAGATGGTCCCTATTGATTCACCTGATCTGCCGTGCCATTCTCAGGGGGTGAAGCGTTGGGTTTCGGAGGTCACGCATGCTTCTGCCAAAAAAGCAGGACACGACGGTCGCCATCGGTTTATATTGTCACGCTCTGCCTCTCGGAGATGTCTACCGAGAGTTGAGCAGAAGGGCGACTTTTTAAATGGGCCTCATCTGAGTGAAATGATTGCACTTTGGTGGATGTGAGATGGCTTTTGCTTGCCGTGAATAAAAACGTTCAAAAACAAGTGTTTTCATCCAGATTTACGTGAAAGGTATCGTATTGAGGGCAATAATTAACGAGACATAAAAGCTTGATGTTAATCTTCTATTTGAATCCTAAAATGTATGGTGACTTCAACGCTTACCGTAACTGAAAAGGTAAGTAGAAAAGGTAAAATAGGAGGTGGAAGATGATATTTTATGTTTTTTTCTTGTCTCAAGCTTCTGTACCTTTGCCCGGGTATTACGGGGATTAAAGGAGCGATCCTGAACGAAAATATTATTTTCGGCCCGGACTAATGTTCATGGTACTGTGGTCCCAGGTGTTCTGCGGAATCGGCCACGGGGTTAAAACATTTTATGGATTTTGTGGATCACATTCATTTGGCTCACTCCCAGCCAGCACAATCCTCATTTGCAAGGAGCTTTTATAGGGAAATGGAGAGAAAGCTCTCCTGTTCTCAAAATTTTGATTCCTGCACCGGCAAGTTGGATTGGCCTTGATGCCATCAACCTTCGTCTCGGCAGTGGTCCTAAAGAAAAATACATATTTAAGCGAGCACAGATTGTATGCTGGATTGAGAGGGCGTCTGAATGGCGCCAGGTGAGGGTCTAAAAAGTATGAAGATTCATTTGATTGTCTTGTAAGCAATTTTGAAGCCGAGACCTGGTGTGTTTCTTCGCTGGCTCATTTTCATTATTGTCTAAATGGCTGGATTTCCAAGCTAATAGTTGAAGTGCCTTCGTTCTGTTTCATTGACATCGTTTTTATGTACATATATTTTTGGAATAAAACAGATACTCTTTAATGAGGTATAAGCCTAAACCACCATTCTCACATCATCATATCCACGTAGGTCCCATCATACCTACTAAGCTTATCTCAGCAAAGTCCCGGCCGAGACTAGTATCGGATCCAACAGTACCGGGATATCGAGACCGGGACTGTAGTACCGGAATATCGGGATTTGAATCCCCTTCCCAGGGGACACTTCCCCCCATCGGTGCCGGAGTGCTCTTTGATTGCCAGGCCTTATATCCCGATTGGGCTGTGCCACTCGAAACTTAATGTTCTGTGCCTTTGAACCTAGATGCAACTATAGTTGGACTGCATGAAGTGATTAAAACTATTGCTTGACAATGTAGTATCTGTTTTGGTCAGCTAAGGCATTCTGTCGCATTTCCAAGCACCCGGGAAGAGCATGGGCACCTAATCGGTGTGCACCTAATGCCTCATCGTCGCCAAAAACCGAATGGGCGAAGTTTATCTGGTGCCTCTTGAGCTCATCTGGTGCCCCCTGGGCGCTGGTCTTGGCCCCTGGAGCTGACCACGTGCCCTCTGAGCTGATCTGGTGCCCTCTTAGTCAATCTGGTGCCCCCCTGAGAAGATCATTGTGCCCCCTGAACCTATATAATGTTATCTGAGTTAATATGATGCCTCCGAGCTTGCCGGGTGCCCTATTAGCTGTTTTAGTGTATGTACCTTGAGCTGATCCGGGGCCCCTGAGCTGATATATTGCTTCCTGGAGTTGATTGAATGTCCCCTGAGCCAGCATAGTACCTCTTGAGCTGAGCAGGTGCCCCTTGAGCTGGTTATTGATGTCTCCTTAGAAGGTCTGGTGCCCATTTAACTGGTCTGGTGAGCTCTGAGCCGATCTTGTGTTCCCTGAGCTGATATGTTGCTCCTTGAGCTGATCTAGGCCCCTGCTCTTGTTTGGGGGGTAGGAGCTGGTCTGGCCCCCGAGCTGATTGATCTGGTGCCCCTCTGAGCAGGTATGTTGCCCTAAGTTGAACTAATGCCCCCTGAGTCGATCTGGTGTCTACTGAGCCATCATTATGCCTTGAGCCCATCTGATGTCCTTTGAGCCAGTCTGGTGCCCCCCTGAGCTGGGCTAGTTCACTGTAACCTGATCTGGGCCTCCTAAGTTGATTATGAAATTGCCTGAGCAGCTCTGGGGCCCTGAGCTGAGCTGGGCCCATCGAGGCTAATGAGTGCCTCTGAGCTGGTATGGGGCTTCTGAGCTAATTAAGTGCCTCATGACTTGGTCTAGTATCTCCGAGCTGAACTGGGCCCCGAGCTGGTCGTGGAGCACTGAGCTGATCCCTTGTCCCCTAAGCTGATCTGGTGCTCTAGGGGCCGTTCTGATGTGCCCTGGGCAGCTCTAGGGCTCCCGAACTGATTGAGCCCCAAGTTGGTGATGGAAATCTGAGCTGATAAAGGACTCTTGAGCTGATTCAGTGTCCCTGACTTGATCTGGCCCCGGGCCCCTGAGCTGATCTGGGACTGAAGAGCTGATCTGGGGCCCAAGAGCGGATCTGGGCCCTGGGGGGAGGGGGGCACCCTGACTTGGTATGGGCCCTGGGGGCACCTTGGGCTCTTCTGGGCGCTGAGCTTGTGAGAGCTCCTTATGTTGGCTTGAGGCCCCCCAAGGTGACTTGGCGCCTTAAATTGGTCTAGGGCTCCTTTAGCTGGTTCAAAGACCTATGAGCCATCTGGGACCTATTGACCTATTCTGATTACCCCATCTCTGGGGGAAACTGAGCTAGTCTAGTCCCTGGGCGAAACATGAGCTGCTCTGGGGGGGTGGGGGGGGGGCTGTGATCCCCATCAGGTGTCCCCTGAGTCAGTCTTGAATAGACAGAGAATAAAAAAACAAGGCCAACTCCCATCATCTCGGGGTGGGGGACACTGAGCTAGTCTAGTCCCTGGGGACACAACTGGGGGAAGGGGGCAGCTTTTCTGGAGAGCTCTGATCCTCAAGAGAGGGCTCCTATCGAGATGATATGTAGATATGTAGGGGATATGATGTCTGAGATGATATGAGGTGATATGTGGGGGGCCCCTATTGATATGTAGATGGGGAATAATAACGCAATGGAAACTCCCCTTGTAAAATGGAGCTAACGAGGAATGAGTCATCGCTAAAACTGCTTGTGATGCTTATGCACCCCTGATTATATGAATTGCCTGTTTTTCAGCTGGATTCTGGGGAGGGTGATAGAAAGGTACGGGCCCCTAAGCTCAGAGCATAGTCCCCTAAACCAGGATTCATACTAATTCATATAAATGAATAACTAGTTTCTCAAAATTTTCAGCCCTGTCTATCTGTTTACCGTTTTTACTCTTACTGAGACCGAACGATCCTTGAAAATATGGAACTTTATAAACGCGCTGAAATATATATCCCAAAATATTCCGGAAGCAAAAATTTTACTCTTTCAATGTCACGAGGACACTCCTTTCATGGCTCTTGTGGTAGCCGCGGAGCTTAATCCGCGTTCGACCAGAGCTCACTCGTCATGACAAAACTAGTGGTCACCATAAATGAATTTTCAATTCAATTCATAAAAAACAACTATTGGAGCTTATATAAATAAAAACTGGTTTTTAAACTATTTTCAGCCCAGTCACACCCTCCCCATCCGAACCGTCCGCCTGCTTACCTTTCATTTGCCCCTTCGTTAAGCGATCGTTGAAAATATTGAACTTTATAGACGCGCTAAAAATATGCATCTCCCCATTCTTCTCTCTTAATGACACGATGTCACTCTTCCTCCTCCCAAGGCCCTTGTGAGAGGTGCAGCACTTAATTTGCATTCAACCAGGCTTCACTCGGCATTAAATTGAATGTGGCACCTTGGTCGAATCCAGGAACTTAGTGGAATTAGGGGTATATTTAGCCGAAAATTATGGAACGTCCATGATTTCTCTGAAAAAATGTAAATGTAGTTCAAGACAAATGACATTTTGAGTACCGGGTTTACGGCATGCTTTACAATTTGGCTATCCCAATTAAAATCACGTTATAAAGGTGCCACATTCCCGTTAAAAATTTACGGTAAATTGTACGAGCAAAACCAGTGGGGCATAACAAATGAATCTTCGACCCCAATATGTCTTAGTTTGCACATAGTGACAAATATCACTGGATCCCCTGATTTCTATGATGTTAAGTACTTCATGAGATGGCTGACTTGTCCTTAACACACGCATTGACAGGGGTCTGAGCCACCTTCGCTTTGACGAGGGGGGACGGGTACCCGCCCCCCTAAAATCTCGAGAACCACGGTAGGTAGCGAAAAACGGTAAACGGTAAACGTTGGGTAGCCCATCCACTTCTCCCTCGAAAATATTTGGACCGTTTTTTTGTCAGGTCATATTTAAGGTCACGAGAGGTCAAAGCATGCCGTAATAGGGATAACATGTAAATTAAGTTTTTGGCCATTACATCTGAACAAGTAAAGATAGAGCAAAACGACTTAAACCATATGAATCCTCGCAGCAAGCCGAATCGAATGATATATAATTTGACCTTGCT
This sequence comes from Lepas anatifera, assembly GCA_034440635.1. Taxonomy (NCBI): domain Eukaryota; kingdom Metazoa; phylum Arthropoda; class Thecostraca; family Lepadidae; genus Lepas; species Lepas anatifera. Next base: position 237,956 of record JAOTON010001869.1, on the reverse strand, counting down.
AGGTGAAATCAAGGGTTTGACCTGACCTGAGGTCAGGTCAGGGTCAAATTATATAAATTTCATATCATTAGAACCGCGAAGCCCAGGCGAGTCTAATGCAGCTAAAATAAACGCTCTATCACTATCCGTTACTGAATTATGCAGTAAAAACATTTTTCCCATGTATTTCCAAGGGAGAGGTCATGCCTCATACCTGACCTTAGGTCATCGATATCAAAAATACCGGAACATATTTTAGAGAACTCGGTGGGCCCAATATGTGATATGAGTTTCAATAGGATAAGTTCACCCTGCTCCGACTTCTGCCATCTTAAACTTTTTTTGAGGTCAGGTCACTTGACCTGTACTAGTGACCTGACCTGAGATGACCTAACCCTAGAATTTTCACAAAAGTTGTAAAAATAATGAGGAAAAGGGCATGCCAAGTACGGCGGCGCTACGCGCCGCCATTTTTCTGCTATCTCCGGAAAACCCGAGGGGGGCGGGTACCCACCCCCGTCAATGCGCGTGTTAAATCTACCCAAAACATTTGTGTTTGGCTACTTCCATATGATTTTGGTGGTATTAATTACCTTTTTCCGGCTTTAGCCGAGTTTTCTTTCTCCATCAATGCTTGATTTGCATTTTTCTTGGACCAAATGTGCCCAAAAATTGATATAAACTAAGATATCGTAAGTAGCGTTAAAAAGGTGTCCTTTTTCTCCCAGGGTGTCCCTTAAAGGTGGTGTGTCCCCCCATACCAAAGCTCTGGCTGCGCCCCTGCCCCCCCTTCCAACGCCCCTGGTCCCTTCCCAGTACAAAATTGGTGGCGGCGCTCCTGGCTTTACCTATATAGCAAAACCAAGGGAGCACAGTACAGGTGAAGACCGGCTATGAGTCATAGCTTTAGATGGTCATAGCCTATGACCATCTAAAGCTGGATGCAGTTGCCAAGATAAAATATACGTTCTAAAGTTTAAGCTAAAATATGCATTCTAAAGCTTAAGCTAAAATGAATAGGCTTTAAATATAAATCTTAAAAACCTCGTATAACACAAAAGGGGAAGCACCCCACAGTAAACGCATTTTTTTGCAACTTTTAGTATATGGAGGGGGCACACATGGAGGCACACTTTGCCAACCTGCTCCTCCCTCCCTAAATTCAAATCCTGGTTACGCCACTGGCTGATATGCAAGAAACTGCCGCGCTGAAGCGCGCGCATCAGCCAATTTCTGCATCTGCGGTTGGAAAAATACCAGTCTGGGCATTCAGCTGAATTCGCCGGCACGCAGTTTCATCCCCCTCATTCTTCCGGGCGATCGCCGAGACGCTGGGCTGGCACGTCTGCGGTCGAAAGAGTCAACACTGACCCCACTCCTCCCCCGGCCTCCAGGGAGCGCAAACACGCGATGTGAGTGAATCGCACCCTCCAGACGGGTGTCCCCACGACCAGGTACGGGTCTCCTTTGTGTTTCTTGGCGCCATTTCACCCACGGAAGCATGTTTCCACTGCCCGGCCCGCTCATACCTGTTCCGTTTGGTGGCGCGCGACCCTGGGAAGTCGCGCATCAGAGCTAAGGCGACGCGTTGGGAGTTTGAAAAGGACAAGGAAGATTCGACTTGTCTTTGCATTTCCAACTTCGTTGATTCCTTTTGCATTAGATCACTGTGTTAATGCGCTCTCGAGTTTAGCAGTTTTCAGAAACAGGGTTTTATTTGGCTTCGTGGGGCATACCACAATAAGACGACCCAAAAGTGAATGCATCATGTTCAACCGATCATTCTTGGTACCTTTCGTTTTTGGTTAGCAAGAGGTTTCAAGAACGCTGAATAAATTTATAAGGTACTCGAAATTCCCAGCAATTTTTCTCTAAAAATATGGCCGCAGGAAGTTTTCATAAGTCACCTTGTATGTGTCACTTTCCGCCATGAGGATTGTAGGCCTCATGAAGACTACATTGGTGCCACGACAACAACACTATCACGACGCCTTACCATGCACATGCAAAAATAAACTGGCCCAGCAGAACACTGGTTACCCAAACACAAGTCAAAACCTCCACACAAACTTTTGAAAGAAAACACCAACATCAACCACGCAAGCACAAACCACTACCGACTTTTCATAAAAGAAGCACTTCACATCAACAGATAAAAGCCGCCACTAAACATCCAGAAATACACTAACATTTCCCTGGCACTCTGGGTGTAAGAGAATATGTGTTTATTGCTACATTGAAAAAATATGTCAGAAATATGATTTTTCTACGGTGCCAAAATCTACTCTTATTTCCGTGAGTATTTTACACCCGATATTTTTAGATTGAGCAGCGTAAAATGTCATGAACCAGGAATAATACGACCACAACCCGTGGCTTGTGAAAATATCAACTACGAAAAAGTAAACCATTAGGATTCTTTCTACGGTACTAAATCTCTTTATAGGTACGGTACCAAACTCCTCTTTCCGGCATTATTCCACAACCCATTTTACACCTGTTTAATGCAAAAATGAATGTGTCTTGAGGGATCATTATTATACCACTGGAGTAAAAAGATTTTCAGCTTAACCGGAACAATGTAGGGTAAGGGCAGGTAAGAGTACGCATGAGATAAGAGTACGCAGCAGCTGTTTTGGTTCCTTAGCAACCACTGAGATAGTGGATACCCTGGTATAAACAAGCAAGGTCAGTGCCTAGGTTGCACAAAAAATTAAAGTGTTCCTGTTCTTTCCGCGGGAGTACAGAGCAAAATAAGGTTCTGGGCACCCTTGATGTAATATTTCTTAACTAGGTAAACTTGCAGACCATGGTTCTATTATCGAAAGTATTCTATTACGGTCTGTCATCAGTAAGAAAGCTGAGCTGTAGGACCGAACTGACGCTAAAACGCCTGCCAGCATGTTTATGAAGACTTTCTTCCCAAGGGAGCATGTCCGGCAAGAGTACGCAGTAGACCGTTGTGCAAGAGTGTGCATGCTTAAGAGATAGGACAATTTAAATTTTGCTCGGGACAGAGTTCGTAATTCATTTTTGGAAAACCAAACGCTGCAACATAGCTCTTGTATATTCAGAACGATATAAAATCATACAATCGCTTAGTTTTGCGGCCAAAAAAATCGCGCTATGGCCTATGCACCTAAAGCACAGCGGGGCATTAATGCGTACTCCAGCCCCCTCTTTTGCGTACTCTTACCGACCCACTCCGGCAAGAGTACGCACGTGACTTTTTATTTTTGATGGGCTCGTGGCGAGTTCCTTTCAGAGCCATCGAGTTGAAACATGGACTATACATAGACAATTCTTCAGGCTAAACAACCATATACAAACTTTAGCTGTTAGACATACAGGAGAAAGGTGGAAGCCTTCAGAAAGTTAAGTGCGTACTCTTGCACGGACTTCCCCTAAACTGGAAGTGAGGGAGTATAAATATATTGTAATGTGAAATTACTGGCGTAGAAAAATATTTGCAAGGTGCAAAATGAACCCGCGCTCAATATTCCATTGCTCCTGAAGAGACCCCAATTAAAAAAACGACCCAGTTTATTCTCATCGAGCGACTGAGGTCAGTTTATTCTGATTATGCTGATTAATAGGTATACGCTCTGATAAACTTACACTGCAACGGAGAGTTCAAATCACTTGTTTTCATAATCACTTCTTATCATCTAAATATTCTAATATGCCTTATAATCTTGAAAAATATTCAAATCGACCTTCAATCGCTACAATAATTTAGTTCCTCTTTGCACAAACATCGCTAGGTTTATAGTTTTCGCCTAAGGCTTCCCTGTTTTACATTTCCAAACATTTCCTGTTTCATATCCGCTTACCACTGCATCATCACCACTCATCACCGCAGATCACCTCTTTAAGGCGCTTCACAACTTTGTTGACACGTGCACTGGAGGGGGTCTTGCAGGCCAGTCCCCACCTATTTTTCCGAGGTGACCGGAGAACCGCTCATGGTCCAAACGATAACTTTCCCTAGGTGATGACCTCTGTGACCTGTTACTAAATCTGATTTACACAAAGGTCGCCCACTATTGGTTAGCTTATACCCTGAGGCAGGCCATATTTTAACATGTTAACTGGGGGGGGCATTTGCCCCCTAGTCGGCCGAAATGCTCCCCCAGTGCCCAGAAATTGGCCCCCAGTGAAATAGACAGATGACTTAAAATTGACCAAACGCAGACTCACCTAACGAAAATAAGACAGAACACACCCGGATAATTATTACTTTGTTCCATTTCTGGTCCAAAATTGGCAATCCACAACAATTGTGTTATACAATTTTCACCCGTGGCTGTCTACTCCATCGTGCGAAGGCGAAACAAAGCGCTTAGTTACGGGAAATCCCGGCAGAACAGCCTCAGTATCCACTAGTCACAACGCTGGAGAAGAACGCTGGCCTACAACCAATCAAACATCCTGCTCTTTCCGACCGGAAGCCCACATCCCAGCCAGTACCGTGACATTGCATGATGCTCTCATTTCACAAGCAGGCACTCGTCAGCGCTGAGAGCTCGTTCGTGGATTAGACAGGACACGGTGTAGTCAAAGTGCGTAAGACTGGTTGCTCGTGTGGCGGTATGAAGTGCTTAGCCTTTTTATTTATTACTGTGGTGGTAGCATACATAAGCGTCGCCACCGGCAAAAAAGTGAGGGGGCCAGGTAAACTTTAACCTGATGCTGACAGCAAACTTTCCACGTTAGTACCAACAACTTTTAGAATTTGGGCTTCTCGTTGCCTTCCGCAGCGGCTGGTTATACAAATTTTCGGTTTACTCCCATTTTGACTAAGATCATGAAATTGTTGTTTAAAAAGTGGGTGAGGGGAGATTGATGATCCCAAACAAATGTTCTGGTTATGTGGATAAAATCATTTTGTGTTTATTTGCTATTTTGGTGAAAATGATATAATTGCCCCTCTTTGGCCCTTTGTCTAACTCGGTTTGACCTTTTCTGTTGAAAAAAACTGTCAGCCCTGGGCAGCATCTATAATCTCTAGACACGAAATAGCACAAAAATTGAGAAACATTTAACACTATCGCGTCTAAGCTTTATTAAACCCCTTCAAAATAGGTCTTGCTCCCCTGAAGACACCATAATGGCTAGCACCAGAAATGCCCCCCCCACTGACTTTTCCTTTAAAAGATGCCCTGGCCTAAGGAGCACCCAGTGAAAAATGAGAATATGTTTTTAATTATGAATTTAAAGAAGGGGTCACAAGGTCACGAGGTCAAAACCTGACCTGATGTCAAAGCTTTATTTTTATATGAACTGTTGTATCTTGTATCCAGCGATATCCATTCAAACTAATTTAGATCAGCCACTTTTAAGATAGAAAATTATTCCTGCTTCAATGTTTGTGTTAGCCCCGAAACTTTCATGGCCTCTATCTAGCGACCTCGTTGACCTGTGGACCTAAAAATGGTTCTGACATAATTATAATTTCGAGAACCAAACAGGAACTAATATTGTTGGTCATAATTGGTCACGGACCAATATTTTATGTACCGTGAGTGTTGGTTTATCCAGGGGACATTCAGGGAAAGGGAATGTTCCCCTCCCCCGGTCAACACTTGGCGCCCATGGAATGACCGCAGTATTGCCCTAAAAGGTCGATAATGCCCCCTGAAGTGTCGCTTCCACCCATTCCCCAGGATTCGAATTTTGGCGCCCCCGCGATATGTTTTGCTGCCACCCAAAAGTGGCACACCCCCATATGTCGTGGTCCAGGTCGAAAATGCGCTGAATATAAACTTTCATCCGCCTATGCAATGAAAATAAACTTAGCTATTAAGTTCCATGATTTTTGTAACATCACCAATAGCGTCTGAATTCGAAACCTTTAAAACGCAATATCATCAATTCGGCTTATAAAATCAACGGAAAAATTTTGGAGAACGTTTCTTTCATGAAAAGATTTGGGAATCATTCTTGACTAAAAGCTTACCTTTTCCGACCATATCAACTCGATGGTTTCCAAAGCAAACAGATCACTCGGTTTATTAATCAGAACCTTCCAGACGGCCTCCGCTAGATGTAAGCTGAATTAGAAGGCCGCCGTGGCGGCTTTTAATGCTATTTTCCGGTCAGTATTAGAGTATTGTTCATTGGTTGGGGCTGGAGCCGCAAAATGCCATCTGGACCGTGTAGAAAAAATCCAGCACAAGTTTTTGCTGTGGCTTGCGAACCATGTTGACCCACCCAGCCCACCATTAGATTACGAGGAATTGACGAGGTTTTGTGATGTTCGTACTTTACTGGCAAGGCGTGTACAACATGACATCTTATTCACAAGCAAGGTTTTTCAAGGTCTCATCGCATCATCTCATCTTTTGGAATGTTTCTCGCTTCATGTACCATTAGGGTCGTTAAAAAAACTCTTTTTACTCTTCAGACTCGAACCCACTTTTTACCATTATATATTCAATTATGATTTCAATGAGCCATATTCCAAGCATCTTCAACAGGAAAGGTCGCCTCAAAACGGTTAAACATTTCATGTTTCCAGCGCGATTGGTCTCCCGGCGTTGCAGTCTCCCCTTGTTTAATTGGCATGAAAGGGGTGCATAACCTACCAGTAAAGACAGCGTGACATGTGCGTGCGTATAAGAGCGGTAGATGGGATTTAACATGCAGGCATTTACTCGTCAGATGTATTTGCAGCGCAATACAAGCACATGTTATTCCACAAAAGACCTGAAATTAAATTGTTCAGCACCCTAGTACTCTAAATCCCGACAGAACAGGAATGCCTTCCGGAGGCGAACCTTTGTCTGCCAACATTCTTTGGAGAACGTCGTTGGGGCAGGTGCTTCTCCCTATTCTCCTGCGAACTATTTAAGAGCTCTGATGCTGCTAGAAGAAGACCCTGCTGCATATTTTTTACCCTTTTGATTGCTCACGAAATCTTTCACTAGCTTCACACAATGCTGTGGGATCGTTCACGACAGTAAGTTCTGGAATACCCTGAAACAGGGGAAGCTATAGCAGTCACCAGCTTCTCAACGGAGCCATTTCATGTTAGAAACTTTCAGATTTAGGCGCTCGAATACCAGCCAGCTTTCAGGAATGAAAAATCGGCAGAGGCTTGGTACTGAGCCGAGCTCTTCATAGCCTCTGCCGGAAACTTTAGCCTACCCAACTAAAAGGTGGATGGTTTTGCTGTTTAGGCCAGACGCTGTGTCACTGCCTTTTTACCTCCAGCATTGTGATTATTATTTGCGAGGCAGATTATAACTTTCTGGTCACAGATAACAGATGCGTTTGCACATTGACTTCAGCGCCTCTACACAATACCGGAGCATTTTTATTGGAAGACCTATCATGGAACGTTCCTGGATCATCAGGTCCGACTAGTGTTTTGGTTCTGGAAAACATGCCAGCTCTGTTTTCCTTGAGAAGATAATCACGAATTGCACAAGCTGGTTTACGTGTGGCTGTCAGGAGAGGTTGTCTCCAACAAATGGCTGTTTGGAAGACCCGGAGCCCACCAGCGAGCCATATTCATGGAATATAGGACATTTATGGCACAAAGTGCGTGCTATTAATGAGTCAGATTCCGTTCATCCTTCCAGAAGATACTTAAAGACTGAATAGTATAATTTTTGGGGTTAAACAACGCATCAACTGTTCAGGTCATATGGCATCAGAGGCGAGAGGGAGAGAATTAACCTGGGCTAGAGCAGGGCGCCAGATTCTGCCTCTGCGTGGGCTCGAACCCACGACACCTAGCACATAATTAATGCCATTGGCCGAGCCGGGCGGGAGCGCTAACCGATTGAGCCACTCAGACCCCGAAAGAGTTAGCGGCTTTCCTTGTAAGTGGTTCTAAACTATGAATTTGGGTTCCTCCATCGCGGATAGTCAGCTTTATAGCCTTGTATGAGCCTCAAAGCTATACATAAAATGCAGTGTAGTGCTTTCATTAAGTTAATATAGAAATCGCCCTGAATGTGCTAAAGTCAATTTTCCATCAGTTGTGGTATCTGTGCACAGAAATTTATATTTTGTCCCGCTGGTGAGAACACCCATCTTGGAGGTAAGGAGCCAGTCGCACAACAATTGGCCAAAACAGCAAACAATTCACATTTGACTAGCGTAAGCTTAAGATAGAGGAGGCCAATAGAGGCTATGAAGAGCTCGGTGAATGCTCGGTACTAATCCTCAGCCAGTTTGTTACTCGTGACAGCTGGCCATGGTATTCGAGAGCCTTAATCTGAAAGATTCTAACATGAAATGGCTCCGTTGAGAAGCTGGTGGCTGGTATAGCCCAGTTTAGTTTCAAGGTATTCCAGAACTTACTGTCGTGAACGGTCGCACAGAACGTGGTGTAAAGCTGGTGGAAGATTTCGTAAGCCATCCAAAGGGTAAAAAATATGCAGCAGGGTCTTCTTCTAGCAGTATAAGAGCTCTTAAATAGTTCGCAGGAGAATAGGGAGAAGCACCTGCCCCAACGACCTTCACCAACGAATGTTGCCAGAGAAAGGTTCGCTTCCGGAAGGCATTCCTGTGCTGTCGGGATTTAGAGTACTAGGGTGCTGAACAGATTAATTTCAGGTCTTTTGTGGAATAACATGTATTTGTATTGCGCTGCAAATACAGCTGACAAGTAAATTCCTGCATGTTAAATCTCATCTACCGCTCTTATACGCACGCACATGCCACGCTGTCTTTACTGGTAGGTTATGCACCCTTTCATCACAATTCAACAGGGGGAGACTGCAACGCCGGGCGGCCAATCGCACCTAAAACATGAAATCTTTAACCGTTTTGAGGTGATGTTTCCCGTTGTTGTAGAAGCTTGGAATGTGGCTCATTGAAATCAAAATTGAATATATGATGGGAAAAAATGGGTTTGAGTATGAAAAGTAAAAAAATGTTTTTTTTTAACCGACCCTAATGTACCATCTATAACCTTCAGGAATGCTAGTGCAACTTTCTTAGATGTGCCTTTTGGTCGAGTGAACACGATACAATCGTGTGTGTTTGTGCGGGCTCCTCGTGTTGTAAACAATTGTTTAGCTTTCTCACCAACTTGTGATATTTTTACGGATCCTATTGGACCACTTAAGAAGTGTATCGCCTCTTTTACGACACCTAAAGCAGCTATTATAGGTCAGTGATCAGGTCGATTGTCTGCGCTTGTTGTGTTTTGAAATGTTTTTTAGCGCGTTTTGGGAGCAGACTGTTAGTAATTATGCGTTTTATCCTCCATTGACTTCACCTATAATTGGGTATGTGCCTGTTGGTGATTAATACATACACAGGTACAGAACCGACGGGTACCATGCACACAACGAAAGTATGAGCTCCGTCTCAGCAAGCATGAGTTTGCACTCAATTCATACTTTGTCGAAGAAGCGAATCGCTATGTGAGCAGGTAAGAGAGCTCGCGGTTACGCGCTGCCTCGCAGCGTTTCCACCCCTCTCGCGTCACGAACCGGAGGCGCGCGGCCGGGGCCAGCGCCTCCCCTCCGCGCTCGACCGCGCCTCGGGCGTTTGGGCGGGGGACGGACCCGACCTTTTGTATGGCCGCATTCCATTAGCGTTAGCCAAGGCCCGTGTTTGAGAGGCAGTCAGTGGCAAGTAGAAACTGGTTGAGGTGGAACTGTGGTGAGGAGCCCGTGAATTTGAAAATATGTTCTGCCGGTTGCATAGCTAAAACCTGTCCGAGGCCGAAATTGGATTATTGACAGTGTAAGGTAGGACTTAAGACAACATATAGTGCAGACATGATACGAGAAGTTGCCACCCTCGTCAAACATCGAGCTCTTCTGGTGCACGGCACCTCCGGTGTGAGTGAGTACCTATTCGAGTGTCATTCAAATAAATCATCCAGTGTTCCTTGATTTGACTGGTTGATTTTATTACAGAATTTGTGTTTGCTTGCAGTGGATTTGAACAGTGCGAAATGTGCATTTGAAAACTATGCATTGTGTTTATTAGGCCGTCGTAACCCCCCCTCCCCTCCTTATCCCTCTATAACTGCAAATGGGGCCAAACCTTAACACGCCATTCGAAAGTATCCCAGGAGTGTAATAATCTCTCTCCTCTCTCTCTCTCTCTCTCTCTCTCTCTCTCTCTCTCTCCTCTCTCTCTCCGAGCACTCCAATAACTAATTTGAGCACCCCAACCCTAATTTGAGCACCCCAATCCTAATTTGAGCACCCCAATCCTGTTTTGAGCACCCCCAATATACGTGTCACCCCCCGACTGAGCATTGCTGCCTTGATTCATGCCGCCCCTTTTACAACGGTGGCGCTGATTCATGCCGCCCCCGGAGCATTTCACCTTCTTTCACGTCACCTTTACAGCATTTTCACGTCACCTTTACACTGATTTTTACCGCCTATAGTACATAGCTATTGTCTCCCGGCTCATCACTGCCGCCCTCAACTTATGAACATGGGTGGAAATCCCGGGGGGTTGGGGGTTCAGGACCCCCTGGATTTTGGGTCTCCCATTGGCTTTGTATAGGGCTTGCATTGCCGTCCCAGCGCTAACCCACCCAGGACCCCCCCTGGATCGAGAAGAGATCCCCAGCCATGCTTATGACCTTTGTTTTGTTTCCTGTCACCGGGGCCAATCACTGTCGCGCCCAGCTTATCACCTCCACCCTATGGTTTGTGCCGTCCCTAGTCTGTAACTATCGCCCCCGGCTCATCACTGCCGTCCTCGACTTATTACTTTGTCCTGATTCGTGTCGCTCCTGACTCATCACTTCCGCCTTGATTCTTGCCACCCCTGTGTGTTAGGGAAAGAAGGGTGTTCGCGCACAAATACAGGACATGTACAGGTACGATGAAGTTGTGATATTCATTCATGTTTACAGAAAAAACACACGTTACTTGTAAAGCTCTCGGTGAGTTTTCCCATAGTTTTTGGGTTCCGTTTCACTTTCCATGCACTCTGCCATTCCGAAGGTAAAATTTAACCCCCAGAAAACTGATATGCTTCAATCGTGGATGAATTTGCAACTCGAACTGGATTCATTTAAGACCTTTATGCAGCTTTAGGATCACGCCTAAAAAGAAAAAAGGCTTGGCAAAGCTGTAGAATAGCTGCCCACCATGCAATTAAAATGTTCTCTGTGCGGTAAACGGCCCAAAATTGATTCATAGCAGATTTGGCGCAACGAAGAGTGCCGCTCCCGCAGCTCTGCCATCCCTATGAGTTGCCGCCTCCCACGGGCTGAGCACCCCTAAATATATTGGAAAATCACAGTCCTGAGAGTTACTGCGTCTGTTAGAAGCCACCACGCTGGTACGAATACTAAGGCACAGTTATATCACATACACTCAGGGCTTTCCAGAACCACTTGGTAGTGCATGTATGTACGTGTCAAATTCAATACGGTGATTCGTAACTTTGCGAAAAATCAGAAAAATTCTACACTTCATTTCACTGAATACCCGCCCCAGTGGGCCTCCTAGCCACCTTCGCCCTGGTGGGGGGTTCAAACATGCCCCTCGAACTAGGCTCATATGCGGAATAGCGAAAAAAACGCGACGCTGTTGGGTAGCTCATACAAATTAATGAAGAAACTACATCGGTCACTTTTTGGCTCAGGTCAATATTGAGGCTATGACAGGTGAAAAAAGGTGGAATTTTGAGCCGAGTTTTTCGGCTCTAGCGTCTGACAGAGTTGAGCTGGAACCATTTTTAGGCACCATTCGCTTCCTCGTGTCATGAAGAATCGAATGATGTACAATATGACTCTGCTAGGACAAAACACATAAATGACGCGACCTCACGTCAGGTCAAGGTTAAAATCCATTTTAAAATAGTCAATATGCATATTAATCGACTCGCAATAGCAATCCAAATGCAATGGTATCAAAATATAAGCTGTATCATCATTTCCTGCAAATTTATTGACCCAAGCCTGAAAACTGCTTAAGTAGCTCCAGGTGATCCCTCAGAGGTTACAAGTCCAAAATTGCAGCATGAACCTGGAAAGGGGCCCAGGATACTACGATTTGGAGAATGCGAAGATATTCTCAGCTGTATCTACACAAATACAGCAATTTCCAGTTTTCCCACGTATTTCCAATGGAGATATCATGATCCGTACCTGACCCTAAGTCATCGATATGAAAAGTCCCGGAGTATATGTTGTAGAACTCGGTGGGCCTATTATGTGGTAAAAGTATTAATTCGATATATTCACCCATTTCTTACTTATGCCACCTTAAAAAAATTTTGGAGGTGAGGTCACTTGACCTGCACTGGTGACCTGACCTGAGCTTATTCAACCTTAAATTTTTTGGGAAAGTTGCGGCATTGAACAAGGATAAGGTGCGCCAAGTACGGTGGCGCTTCGCACCGCCGTTTATTTCGTCCCGCCGGAGAAACCCAATGGGATGTTTAAGCACCCCCACGGGGGCGATGGTTAAGGCCAATGATTGCAACTCCCATAGCATGTATGTAAAGTCATTTGAACTGATAATTATGAATTAAAACAACGTATTATTCTAGTTTACTGAAAATTAAGCCCACTAAAGCGGTTGTATAGGGATGCCTTAATAAAAAAGTTGTGTTGTTTTACCACAGTTGCTCTCATGCAGTTTCCGGTGGACATGGCAGCCCTAAACCAAGTGCTAACAGTATGATTGTCGGGAAATTGTGACCGGGATGGTGGTAGGGCCGAGCGCCTGGGGTGCGGAAGTACGCTTATTTTGGGGTGTTCATTTTTACATACGCAAACAAAGGTAAACATCCATAATCCATAATATTTATTTCATGGTTCAGAAAAATACAAAAAGGCTGCTACGAGGAACGCAAAAGCGCCGAAGCGCTTAAATCTAGGCGTCCCACGCAAACACAATCATGGTGCCATCTCATGCCGCCAGAGGCCACCGCACCGCCGCGACACTCGCCATCGAAAGTAGGTACGGCTCACTACACCACATCGAGCACTGACTATAAATGATTAATTGAATGTCTATGGTTAAATAACGAACCTCTTTGTGCCATGAACAAATTGAAAAACTGCGTGAGCTACTGCCATGTTCTCGCCTGGAGGGAGATTTCTACCATGGATTAATATGTCAATCTTGTTTTTACGATGCATGTTTCTGAAAGAATAATTTAATATCGTAGATATGCTGTTTTCCATAAGAGTTCTTTGAGGATCAAAACGGGGACATTGCAGAAAATAATGTTCTGTATTTTCATTTTGATATCCGCACAAGCAGGAGGGGGAGTCCGAATTTTGAATTTGGTAGGCGTGAGCATTTAGTTTCGAAATCCCAAGTCTTAATTGTGTTAAGCAAGAGTCCTGAATTTTGGATCCTAATGAATAATATAACGGTGGCTGGTTAACTTTGAAGTGATCTCTTAGGTGTTTCAAGAAGACCCTAGGAGAGTTGATTTCTTTCATTCGATTCGGGAGCTTGTTAAATAATTTGATTGCGCTTGGTAGGAATGAGTGGCTAAAGTTTACCGTTCGAAAAGGAATCTCCGTTCTTTGGCGCGATGTACTAAATATTCTGTTTACTGTGTTGTCCCTAGTGTTTGGTAATATTGCGCTTATGTGGGAGTGTTGTCTGAGTAAAGTTGATGAAAAAATTTAATTTTATGCAATTATCTTCTAGATTTCAAAGAATTCAAGCCCAAATCCTGCATCAGCTTCCCGGTAGGCGTTCTGGAGGGAGTGGATGTTATTAGTCGTGCTGATCTGTTTTGTAGTCTCTCGGGTCTCTGGCTGTCATGTAAAGTTAATAGTCCGTCATAAATAATGTCTGCGTAGTCAAAGTAGGGCATTACGTAGGTAAGGTAAATCTGTTGTAGGGTTGACTGGGACAAGTAGGGGGCAACTGGGTACAGTGGGCCAAGCGTCATATTGACTTTTTTAACTATATCGTTAACATGTTCATGGAATCACAAATCATTGGAAAATGTCATTCCCAGATGTTTGTTTTTAGCGGCGACCGGAATGACTAGACTGTCAAAAAATAGTTTTGGAATGTTTTTTTGTCTCCGGTAGGAAAATGTTTGTTGTATTGTTTTTGAGCCGTTAAACGTGATAAGCCAATCCTGACCGTATTTTTGAATTATATTTAGGTCGTTTTGGAGAGATTCTTGCCTAATGTGAAGATTTTCCATGTTGTGGCTGCCAAAAAGACAGGTGTCGTCTGCAAAAACATCATTTGATTGTTGTTTTTCCTGATAAGCCATTTAAGTCTAATACGCGAGCAGGGGGCCCAGCACAGAACCCTGTGGACATCCGCCGTTTAAAGATGACAGTGAGGATTTAGAATCATTAATGAATACACACTGTTTTCGATCAGTCAGAGAGGAACGTAACCATGGTAAAAGATCAGTCAGTCCAAATTCTCGTTCACATTTGAATAATAGTCCCTTGTGCCAAATTTTCTCAAAATAGCGTGATATGTCTAAATACAGTATTGTTTGGTCTTGTCCTTTGTCCAACGTGTCGTACCAGGTGTGGGTAAGGTAAAATAGTTAAAGGTGTGTGCTGTGTCCTGGTCTGTACCCGCTCTGTCTTTCCGTCAACAGGTCATGCTGTGTTAAATGGCCGTAGATTTTCTTGAAAATTATTTTTTTCAAAAACTTTCGATAAAGAGCAAAGCAAACTAATTGGTCTATAATTGGCTGCATCGGCTAAACATGCTAAAACCCTGTTGTGGGAATTTTGGTATTGAATGCGTTTCAAATGGAAATTTCACCAGCATGTTTACTGTCCAAGTGCATGGGAAAATGATTAAATTGTATGTATTTGTGGTCCTTTCCCGCAATGATAACTATTTTTTGAAAATTATTTCATAGAATTTCAAACTATATAATGAGTTGACTTATTTAGCTTAACTGACAGTTTCGGTTATTAACCATGATTACAGTGAGGTGTAACGAGTAATCATACGACATACAGTGGCCGATTTTATATTTTAATTCTCATTCGTTTCGATACAGCGTGTATCGGTCGACATGTCTTTGGCTGAATTCAGCATTCCCCAGAATGATTGATGAGTTTTTTCATGGGTTTTTCATCCCATATTTCCAAGGAATCGGATAATTTCTCCCATATGTCATTAAATGTATTTCTTGATGCTGATGTTTTCTGGTTGGGATGAGTGTTGTGGTGATGTGTTTTCCAATATTTGCCGCAGGCGGTCTTTTCTTTCTCATATCTTGCGTCGGCAAGGTGCTCATTCCTCATTACACCGATTGAGACCGCCTGCGGTATTCCAAGACCGCCTGCGGCAAATATTGGAACATACACCACCACAACACTCATACCAAACCAAAAAACACCAGCATCAAGAAATACAATTAATGGCATATGTTGTCAGCGGTACAATGCTTGCAGAACCAGTCATTGATGACTCCCGAAGAGTGACATAGTCCCGTCATACCCGCCTTGCAGGAAGTGCAAGCGCGCCGGCCAGCAGAGCATGTGGGTGGTTTGAGTGCAGAACGAACCAGCTTTTGCTTGACGGTATTCGGATTCGTCCAGGCAGCCCGTACACCCAGGCCGCTCTTCTTCAGGTTACTGTTGATGGTGTACGTCTGTCAGCCATATATGAAAGGCAGTTGTATTCTTTTAAAGCTTGTTTTTTTCACGATGTGCTCCTGGTCATGGTGCTGCTTTTATTGGGGTTCGGTTCCTTGGTCTAAAAGACGACAAGTACAGCACTAACCTTCATGCAAAACCGACGTCATCAGGAGTCCCTTTTCACTTTACTTCAGCCCAGCCGATGCAAACAAAAAAGGCAGTGCTGACCTAACAGTTCCAACGTGCGACCCGCCTTTCAAGTGACGACAAAAGCAAAAACACGCAGTATTCAAAGACTAACCACGATCTTCAAAAGTAATGGATACCAATATTCGATGATAACAGAGCTATTAGCAGCTCTGCTATCAACCACAACCAGACACAACAGCAAGACCAAGGCCAAGAAAACATCATGAAAAAACAGCGTAAGAAGAATACGACTGCTTTTCATAGATGACAGCCTGACGCACACCATCAACAGCATCCTGAAGAATGGCTGCCTGGACGAATCCAAATACTGTCAAGCGAGAGCTAGTTTGTTCTGCACTCAAACCAGCCAAATGTCCTGCTGGCCGGCGCGATTCCAATACCTGCAAGGCGGGTCAGACAGGACTATGTCACTCTTCCGGAGTCATCTATAAAATGTGCTCCAACCTTTGTACTGCTGACAACCTATACGTGGGAGAGGCGGGGAGAGAGCTCGGAATTCGGTATTATGAGCACCTTGCCGACGCAAGATATGAGAGTTAAGAGACCGCCTGGGGCAAACATTGAAAGTACACCACCACAGCACTAATCCCAAGCCAAAAAACATCGGCATGAAGATCCTGAGAAATCAAATACATGACGTCCGGAAGTGAAAGATCTACGAGTCCTTGGAAATACGGGATAAAAAAATCGGGATTAACATTCAACAATAATACTGGTGAATGCTGAATTGAACCAAGGACATGCCGACCGCAAGACGCTCTGTAACGAAACGAATGACACGAGAAGTAGCAAAAATAAAAATCGTATTCTGTATGTCGTGTGATTACTCGTTGTTGCATGCCACTGTGATAATGGTTTATCAACGAAACTGTCAGGTCAAGTAAATAAGTGGACTCATTCAATGATTTGTAATTCTAGAAATGATCAAAAATCTTTACCATTGAGACAAAGAGCCATAAGTAGGTACAAACAATTTAAAATCAATGTCGCAACTGCAGGAATCCTTCCGCCATATTTCCACTTTAGTATTTCCTAATGTAGCTATTCACGTTGCCTGCATATTTCTATCAAGTTGTGAGGTACAGAGAGAAAATAAAAATAGGTTGAATATGTGCAGACCTCTTATATCTAAAATATTATAATGATGTTCTGATGGGAGCGGTAATTGCGATTAAAAAAAGATATGATGCTCATGCTTAGACAGTCAATAAATTTTAATTTCAGCTGCTGCTTTAGGACACGTGCAGCTATTAAAAATACATTTTGGCGCATCAGTACCCCGTGAAGAGTTCTAATACATACTTATAGATACGTATCAAATTACCTTATGACCGCAGGAGCTTGTGGACCTTCATGACAAGACTGTTTAAAACAGTGGAGGAGGTAGCCAGAACACATCAAGAGAATCTCCGCCTCTCAAAGCATCGCCATCAACAGGATAGCACGCAACGCAGAAGGCAGGCCATCTGTTCCCCGTGAGCAACGACCGGGTGTTGCAGGATTTCTGGTTTCCGGCAAGCACTATGAAGGAGTTCCGCCTGCCTGGTGAGCGCCTCTCCACCGACGGCACCTTCATGTCATCATTGGTAAGTGTGTGAAAACATTTCCAGCTACGATCCTAATGGTTAGTCTGTTTAATGGTCGGGTTTTATCCGCAGTTAGTATTTTTCTCTTCTTCGATTTTTCATTGTTTTATCAGATTGCTTTGTTTTTGTTGGTTGTGCCTGCATAGCTACTCTGTAGCAGGGGTGTAACTTTGTGAAAATCTTTAGGGGTGCTTTTTCCTAGCCAACCCATAACATTTTACTGGCATTGTTCGGGGATGAAAAACGTAAAAAGGGGTAAAAACTTTACACTTTTGTCCTTACACCTTTGTTCTGCGACATTAAAGTAAACACCCCTCCCACAAAATTCTCCCACACACTTTAGACGCGGGCAAAGGTGCTTTGCAAAGAATGCCTTATAAAGAGCCCTTAACTAGCTAGCTAACACTTTTGTCGAAACATCTCTAATGACTTCTTTCTTGCTTTATTTGCACTCCACACTGTTCCCCTTGGATCAAAAAATAGTTTGGCCCCCTGGTTTTAGCGTTTGGGGGAGTATGGCCCAAATGCCATCCCCCTGGATCCGCCAGTGACTTAACACGCTCATTGCTGGTGGGCGAAATTCGCCCCCTCCTGGTTTTCCCGGAATAACGCAAAAACCAAGAAACGCAGAGCAACGAAACCTACAGTACCTTATTCCTGATCAATTCTACGCATCTCACCAAATTTTTGAGGGCAGGTCATGTCAGGTCAAGGAGCTATCCAAGGTCAAGCGACCCGACCTCAAAACCTAAAATTACGAGTTTGATACGGCGCCTAAGGAGCATCAGCCAACCGATCAGTTTGAAACTCCCACAATATGATGAAGCTATTAGGGTCTACAAATCTGCTATCTCGGAATTTTGATATTGTTGACCGAAGGTGCGGTCAATTTTTTGGTCACCCCATTTTAAGTCAATGGAGAAAAATAGAAAGGGCTCGTTTTGGTAAAGCCGGGATAGATAAAGCTGAAAATGCTCAAACGGTGTATTCTTACCACGATCTTGACCATAAAGCTGAGTTTTGGACCATCTGACCTCTCAAAGGTCATGTCAGGTCACAGGAGCATACAGTGATTGTTTTGGCAATAACTTCTCACTGATTTGAGATAAAGCTCCCATTTTGGTTTTATTGTGCTTGTATTGTCACGAGGAGTCCATTGATATGTAATATGACCATACCAGGTCACCCTGTGACCTTGACCTAACTAGGTGTTAGGTCATTTTCACAGTTTGACCTAGGAAGGTCATATTATACATCATTCGATTTACCACAATGAGAGGAAACCAATGATGCATAAATATGTGCTCTAGCTCCACTGAGAGAAAAATCTAGAGGGGGAAACGTACATTGCCCTGTTGTAAGCCTATGGGGCATTATTTGACCTATGCTGACCTCAATATTGACCTGAAATAAAAATACTTCGTATAATTTCTCTTCGTCTCGTGAAGAGCTTTCAAACGCCGTCCGTAATATTTCTTTAGCTTTCCTGGGAAATGAGATACGGAGGGAGGGGACGAAATTCGCCCCCCTCCAGCGGGGTGCGTCATGCCAGGGACCCCAGCGGGGTGCGTGTCAACATACTTTAAGAGATGCGCCCAAAAACCGTGTTAAAAAACTTTCGGACTATGGGGGCAGTGCCCACCATTTTCCAGCCGTTCCCGTACCTTTTTTCAGCAACAAATCAAACGATAAGCCGAGTTACCTTCGGCCCCACCGAAATCGAAGGCCCTTTCCCACAAGTTCAAAATGATTCCTGCGCGGATGCTTTAACACGCACCCCGATGGGGGGGGCAAAATTCGCCCCCCTCCCCTCCTGGTTTTCCCCGGATAAAGCAAACACGAAGAGTCGCAGAGCAACGAAACTTGCAGTACCTTATCCCTGATCAATTTTACGCCTCTGAATTTTCTAGGTCAAGTCGTGTCAGGTCAAGGAGCTATCCACGGTCAAGTGACCCGACCTCAAAACCTAGAATCACAAGTTTGAAGCGGCGCATAAGGAACATCTGCCCATCGATCAGTTTGAAACTTTCACAATATGATGAGGTCATTAGGGTCTACAAATCTGCTGTCTCGGAATTTTGATATCATTGACCTAAGATGGGGTAATTTTTTGGTCACCATATTATAAATCTATGGTGAAAAATTGAAAGGTCTCGTTTTCCGTAAATACTGGTTAGATAAAATTGAAAATTCTCAAACCGTGTATTTTTGCCACGATATTGGCCTTGAAGGTTATTTTGAATATTTGACCTATCAAAGGTCATGTCAGGTCACAGGAGCAAACTGTGATTGTTTTGTCCATAACTTCTCACTGAATTGAGATAAAGCTCTCATTTTGCTTGCATTTTGCTTATATTGTCACAGGGAGTCGATTGATATGCAAAATGACCATGCCAGGTCACCCTGTGACCCTGACCTAGCTCGATGTCAGGTCATTTTCACATTTTTGACCTAGCAAGGTCATATTATACGAGTGCATTATTCGATTCACCACGATGAGAGGAATCCAATGTTGTGTAAATATTTGCTCTAACTCCACTGAATAAATATATAGAGGGGGAAACGTGCACTGCCCTGTTGTAAGCCTATGGAATATTCTTTGACCTATGCTGACCTCAATATTGTCCTGACATAAGAATACTTCCTGTAATTTTTCTTCGCCACGTCAGGAGCTTTCGAACGCTGTGCGTAATCTTTAGCTTTCCTGGGAAATGAGATACGGAAGGAAGAGGGCGAAATACGCCCCCCCAGCGCGGTGCGTCATGCCAGGGAACCCAGCGGGGCGCGTGTTGAGCTTCCTACTCATCAAAGGTCACAGCTCGAAAAGCTGCAAACGTGGTTAAGCCAGGAGTTTTTGGTGTCTTTTTAAACTGGCGCGCAGACAAACGGCTACCTATTTAGTGTTATTTTTTGCATTTTACCACCATTTAAAGCTTATCTATGGTGTTACATTGTTCTTGGACCAACAAAGCTTTGAACACTTATCTATCCCTCGCCCCGGGGTGGGGGTGTTTGAACATCCCCATTCGGGTTTTTGGCGGCACGAAAAACGGCGGCGCCGCCAAAATGATTTTCTATATCGATGACCTAAGATAAAGTACGGATCAAGACCTCTCTATTGGAAATGCATGGGAAAAACAGAAATTGGGCTGTATTTGTGTAGATGCAGCTGAGAATACCTCCATCTTCTCCAAATCGCAGTATCCTGGGCCCCTTTTCAGGTTCATGTTGCAATTTAAGACCTGTGACCGCTGAGAGGTCATCTGTGCTACTTAAGCAGTTTTCAGAACTAGGTAAATAACTTTGCATGAAATGATGGTACAACTTTTATTTTGACACCATTGCGCTTGGATTGCTATTGCAAGTCGATTGATGTGCATATTGACTAGGCTAGATAAAATGTGACTTTGACCTAACTTGAGGTCAGGTAATTTTTTGTGTTTTGACCTAGTATGATCATATTATGCATCATTCGATTCGCCGTGATGAGAGGAAGCGAATGGTGCCTAGAAAATGGTTCTAAAACTCAACTCTTTGAGACGCTAGAGCCGAAAAACTCTACTCAAAATGCCACTTTCTTTGACCTGTCATGACCTCAATATTAACCTGAGCCAAACAATGACTGATATAGTTTCTTCATGAATTTCTATGAGCTATCCACCAGCCTTCGCGTCTTGCGCTATCCCGCGTAGGGGCCGAGTTCGAGGGGGCAGGCGTTCAAACACCTCCCCCCACGCACCCACCAGGGCTAAGGTGGCTCGGAGGCCCACCAGGGCGCGGGTTAATAGCCAAACTAAGGTCGAAAACTGCGTTAAGCTAGAGCCATAATGTAGGCAAATCCTCTCGTTACGGCGAATCAAATTATGTATGGTATGGACATGTGTCAAAATCTAAGAATGACCTAACCAAAGGTCAGGCCAAGAGCATTACCTTGTCAGACATAATCGATATGCATACCAATCGACTCGTAATGACAAGCTAAGCGAAATGGTACCAAAGTGAAATATCTGTTATCATTTCCTGCCAAGTTGTCCAGCGAAGTTGTCCGGGTTTCCTGCGAACCCATGTCAGAAAGAGGCTTAAATAGTCCCAAATGACCTTACATAGATCATAGAACAAACATGTCAAGCTGGTCCTTTGGGGTGGCCCAATATACTTCTATTACGAGAACAGGAAGCTATTTTGACCTTTGCCCTTCTGGAGGTATTTTACTCCCTCGCCCTACCGGGGGATCGATTCGACCCTTATCCGTTTGAAAACTAAGAAAGGTGGAAAGACGCGGTAAAGCGCAGCCTGTTGCCCGAGATCTGAACTCTCCGACAGTGTACAATTATGTTTACCCTAGGTTAACTAGTAACCTCGTGAGGTCAAAAATGGTGAAATTTTGAGACATTTAGAAAATCCCTTATGATTCGGGAATCAATAGACCTAGAACCAAGGTGTCAATGCGTTTGTCGTAACCCAAGGAGTTCCACAATATGTGGCATGACCTGGCAAGGTCACGCATGACCTTGGCCTTAGACCACCTAACATAACCTTAGGTCAAAGTCGAAGTGAGGTCGCATACCATCGAATCCTTGGGTGATGCTCGTAACTATGATACCAAATTAATTTCTACATCTTGTCCCGTCCATGAGTATAGCCAACAAGAGCTTCTAAAACGGTAACCTTTGCTGACCTTTGGGGACCCCTGGTGCCTTCGTTATGGAATTGATCTCAAAATAGATGGCGTATTCCAAATTGCCTTTTCAGGAGCCTTCGAATCCTTTTTAGAAACCTGATCTGCCTCTTCTAGAAGCCGAGTAACGCCCGGTTTTTCAGATATATTTTAGTACCAAAATTGCCTTACATGGGCATAGAAATGGCGTCATAACTCGGTGACCCGACATGACATTTACTTAAAATTTGGTCAAGATGTGTCGAAGTAATTTTGTTATACAATTTCCACGCAGCATTGGGCTAAACGAAACTTTTTGTGTCATCACAAAAAATAACGAGGGGCGTCGAATCGGCCCCCCGAAGGACGAGGGTTAACCAATATGAGCCAAAATATAGCTATTTTACAGTTTTTACCCTGTATTTCCATTGAAGAGGTCGCCCGTAAATGAAACTAGGTGTATCACCGATTTCATAAAACCCGGAATATATGTTGCAGCACCCGGTAGGCCCATGATGGTTTTTAAGTGTCGGATTGCTAGGTTAAACGTGCCCCCCGAAGGAGGAGGGTTAACCAATATGAGCCAAAATATAGCTATTTTACAGTTTTACCATGTATTTCCATTGAAGAGGTCGCCCGTAAATGAGACTAGGCATATCACCGATTTTATAAACCCGGAATATATGTTGCAGCACCCGGTAGGCCCATAATGGTTTTTAAGTGTCGGATTGCTAGGTTAAACGTGTTCTTACTTATAAATAACTTTACTTTACTTATTGCATAAATGCAATCCTAATATTTTAGATGAAGTCACTTTCCTTTGCCTGATGACTTAACCTAACATGACCAAACTTGATTTTTTAAAGATGCGGAATTGATCAAGGAAGAGATATGAAAGGTACGGCGGCGCAGCGGCGCCGTTTATCCGCTATCCTTACAAAGCCTTATGGAGACCATCGATGCTCCTCTCGGACGGGCGAGGGTTAAGCACAAGCTACGTTTCCCAGATACTGGCCCTGATTTCCCTCCCTTTCTAAACAAGTTCCAATAGATCACAGCTACCACATGTTGCGTTTTGACCCTCTTTTGGTGCGTATTATCAGCTATGGACAGGTCTGATCTACATGCAGCCTAAATAAGTTCAGAAATAAATTGCAGCATGCACTATGGCATTTTGGAAAAGAAGTCCAGCATTTTTTTCTGTATGGAAGACATGATCAAGGAAGCGACGAGTGCACTCGATGGTACTGATTCTGAGACAACGGCGACACGGCAATTAACATTTTGGAAAACGCGCTCTTTCGGCTTTGGTCGCAAATGGCAGCTACCTAATTTCCATAGTTACTCCTGCGGCTCACCGTCTAAATATGACCTCATGCGGTTATATGAAATCTTCAGATCACTTAAGTAATCTTCTAAACTCGACATTATCTTTAGATGAATAGTTACAAGAGAACTCCGAATCTTTGATACTTATTATTTAATTGCTACATAATCCTGACATTATGTCCTATTAGAACATCGCATAATAGTTTTAGGGGTGCTTTTGGAAGTTTAGGGGTGCTTTCAAAAGTTTTAGGGGTGCTCGCGCACCCCTAAAAGTATACAAAGTTACACGCCTGCTCTGTAGAGTGTTTCAGAATGAATGTTCTTAAGTGATACACTGGAAAAAATGAACACAAGGAGGATGTGTTTTCCGTTGAGCAGTCTTATGAAGTATATACTCAACACAGGTTTGAGTTGTAAATTTAATGGAACTACAACACGGCTGTGCTCTTCAAGAATGGTACCAAATTAAAATACCGGTCAGATGTGTAAAGTCTCAACCAACATAGCAATATGGTGTCAGATATCTGAATTCTGTTTGTTGATGGTGCACATGTATATTTTGAAAATTGGACAAGCTTGCTAAGCCATTGGTATTGAACTTAAGTTTGAAAGTAAATATCACCTGGTAAAATGGTAATGACAACTTTTTTCCCTAAAACTGACACAAAATTGCCGTTTTATCTTCTGACATCTTCACAGGAAACAAGTGTGAGACGGAAATACTGACACACGCGGGGAGTTTAAACGTGTTGCATTGACACTCCTACGTACTTCTTTCCAAAGTTTAATGCTAGGATATGTGTGTGCTACACAACATGAATGTTCATCAAATAATGCGTAAGTAAAGTAAAGTAAAGTGCAGCAAGATATTTTGAATTTTTTCGACTATGTCACACATTATTGTTATCGTTACCATTATTGTCTCGCATTACCGTCTCTGGCTATCAGTGTCACCCCCGGCTCATCACTGTCACTGCCGGTTTATCACTTTTACGTTGATTCGGGCCGCTCCTGGCTCAGGACTACCGCACCTGTCTTGAAGTTTAAAGTTTTATTCGAAAGAGATCCACATACATGACAGGGCTTTTCACTCATCTATGAATATTGCAGGAGACACATTGACTTTGAAACGTTGCATTTGGTGAGCCCAATTTTTTATTGAGTTTAAATTTTTTCTCACAAAATGCACAGATACAGGGTGAGGTAGCAAGGGGCGTACCCCAGAGGCATTAAAAACCATGTCTTAACCCTCGCCCCACCGGGGCCATCGATGGCCCCCTAAGGTTTTTTCAAGATAGCAGAAAAACGACGAAACGCAGCACCGCGTTTGAGGGCTCTATCTCTCACCGCATCATTTTCCCACCATCCCTTAAAATTTTTCTCCGGGTCACTAAAGGTCAGGTCACCAGGCGAGGTCAACCAAGGTTACCTCACTTCAACTTTGAAGCTCTATAAAAGCTACATTTCTTAGTCGATCAATTTGAAACTTGCTACACTTCATGACCCTTCCAGGGTCTACAAGGTGTATATCTGGGATTTTTCGATTTGGTGACCTGAGGTCAGGTCACGAGGCGACCTCTCCCATTGGAAAAGCATGGGGAAAAGCTGTCTTATGATCTAAAAGCCGCAAAAATGATTGCAGATACTCAGACTGCTCAGAACAGCGTTTTCGGACACCCTTTCACGGATCCCATGCGTCATATTTGCTCTTAGACTTTTCCAAGGTCATCCAAGGTCACCAGGGGTCTAAAACAGTATTTTGACAATAACTTTTGGCCTAATTAAGCTAGAGCGCTGAAACAAACACCATCGTGTTTGCCTTGTCACTGGCTTTCATTTGATATACGGCAAGGTCACTTTCTGACCTTTCGTGACCTCAGGTCACAAGTCACGAGGTGACCTCTGGAGGTCAAACCACTGGCGGAAGGTCTTTACGTTCCGCATAGCGGAAAAAGGACTGCCAATTTCCTATAAAATGTACTTAACCAGATCTCAATAGATCTAAAGGCGTTGGAGTTATGCCCAGTTTTCTTAAGCATTGCATATTTGAGTAAAAATATCCTATCGTGACCTTTCTTGACCTCTGGAGGTCAAACCATTGACCTGAGCGTTTAAACATACGAAGTAATTTCTTACTGAATTCACGCGAGCTTTCTAATGCACTTTGCAGATTTGCGCTAACCCCCATATTTTCGGAGTTAGAGGGGCATCGATGGCCCCCCGTGGGGCGAAGGTGGCGCCTGACCCCCGGTGGGGCGCGGGTTTCGTATTTTTTCAAGAATTTTTGAAATGATTGTTCGGTATCCACTCATGGCCTCCCAGTGAACGAATGCCGCATACAGAATGCTAATATTTTTAACAATTAATTATATTCAAGCCATTTATTGGTCTCATATACGGGGATCAAAACCTCCTTTCTTGCTATTCCCGGCTGGGATTTGAAACTGGGTTAGTGGCGTGAGAGCCGAGTGCCCTACAGCGCCTCTGCGTCCATACACTGAGCTGATTTTTGTTTTGTTCCGTCAACCCGATGCTCTCAATTTAATCAAAACTATGCTAACAAATTTTCGCTCGTACATTCGTAAAACAGTCCATTTTTCACAGGATCTGTAAAGCAGAAGCCCGGCCTCACGAGCACCGAGGGAGTTGTCGACAAGGTGGTAGCCGTCTGGCTCACTAACTACCGCGACCAAGACGGTTAGCGCAACAACCGCAGCCACGGTGGAAGCAGCGACAACGGCGGCCGGCGCTAAAGAATCGACGGTGGTGCCACCAGTGACCGGGATCGGAGTACCGACGGTGGCGCCACCAGTGATCGCAGTGGTAGCTTCGATGGTAATGCCACCAGCGACCACAGTGGCAGCATCGATAGTGACGCCATCAGTGGTTGCAGTCGGGCTATTGCCTGCTCTGTATCTCAATCCAGTGGGGAGAACACGTATAGTTGTGGAGATGCAGAATCCCGGATTGCTGGGAGGTCAGGACCCCTGAAGTTCTGGTCTTACACTTACTTTGTATTTGAATTGCATCGCAGTGCCAGCGTTAACCCATCCAGAACCCCCCTGAATCAAGAAGGGATCTCCAGCTTTGCCTCCATAAACTATGCAGCGTAACTTTTGTGTTTTTATCCCCCTCTCTTCCCAGGCTCTTTGTCACCCATCGGTCATATGTTAAGCTTGATGACATTGTGTGTGGATCCCACCGTCCTTTGTGTCACTTAATTTATAGATAGCCCTTTTATCCTTCATCCAAGAGGAATTTTGATACTTTCATGCAGCACCGGTTGTTCTCTGTTTTGAGCTATCCATGTTTTATTGTGTGATAGTTTTACTTGTTGGCATCTTTGTGCATGTTTGCTTAGAACGTTGATGTTTGGAAGTGCCTAGGAGATAAAAGTACAGAAAGCTCTGAAATAAATGCTTAGCAGTATTTTTACTGTTTTAGTTGCTATAAGTGAGGGTAAAAATAACAAAATGGAAAAACGTTTGAATTTTGTCGCGTATCTCCCTTTAACGACTTGCCACTGAATGTAATGAGCTGGAACGTTCACAAAATGTGTGCAGGGCAAAACCACTGATCCATGAGTTGTACATGATCTAAATATTGGTCAAATGTAGTTAGGGTGCATTTAGCTTTTGTCGTGAAACTCTTATTTAAGGTGTTCATGCGACAGGTTTGCCTTTTTGGTGCATCTAAGTATGGGGCTTCATAATGGGAGAGGAATCATGACGGAATTCATATGGGAAGCATATGGGATGCATATGTACAAACCCACATCAGCACCACCCGGAAACCAAATGACATGCATATGTACGGATCTACATCGATACCACATGGAAACCATATTGCCAGCATTTGGGAGGAGGGGTTCACACAGATACCACCTAGAAACCATATGGAAAGTATCTGTATTGGCCCGCATCGGCACCACATAGAAACCATATACCCTCTACCGCTGTGAACCCACCTGCATACCATCAGGAGCCCATTTCATTCCCATCTTCCAAGGCCCTTATGGAACCCATCTGGAACCCGCGGCCACTTCCATATGATCCCCACATGGTCGACCCATGTAGGGCCCACATAGAACAAGTGGGCAGCCCACCCGCACTACGCATATTTCCCACATGGGCATGTTTGCTGGGGTTCTTTAGCCAGATTTATCCTTCTGGTATGAAGGTGCTATATACCATATTTGAAGAAAATCGAAGTAGTCCGCCCTATTTGCCAAAATTTTCAAAGTGCCCTAGTGGGGCCCCTATGGGCCCCATGACTAAAATGATGGTTGCATTATCTTTGGGAAAACGAGCCTTTTCATATGATAGGATCACTGTATGATTTTTTTGTATTTATTGGTGGATAATTGGTTTTAGAAAATTCGAGGCCCCTTTAGGGCCCCTCTTAATCAATGCAACGGGCATGTTTTTCAGCCAGATTTATCCTTCTGGTATGAAGGTGCTATATACCAATTTTGAAGAAAATCGAAGTAGTCCGCCCTATTCGCCAAAATTTTCAAAGTGCTTTAGTGGGCCCCTATGGGCCCCATGACTAAAATGATGGTTGGATTATCTTTGGGAAAACGAGCTCTTTCATAATATAGGTATCATTGTATGATTTTTTTGTATTTATTGGTGGATAATTGGTTTTTGAAAATTCGAGGTACCTTTAGGGCCCCTCTTAATCAATGCAACGGGCGTGTTCTTCAGCCAGATTTATCCTTCTGGTATGAAGGTGCTATATACCAATTTTGAAGAAAATCAAAGTAGTCCGCCCTATTTGCCAAAATTTTCAAAGTGCCCTAGTGGGGCCCCTATGGGCCCCATGACTAAAATGATGGTTGGATTATCTTTGGGAAAACGAGCTCTTTCATATGATAGGTATCATTGGATGATTTTTTCTATTTATTGGTGGATAATTGGTTTTAGAAAATTCGAGGCCCCTTTAGGGCCCCTCCTAATCAATGCAACGGGCATGTTCTTCAGCGAGATTTATCCTTCTGGTATGAAGGTGCTATATACCAATTTTGAAGAAAATCGAAGCAGTCCACCCTATTCGCCAAAACTTTCAAAGTGCCCTAGTGGGGCCCCTATGGGCCCCATGACTAAAATGATGGTTGGATTATCTTTGGGAAAACGAGCTCTTTCACATGATAGGTATCATTGTATGATTTTGTTTGTATTTATTGGTGGATAATTGGTTTTAGAAAATTCGAGGCCCCTTTAGGGCCCCTCTTAATCAATGCAACGGGCATGTTCTTCAGCCAGATTTATCCTTCTTGTATTAAGGTGCTATATACCAATTTTGAAGAAAATCGAAGTAGTCCGCCCTATTCGCCAAAATTTTCAAAGTGCCCTAGTGGGGCCCCTATGGGCCCCATGACTAAAATGATGGTTGCATTATCTTTGGGAAAACGAGCCCTTTCATATGATAGGTATCATTGTATGATTTTTTTGTATTTATTGGTGGATAATTGGTTTTTGAAAATTCGAGGCCCCTTTAGGGCCCCTCTTAATCAATGCAACGGGCATGTTCTTTAGCCAGATTTATCCTTCTGGTATGAAGGTGCTATATACCAATTTTGAAGAAAATCGAAGTAGTCCGCCCTATTTGCCAAAATTTTCAAAGTGCCCTAGTGGGGCCCCTATGGGCCCCATGACTAAAATGATGGTTGCATTATCTTTGGGAAAACGAGCCTTTTCATATGATAGGGATCACTGTATGATTTTTTTGTATTTATTGGTGGATAATTGGTTTTAGAAAATTCGAGGCCCCTTTAGGGCCCCTCTTAATCAATGCAACGGGCATGTTCTTCAGCCAGATTTATCCTTCTGGTATGAAGGTGCTATATACCAATTTTGAAGAAAATCGAAGTATCCGCCCTATTCGCCAAAATTTTCAAAGTGCCCTAGTGGGGCCCCTATGGGCCCCATGACTAAAATGATGGTTGGATTATCTTTGGGAAAACGAGCCCTTTCATATGATAGGTATCATTGTATGATTTTTTTGTATTTATTGGTGGATAATTGGTTTTTGAAAATTCGAGGCCCCTTTAGGGCCCCTCTTAATCAATGCAACGGGCATGTTCTTCAGCCAGATTTATCCTTCTGGTATGAAGGTGCTATATACCAATTTTGAAGAAAATCGAAGTAGTCCGCCTGATTCGCCAAAATTTTCAAAGTGCCATAGTGGGGCCCCTATGGGCCCCATGACTAAAATGATGGTTGGATTATCTTTGGGAAAACGAGCTCTTTCATATGATAGGTATCATTGTATGATTTTTTTGTATTTATTGGTGGATAATTGGTTTTTGAAAATTCGAGGCCCCTTTAGGGCCCCTCTTAATCAATGCAACGGGCATGTTCTTCAGCCAGATTTATCCTTCTGGTATGAAGGTGCTATATACCAATTTTGAAGAAAATCAAAGTAGTCCGCCCTATTCGCCAAAATTTTCAAAGTGCCCTAGTGGGGCCCCTATGGGCCCCATGACTAAAATGATGGTTGGATTATCTTTGGGAAAACGAGCTCTTTCATATGATAGGTATCATTGGATGATTTTTTTTCTATTTATTGGTGGATAATTGGTTTTAGAAAATTCGAGGCCCCTTTAGGGCCCCTCTTAATCAATGCAACGGGCATGTTCTTAAGCCAGATTTATCCTTTTGGTATGAAGGTGCTATATACCAATTTTGAAGAAAATCGAAGTAGTCCGCCCTATTCGCCAAAATTTTCAAAGTGCCCTAGTGGGGCCCCTATGGCCCCATGACTAAAATGATTGTTGGATTATCTTTGGAAAAACAAGCCCTTTCATATGATAGGTATCATTGTATGATTTTTTTGTATTTATTGGTAGATAATTGGTTTTTGAAAATTTGAGGCACCTTTGGGGGCCCTCTTAATCAATGCAACGGGCAAATTCTTCAGCCAGATTTATCCTTCTGGTATGAAGGTGCTAAATACCAATTTTGAAGGAAATCGAAGTAGTCCGCCCTATTCGCCAAAATTTTCAAAGTGCCCTGGTGGGGTCCCTATGGGCCCCATGACTAAAATGATGGTTGGATTATCTTTGGGAAAACGAGCCCTTTCATATGATAGGGATCATTGTATGATTTTTTGTATTTATTGGTGGATAATTGGTTTTTGAAAATTCGAGGCCCCTTTAGGGCCCCCTCTTAATCAATGCAACGGGCATGTTCTTCAGCCAGATTTATCCTTCTGGTATGAAGGTGCTATATACCAATTTTGAAGAAAATCGAAGTAGTCCGCCCTATTCGCCAAAATTTTCAAAGTGCCCTAGTGGGGCCCCTATGGGCCCCATGACTAAAATGATTGTTGGATTATCTTTGGGGAAACGAGCTCTTTCATATGATAGGTATCATTGTATGATTTTTTTGTATTTATTGGTGGATAATTGGTTTTAGAAAATTCGAGGCCCCTTTAGGGCCCCTCTTAATCAATGCAACGGGCATGTTCTTCAGCGAGATTTATCCCTCTGGTATGAAGGTGCTATATACCAATTTTGAAGAAAATCGAAGTAGTCCGCCCTATTCGCCAAAATTTTCAAAGTGCCCTAGTGGGGCCCCTATGAGCCCCATGACTAAAATGATGGTTGCATTATCTTTGGGAAAACGAGCCCTTTCATATGATAAGTATCATTGTATGATTTTTTTGTATTTATTGGTGGATAATTGGTTTTAGAAAATTCGAGGCCCCTTTAGGGCCCCTCTTAATCAATGCAACGGGCATGTTCTTTAGCCAGATTTATCCTTCCGGTATGAAGGTGCTATATACCAATTTTGAAGAAAATCGAAGTAGTCCGCCCTATTCGCCAAAATTTTCAAAGTGCCCTAGTGGGGCCCCTATGGGCCCCATGACTGAAATGATGGTTGGATTATCTTTGGGAAAACGAGCTCTTTCATATGATAGGTATCATTGGATGATTTTTTTCTATTTATTGGTGGATAATTGGTTTTAGAAAATTCGAGGCCCCTTTAGGGCCCCTCTTAATCAATGCAACGGGTATGTTCTTCAGCCAGATTTATCCTTCTGGTATGAAGGTGCTATATACCAATTTTGAAGAAAATCGAAGTAGTGCACCCTATTCGCCAAAATTTTCAAAGTGCC
The DNA here is from genome assembly GCA_034440635.1 of Lepas anatifera. Taxonomy (NCBI): domain Eukaryota; kingdom Metazoa; phylum Arthropoda; class Thecostraca; family Lepadidae; genus Lepas; species Lepas anatifera. The sequence continues at coordinate 206,545 of JAOTON010001869.1, read as the reverse complement.
CTAGTGGGGCCCCTATGGGCCCCATGACTAAAATGATGTTTGGATTATCTTTTGGAAAACGAGCCCTTTCATATGATAGGTATCATTGTATGATTTGTTTTTATTTATTGGTGGATAATTGGTTTTTGAAAATTCGAGGCCCCTTTAGGGCCCCTCTTAATCAATGCAACGGGCATGTTCTTCAGCCAGATTTATCCTTCTGGTATGAAGGTGCTATATTCCAATTTTGAAGAAAATCGAAGTAGTCCGCCCTATTCCCCAAAATTTTCCAAGTGCCCTAGTGGGGCCCCTATGGGCCCCATGACTAAAATGATGGTTGGATTATCTTTGGGAAAACAAGCCCTTTCATATGATAGGTATCATTGTATGATTTGTTTTTATTTATTGGTGGATAATTGGTTTTTGAAAATTCGAGGCCCCTTTAGGGCCCCTCTTAATCAATGCAACGGGCATGTTCTTCAGCCAGATTTATCCTTCTGGTATGAAGGTGCTATATAGGAATTTTGAAGAAAATCAAAGTAGTCCGCCCTATTCTCCAAAATTTTCAAAGTGCCCTAGTGGGGCCCCTATGGGCCCCATGACTAAAATGATGGTTGGATTATCTTTGGGAAAACGAGCTCTTTCACATGATAGGTATCATTGTATGATTTTTTTGTATTTATTGGTGGATAATTGGTTTCTGAAAATTCGAGGCCCCTTTAGGGCCCCTCTTAATCAATGCAACGGGTGTGTTCTTCAGCCAGATTTATCCTTCTGGTATGAAGGTGCTATATACCAAATTTGAAGAAAATCGAAGTAGTCCGCCCTATTCGCCAAAATTTTTAAAGTGCCCTAGTGGGGCCCCTATGGGCCCCATGACTAAAATGATGGTTGCATTATCTTTGGGAAAACGAGCCCTTTCATATGATAGGTATGATTGTATGATTTTTTTGTATTTATTGGTGGATAATTGGTTTTAGAAAATTCGAGGCCCCTTTAGGGCCCCTCTTAATCAATGCAACGGGCATGTTCTTCAGCCAGATTTATCCTTCTGGTATGAAGGTGCTATATACCAATTTTGAAGAAAATTGAAGTAGTCCGCCCTATTCGCCAAAATTTTCAAAGTGCCCTAGTGGGGCCCCTATGGGCCCCATGACTAAAATAATGGTTGGATTATCTTTGGAGTATAAAGATGATGCGAAAAACATATTTTTTGTTTCTTTTTGTGTCCTCTATGATCAGAAATAACTCTTTTTCGTAAAGAGTTAGGCGTGGACTGAATATGAATCTGTGCTGAATCTGTGCTGAACCTGTGCTGAATCTGTGCTGAATCTGTGCTAACTTCCGTTACATCCTGAGCCGGGCCGCGTGGGGAAAACCGCCCGACGCTCTGACGTCACGCACACGCTCTGACGTCACACACACGCTCTGACGCCACAGCCTCCAGAACTTTCTCACGCTACGCAGAAAGCGCGCGCAGCCATAAAACTGAAAACTAAACTCGAGCGGTTCTGCACGGTATAACGTAAGTTAATATAGCCAGCCATTCTCATGGATCGCCTTAACACGCGCATTGACGGGGGTCTGAGCCACCTTCGCATTGGCGGGGGGGCGGGTACCCGCCCCCCTAAGATCTCGAGAACCACGGTAGGTAGCGAAAAACGGTAAACGGCGTTGGGCTGCCCATCCACTTCTCCATCGAAAACATTTGAACCATTTTTTTGTCAGGTCACATTTAAGGTCACGAGAGGTCAAAACATGCCCGTCATAGGGATAACATGTAAATTCAGTTTTTCGCCCATGAAATCTGAACAAGTAAAGATAGAGCAAAACGACTTCAACTATATGAATCCTCTTAGCAAGCCGAATCGAATGATATATAATTTGACCTTGCTAGGTCAAATCAAGGATTTGACCTGACCTGAGGTCAGGTCAGGGTAAAATTATATAAAATGCATATCATTAGAACCGCAAAGCCCAGGCGAGTCTAATGCAGCTAAAATAAATGCTCTATCACCATCCGTTACTGAGTTATTCCGTAAAAACCATTTTTCCCATGTATTTCCAATGGAGAGGTCATGCCTCGTACCTGACCTTAGGTCATCGATATCAAAAATACCGGAACATATTTTAGAGAACTCGGTGGGGCCATTATGTGATGTGAGTTTCAATCGGATAAGTTCACCCTGCTTCGACTTATGCTATCTTAAACTTTTTTTGAGGTTGGGTCACTTGACCTGTACTGATGACCTGACCTGAGATGACCTAACCATAAAATTTTCACAGAAGTTGTAAAAATGATGAGGGAAAAGGTATACCAAGTACGGCGGCGCTACGCGCCGCCGTTTTTCTGCTGTCTCCGAAAAACCTGAGGGGGGCGGGTACCCGCCCCCCCGTCAATGCGCGTGTTAACAATGCAAACCTGCCAAGCGGAGCTTGGCTGGTTGGTAGTTACGACTCCATCCACCAAAATCTTGCAAAGGAATCTACCTTCAGTCTGGACAAGGCCATCAGCCGAAAGGTGACAGGCAGCTATGAAATTATCCGGCACCAAAAAGATGTCCTTGTTAAAACCAGCAACGCTGCCTCCACTAAAGCCTTGCTTCAAACCACAACTTTCGGATCGAAACCGGTGAGTTTCGCCATTCATAAGTCTCTGAACTTCTACCGGGGCACAATTCGTGCGCCAGAGGCTTCCCACCTCTCTGAAGACGAAATCGAGCGCAACTTTGATTTTGAGGGCCAAAGTGTGCTCACCATTCAAAGACTCACTCTCTCAAGCCCACCACCGAAAAAGCCCCTCACCGTAAAGACAATCGCTTCCTGGTCACCTTCGACACAAAGTGCCGAGATGACTGTGGCCGTGTCAAACTGGGCGACTGTGTCTACCCAGTGAAGCCGTTCTACCCCAACCCCATCAGGTGTCAAATCTGTCAAAGGTACGGCCACGTTGAGTCCAGCTGTAAAAACCCCGCCCCCCGCTGTGGCAAGTGCAGTGCTGCACACCGAACCAAAGACTGCACCTCCCTTAGCCTCCTGTGTGCTGCCTGTGGCGGCGCCCATGGGGCTACCGATCCTAAGTGCCCAGCCTGGCTCCGTGAAAAACATGTAAATATGGTGACTGAAGACGAAAAGCTCCCCTTCGACCTGGCCCGCAAAAAAGTGCGTGAGAGCGAAAAACGCCACTCCCTAACCCAGGCACGTAGTGGCAAGGCCACCGCGGCAGCCCCCCAGCACAGCTGGCCAGGCCACTCCTCAGCTCACCGCCTCCCAAAAGCGTCCCCTTCGCCCCCTGATGGAGCCACTAGTCATGGTACCCCTTCGGCTGGCCATCCCCCATGTCATGCAAAACACGCACCACAGCACAAACACCTTTTGGCGCAAGTGGACTCCCAACACGGGCTGGACGGATCCCCCATCCAACCCAGCCTGTTCCATTCCGGGTCTTCCGCCCAAAAGTACCGCCGCCCCCCGTCCCTCACATGGCACCAGGAAGAACTGGACCCCAACCGAAGGGCAGAAAAGCAGCCCTCAGCAGGTGCCTAGCTGTACTGAGTTTCCCCCGCTCCCAGCCCCCTCCCACCCAAAGTCACCGGTGCACCCCCTCCCATGCGCCGCCTACGGCGGGCGCCGGGACGGAAACACCAGAGTGGCAGCTCCCCCCTTCCAGTAAGACAGCTGCCACTCAAACAGAAAAAGTCAGTGTAGCCACCCAAACCGAAACCTCTCTCACGGACAGCAGCAAAGCTCCTGCCTCTCAAGCACCGACGACCCGCCATTGTGGCTCTCAAACAGATCTGGCATGTCATTACATGCAATCCCAATTTGCCAGTGATTCCGACACGTCAGGTAGCAACAGCGAACCTGATAGTGAGCTGCCCGGGACCGAGTCTTACCCAAATGCTGACAGCATCTCGGTCACAGACTCTGTAGAAAATAGTTATCTCATGTCGGCCTCCCCCACCAGTTCAGTCTCATCCAAATCCCTCAGGCCCGGCAGCCCCCCGGTGCCGAGGAAACTCCGGTACACCCGGCACTCGTCCCCCGTTTCCACTACCAGCGACACGAGTAGCACACATTCCTATCACCTCCGCCCTCGCCCCCGCAAACCCCCCCCAGCATCTAAGACATTAAACCACCATGGGTTCAATTCTCCAATGGAACACAAACAGTCTTATTGGGAAATTCCCCTTATTTAAATCAATCTTTGCTGAGAAAAAGCCGGCAGTAGCAGCACTCCAAGAAACCCTCTTTAATGATAATGATAATAACAAATTCAAAATCTCGGGTTACTCTTGGTACCGCCATAATGTAAACGCTACTGTCCGTAAAGGAGGCACTGCCATCCTTATTGAAAATAGCATCCCTCACAGCCAAGTGCCTTTGGTTACGCCACTCGACTGTGTCGCTATTAATGTAGAAATTCAGCACGTCAAATTGACGGTGATTTCACTGTACATCTCTCCAAGCGATCCTGACCCGTCGGCTCGGGACATCGCCCAACTTTTGGCACAAATCCCCGGCCCTTTGCTACTACTTGGAGACTTGAACGGTCATCATCCCTCATGGGGCAGCGCCACCACCACTCGCAGAGGCGAAATCATCTATGACGCAATAGACTCTCAAAATCTAGTTATCTTAAATAACGGCGCTCCGACCCACCAAGCAATGCGCGGTGGCCATTCTGACACTGCCATCGACATCTCGTGCTGCTCTCCTAGAATTGCGTCACTGTTCACCTGGGAAGTCGAAGACAACCCAGGAATGAGCGATCACCTCCCAATAAAAATTGGTATTCCCATAGGCTCAATCGACCATGTTACTCTTTTTACACCCTCATGGAATCTAAAACGTGCCGACTGGAACAAGTTTGAGGCAGAGGTCGACCTCACACTTGTCACCGGAGGTGACCCCGACTCGGCAGACATTGACTCGGTACTAAGAGCCATCAGCTCAGCAGCACATTTAACAATACCAAAAAGTCAAGGCCCCCGACAGAAAAAAGGAGCCCCATGGTGGAATGCAGAGACGGCACACGCCAAAGCTCAAATGATTAGAGCCAGGAAAGCCTACGAGAGGAGGGCACACAGCCCTACTCGCCATGCCCTCCGGGCAGCCAAAGCCCACTTCCAAAACACGTGCAAGCGGGTCCAAAAAGATAGTTTCAACGCCTTCGTTTCTAAATTCAACCGCTTCACACCCATTTCTCAAATCTGGAAAACCATTGGAGCTTTCTCTGCGAAACGACCGCCCCGTGGACCCTTCCCTCAACTGACAATCTCCAGCCAAAACATCACGGCACCCAAGGAAGTCATGGACGCCTTTGCTGATCATTACAATGGCGTTGCAGCCAACAGTTCCTACAACCAGCGCTCAAAAGACCAGGCCGAATGGTGCAAACGCCGCACATTCTTCAATTCTAGTAATCAGGAGTACTATAACGTACCTTTTACAATGACCGAACTAAATTACTCCATTAGCAAGTGTGGAAACACTGCAGTGGGCCCGGATGAAATTCACTACTCTTTCTTCAGGCACCTCAGCCAGACAGCACTAAAATATCTTCTCTCGGCCATTAACAACATGTTTCTTAGCGACTCGTTCCCCACTATGTGGCGGGAGAGTGTCATCATTCCCATTCCAAAACCTGGCAAAGAAAAAAACGGACCCTAAAGGTTATCGCCCCATTTCGCTTACTAGCTGTGCTAGCAAGCTTGTAGAGCGCATGGTCAACGTAATACTTCACGAAATTCTCGAAAAGAAACTCGATGCTATGCAATCGGGTTTCCGGCGCGGGCGAGCCACCACTGACAATCTGATCAAACTGGTCAGTGACGTCCAAAATGGCTTTTACAAGAAGCAAGTCACAATTGCTGCATTCTTAGATATCAAGTCGGCCTTTGATCGTGTACAGAAAGACGTCCTTTGGTATAAACTTTGTAAACTGGGAGTCCATGGCCACCTTGCTAGATTCATTGACAACTTTCTTAGGGACAGAAAATTCAAAGTGCGCTGCGGCACCACCTTTTCCTATCTGACATCTCAAGACCAGGGCACACCCCAGGGTAGCGTTTTATCTCCGACCCTCTTCCTAGTCATGATCAATGACATTTTTTTCCAAAAAGCTACCGCCTGGAGTTAAGTACTCCCTATTTGCAGATGATGTCGCTATTTGGAAATCCACTCCGGTCGACACTAGGCGGCGCAGTCAACCAGAATTCAAAACCGCGACTACCGAATTGCAGGGTAGTCTCGACGACATCCATGCTTGGTGCAATTCAATGGGTCTATCACTCTCGGCCGAAAAGTCATCAGTCGTAGTCTTTGCCAGGCCAGGTGTGAGACACCCTGTTCCTCAGCTCCAAATCTCAGGCAAACCCATTGAATGCGCGAAAAGCTTCAAATTCTTAGGCGTCATCCTTGATACCCGCCTTAGTTTTAACGAGCATATTACCAAAGTCGTCTCTAGCTGTCAAAAACGAGTCAATATCCTCCGCATGCTCGGCGGAACAGAGTACGGCGGGGATCGAAAGACCCTGCTCATGCTCTACAAGTCCTTGATCCGGCCCATACTCGAATATAATTCGTTCGTCTTTGACTCAACGAACAACACTAATAAGCTAAAGCTAGAGCGCATCCAAAACGCAAGTATCCGGGCAGCCACAGGCGCGCTCAGAGAATCCCCCATCACCAGCTTGTTAGTGGACAGTGGGCTGTGCCCTCTCCAAACAAGACGCCACTCCCAGCTTATCTCTTACTATATCAAGGTCCAATCTACCGGAAATCACCCGGCGAAACAATGTTTCGCCCACCCTGGACGTGTATCAAAAACTAATCGGACAACCTGGCCTCCATTTAAGAATAGAGTAGCTAAGACCCTGGAAACCCTGAACCTTGCGATTCCAGAAGCAATAGGCAAACCCCCACTCTCCCGCTTTTGGACTCGCAAACAGCCCAAAGTCGAGTTTCTTTTCACCACACGCAAAGATAACCTCACCACAGAGGAGATCTCCCAGAAATTCTTAGAGTTCCAGTCTAACAACACTGGCAAAACCTTCATTTTCACCGACGGCTCTAAAATAGGCGAAAAAGTAGGCCTCGGCATCTGGGGGCAAAATATTTGCCTCCAAAAACGACTTCCGGACAACTGCTCAATCTTTACTGCCGAGGCTGTCGCCATTCTAGATACACTAGTCCAGATTAGAACCCTAAATATTAATTCAGCCGTCATCTGTTCAGACTCTAAATCTGTCTTGCAAGCTATCAATAACGTAGTCAACCCCAGCCATCACGTAATAGCAGACATCCAGAAGCGTATCGACGATATCCCAGATGTCTCCTTTCTTTGGATCCCAGGCCACTGCAAAATTCTCGGAAATGAAAAAGCCGACGAACAGGCCAAAAAGTCTCTTGAACTCAGAGAGGTCGCACCTCTCAAATGGTCCAGAGACGATAGCAAAGCTCTCCCCCAGAACCATATCCGGAAGTACATCCAAAATGACTGGACCACTAACCACAGCGCCCATTTATTCTATATCAAGCCTAACATCGGCTACTGGCCCAGCTCCAACCAAAACAGTCGTCGGCGTGAGGTCATCCTGACCAGACTCAGAAGCGGACACACCAAATTAAATGTCTATGGGCGTGTAGGTACCTGTGGTACCTGCTCTGCCATGGAAAATCCCTACCATATCCTCATCGACAGTCCCCAGCACGACGCCCATAGGCAGCCCATGCTAGATTATTGCCGCATCAGAAACATCCCAGTAAACCTTTCCACTCTTCTCGGGAATGATCACCCTGAGCTTCTGGACAAGCTCTTTACATTCCTGAAGGCTTCTAGGCTCGAGAGCTTTATCTGAACGTCTATGGTGGCAGGTATGGAAAATACCTGCATCCGAATAGCACCCCTCATATTAGAAATAACAATTACACTAGAAACGCCCCTCTGACAAATTTAAACAATAGGTGCTTCAAACTAGGTTTTAACTGTCTGGTCCTAAGGTATGGTAGACTCAGAATAACTCCCACCCTAGGAAAAAAAAAAAAAAAAACAAAAAAACAAAACCAAAAAAAGGTTCAACTAACCAACTAACCCTACCTTACCATCCGTTCATATTTACGGGGCGCCATCAATATCTCCACGACTCAAAAAGTCCACAGTTAAATTCACCTTCAAAATGTTCTAATACCCATAATTCATATTACCCACACGACAGATAGTCCCCGACTTAAACAGTCCTCGGATCAAAAAGTCCACACTTACCCCTGGCGGCAAGGAATAGGAAACCCCACATATAGATGGCTCCACAAGTCACAAACTCCACGGATCAAAAAGTCCACAAGGCACGTGGCAGGGTGGCACTAAATGAAGCTGTAGTTATGTGTCTGCCCGTCAGATGTCAGAGCGCAGGACGCTGGCAGTGCACTATGTGGCAATTAGAAAAATGGGTATCAAAAGGAGTTTATCATTAGTGACGAATTAGGCCACGTTACCGTGGCAGGTCCTGTAGGTATGTACATTTTGGGGAACCAAACGGTCAGGTGTTTGAGGACTATGCATTTTTAGGAAAACTGGGTGCTTTGGCAGTGGCACAGCCCGAACTTTGGTATGGGGACGCACCACCTTTGAGGGGCCAGGGGCGGATCTAGCCGGTCGGTTTGGGGGGAACTAAAGTCGGAAAGCAAAAAAACTTCACACAGTGAAAAATTGCGCTACAATATGACTTGCCGGCAGAATTTCGAGCATTTCAAGCGAAAAGCAGAGCAAAGCAATAACAAATAAATTGCAATGTTCGGGGCGAAAAATGTGGGCTCAAGATACTTTTTTCCCATCAAAAGCCCAATATTTTCACTGAACTTTACTGGTTCTGTTTGAAGTTGAGAGTTGAAGTACCAAACTTCTTGCTTATAAACTAAAAAGGATTCGGAGACAAAAGGAGGTTGATCGCTCGGGGGGGAACAGAGTTTTGTCCCGAGCTTTTCTGTTTAGGGGTGGGGCAAATGCCTTTTTGCACCCTGAATCCGCCACTGTGAGGGACATCCCGGGAGAGAAGGGGCACTTTTAGCGTGTCCAGAAAACACTAGCGGATCCAAGGGAGGGTCAAAGGGGCCATGGTGCCCTCAAAAGACTACAATAGAATATTTTGGCCCCGCAAAAGGACCAAGTTTATGCCTTTTTTGTCTCAAAAATAACTTTTTTTGCTATTTTTCTCAATTTAGCCACCAAGCCTTGGTTTGGTCCCCACCAAAAAGCTGCTCCTGGATCTGCCAAAGCCAGAAAACTTATTATATCTTAATTTATATCACTTTTTGGGCACCTTTGGCCCTAGACAAATTCAACTCAAGCGCTGACAGAAAAGAAGAACTGGGCTAAAATAGGAAAAATCGCAAAAACATTATCCAAATCTTATAAACGTAGCCAAAACAAAACACTTTTGTATAGATTTAACGACAAGTCACAGCCAACTCAAGCAAGTAGTTAACCTTTGCCCCGGTGGGGGTGTTTGAACATCCCCCCGGATTTTTCTAGCGGCACGAAAAAACCGTGGCGCGAAGCGTCTCTGTACTTGGCACACCTTATCCTTGATAATTCCACAACTTTCTCCAAAATTTTAACCCTCGCCCCGCCGGGGGGGCCCATCGATGGCCCCCCTAAGGTTTTTCCGGGATAGCAGAAAAACGACGAGGCGCAGCACCGCGGTTGAGGGCTCTACCTCTCACTGCATCATTTTCCCATCATCCCTAAAATTTTTTACCCCGGGTCACCCAAGGTTAGGTCACCAGACGAGGTCAACCAAGGTCACCTCACTTCACCTTTAGAGCTCTGTAAGAGCTACATTTCAAAGTCGATCGATTTGAAACTTCCTACACTTCATAACCCCTCTAGGGTCTACAAGGTGTATATTCGGGATTTTTCGATTTCGTGCCCTGAGGTCAGGTCACGAGGCGACCTCTCCCATTGGAAAAGCATTAGGAAAAGTTGTTTCATGATATAAAAGCCACAAAAATGATTGCAAATACTCTGACTGCTCAGAACAATGTTTTTGGACACCCTTTCACGGATCCCAGGGGTCATATTTGCCCTTTGACTTTTCCAAGGTCATCCAAGGTCACCATAGGTCAAAAACAGTATTTTGACAATAACTTTTGGCCTAATTGAGCTAGAGCGGTGAAACAAACACCATCGTGTTTGTCCTGTCACTGGCTTTCATTTGATATACGGCAAGGTCACTTTTTGACCTTTCGTGACCTCAGGTCATATTAGGTCACGAGGTGACCTCTGGCGGTCAAACCACTGGCGGGAGGTCTTTACATTCCACATAGCGGAAAAAGTACTGGCAATTTGCTATCAAATGTACTTTACCAGGCCTCAATAGCTCTAATGACATAAGAGTTATGACCAGTTTGCTTAGTCATTGCATATTTGAGTGAAAATAGCCGATCTTGACCTAATTTGACCTCTGGAGGTCAAACCATTGACCTGAGCACTAAAACATGCGAAGTAATTTCTTACTGAATTCACGTGACCTTTCTATTGCACTTTGCAGATTTGCGCTAACGCCCATATTTTCGGAGTTAGAGGGGGGCCATCGATGGCCCCCCCGGTGGGGCGAAGGTGGCGCCGGACCCCCGGTGGGGCGCGGGTTAAGTTTGGGTCATCTCAGGTCAGGTCAACGGTACAAGTCAAGTGACCTCACCTCAAAAAATGTTTAAGGTGGCATAAGTATGGAATGGGTGAATCTATCGGATTGAAACTTATAACACATTATGGTCCCACCGAGTTCTACAAAATATGTTCCGGGATTTTTATATCAATGACCTAAGGTCAAGTACGGACTGTAACCTCTCTTTTGGAATTACATGAGAAAAACAGAAATTAACTGTATTTGTTAATAAGGCTGATATTTGTTATAAAGCTGATAATACCTTCAAATTTTCCAAGTAGAAGTATCCTGGGCTCCTTTCCAGGTTCATGCTGCAATTTTTGACCTGTGATCTCTGAGAGGTCATCTGGAGCTACTTAAGCAGTTTTCAGACCTAGGTCAATAGCTTTGTATGACATGATGATACATATTTTATTTTCATACCACTGCATTTGGATTGCTATTGTGAGTCGATTACTATGCATATTGACTATGCTAGGTTGAAAAATGACCTTGACCTGACCTGAGGCAGGGGCGTAGCCAGGTTTTCGCTCAGGGACGGGCGGCGCCCCAAAAAGGGCCCCTGCGACAGCGCCAAAAGGGTCCTGATGGGTAAAAAGGGTCCTACTTGTTACAGAATAGTGCTGAAGAGGGCTTAATACGCGCCCCGCTAGGGTCCCTTGCATGACGCGCCCCGCTGGGGGTGTTTTTCGCCCCCTCCCCTCCGTATCTCGTTCCCCACGAAAGCTAAAGGAAAATTACGGGCGGTGTTCGAAAGCTCTGGACAAGACGAATATATTTTATACGAAGAACTTTTATGTCAGGTCAATATTGAGGTCAGCATAGGTCAAAGAATGGCTTACAACAGAGCAGTGTACGTTTCCCTCTCTAGATCTGCTCTCATAGGAGCTAGAGCAAATATTTACGCATCATTGGATTCCTCTTATCGCGGCGAATCGAATGATGTATAATATGACCTTGCTAGGTTAAACAGTCAAAATGACCTGACCTCGAGCTAGTTAAGGGTCACAGAGTGACCTGGTATGGTCATGTTACATATCAATTGACTCCCCGTGACAATATAAACACAATGCAATCAAATGGGAGCTTTATCTCAATTCAGTGAGACTTTATTGGCAAAACAATCACTCTATGCTCCCGTGACCTGGTATGGCCTTTGAGAGGTCAGATGCTCAAAAACTCAACTCAATGGTCAAGATCGTGGTAATAATAGACGGTTTGAGGATTTTTAGCTTTATCTATCCATTATTTACTGAAAACGAGCCCATTCTATTTTTCACCATAGCCTTATAATGGGGTGACCAGCAAATTGACCCTACCTTAGGTCAACAATATCAAAATTCAGAGATAACAGATTTGTAGACCCTAATGACCTTATCATGTTGTGGAAGTTTCAAACTGATCCGTTTGCTAATGTTCCCTGGGCACTGCTTCAAACTCGTGATTTTAGGTTTTGAGGTTGGGTCACTTGACCTTGAATAGCTCCTTGACCTGAAGTGACCTTAACTCAAAAATTTTTGCATATGTGTAAAATTGATCAGGGATAAGGTACTGCAAGTTTCGCTGTGCTGCGTCTCTTCGTTTTTGAGCTATCTGGGGAAAACCAGGAAGGGGAGAATTTCGCCCTCCCTCCCCAGCGGGGCGAGTGTTAACCCTCGCCCCACCGGGGGCCATCGATGGCCCCCCTAAGGTTTTTCCGGGATAGCAGAAAAACGACGAGGCGCAGCACCGCAGTTGAGGGCTCTACCTCTCACTGCATTATTTTCCCATCATCCCTGAAATTTTTTACCCCGGGTCACCCAAGGTTAGGTCACCAGATGAGGTCAACCAAGGTCACCTCACTTCACTTTAGAGCTCTGTAAGAGCTACATTTCAAAGTCGATCGATTTGAAACTTCCTACACTTCATAACCCCTCCAGGGTCTACAAGGTGTATATCCGGGATTTTTTCGATTTCGTGCCCTGAGGTCAGGTCACGAGGCGACCTCTGCCATTGGAAAAGCATGGGGAAAAGCTATTTCATGATATAAAAGCCACAAAAATGATTGCAAATACTCAGACTGCTCAGAACAACGTTTTTGGACACCCTTTCACGGATCCCAGGGGTCATATTTGCCCTTTGACTTTTCCAAGGTCATCCAAGGTCAACAGAGGTCAAAAACAGTATTTTGACAATAACTTTTGACCTAATTGAGCTAGAGCGGTGAAACAAACACCATCGTGTTTGTCTTGTCACTGGCGTTCATTTGATATACGGCAAGGTTACTTTTTGACCTTTCGTGACCTCAGGTCATATTAGGTCACGAGGTGACCTCTGGCGGTCAAACCACCGGCGGAAGGTCTTTACGTTCCACATAGCAGAAAAAGTACTGGCAATTTGCTATCAAATGTACTTTACCAGGCCTCAATAGCTCTAATGACATAGGAGTTATGCCCAGTTTGCTTAATAATTGCATATTTGAGTGAAAATAGCCGATCTTGACCTAATTTGACCTCTGGAGGTCAAACCATTGACCTGAGCACTAAAACATGCGAAGTAATTTCTTACTGAATTCACGCGAGCTTTCTATTGCACTTTGCAGATTTGCGCTAACGCCCATATTTTCGGAGTTAGAGGGGGGCCATCGATGTCCCCCCGGTGGGGCGAAGGTGGCGCCGGACCCCCGGTGGGGCGCGGGTTAAGAGGGCCCGGTCTGGTATGAAATTTCAAATTTGGCCACAAAGCATAGTGCGGGCGAGCTGCGCTTCGCGCGGCCCGTGTCATAAAGGGGCCCTTCGGACCCTCAGGGAGCGGCGGCTGTCCCTGCCGCCCTCCGCCCTTGGCTACGCCCCTGACCTGAGGTAAGGTTATTCTTTGTTTTTTGACCTAATGTGGTCATATCATCATCATTAGATTTTCTGTGACGAGAGGAAGCGAATGGTGTCTCAAAAATGATTCTAACTCAACTCTGTCAGACGCTACAGACCAAAAATTATTCTCAAAATGTCACTTTCTTTGACCTGTCATAACCTCAATATTGACCTGAGCCAAAAAGTGACCAATATAGTTTCTTCATGAATTTTTATGAGCTACGCACCAGCCTTCATGTTTTATTTTTCTATTCCACATAAGGGCCGAGATCGAGGGGGTGTTCAAACACCCCCACCGGGGCAAAGTGGGTTTGTAGGCCCATCGTGGCGTGGGTTTAAGCTTCTTGCAGACGAATCGAAAATCTTACAGAAAATTCAATTGATCTAGGAAAATAAGTTCTGACCTTTTGCAGTGCTTTCATAAGTCCTTATGATGCAACCATGGTCCCGTTTTTAATTTTCTCGTACATCTACATGACATGCTCTTTAGCCTATGTTGAGTGCATCTTGGGGGGGACTGAAATAGTTGAAAAGGGGACTTAAATAACCTCGGAATAATCGATTAGCATATACTTACTGCCGCTTATACTCGTATTTTTCCATTCGAGCCAATTCGGGTGGGATGATCGAGCCCCCTTACCAGATCGATGTTTTTGTTCTGCAAATCCAGCTAAGAACGATCTTAGTCAATACCATGCTTCCACAGTATCATCCTCTAATCCGTAGTCATGATTTGGTAAGAAGGATTTAATGCATTCGGTGTTCAGGAATGCCTTGTGACACAGTGTTCTCAGAAAATATCCGGGAGTAGGTCACATGGACAATGTACATATAAATTCAGAGAAGGTCACTTGATTTCTTTCTCTTCACTTTTCTTTTCACTTGATAATTTCTTGGGTCACTTAAGCAGGTTCTCATGTATTAGTCAATAGTTTTGCATGGAATATGCAAAGGACTGTGTTAACATTAAGGTGAACCCCTTGCTTCTGTAAGTCAATTATGAAATGTAAAATATAACTGACACTATAGCAGCCTTTAAGCGGGAAATGAGGGGTTGACCTTGAAAAAAAGACCTTTGGACTTGACCTGTGACCTTGAACTGAGCTTGAGTAGCCTTAACTCTGAAGTCATAGCGTAACATACGGCATGCTGAATGATGCCATCTGACCGGAATACTGGGATCAATGACATTAACCTGTAACCTTTGACATTGACATTCATGTGGAGTGACCTTGACATATGATCTGATTATGTAACGTTATCACGTCACCATTCGGTCTACAGTGCGGGTGAGATCGTGCCCCTAAGCGATTGCAGTGGTCTGAAAATATAGGTCTGACTTTGGAAGCTTATAAAAATCATTCACCGATTTTCAAAATAATTCGACCAACCAATCAGCTCATAGATTCTCTCAAATACAGCCAAGTAGCGTTTTCCGGCGGTGAACGTTTTCCGGTCACCTCGAAAAAGTGAGTGGGACACTTTAAGGTCCCCTTCGCTGCGTGTGTTAAGAAAGTTGGCAACAAAATACTAAAAACTAGGAAAAATTCGATCACTTTTAGGGGCCATGTCTGGATTAACCGGCCCTACGTACATACCTACATAGGAAAAATGGAACACGTATGTACCTACCTTTTAGACAATGGAAGTATGCGTTTTGACCGTTTGCTTCGCGTGTCTTCATTCTCGTTGTATTATTTCTTGGCATTACTAAATATTTCGATGTCAGAGAAGTCTTGGAGTATCCTACATTTACTTATTTATGCAACAGAAGGGCACTGGTCCCATAGCACACGCACTGGAGAGGGGTCTGGCACTAACAAGCACTGGAGAGGGGGCTGATAGGCCTCCCAAGATCTCGGAAACAAAGAGGCGTAGAAAAACACCGTTTAAGGAGTGGGTGGGGGCTATGGGTAACTACATCATGACCAATTATTATTGACCTAGGTCAATATTTTCAAGGCCAAGCGAAGTCATAAGGGTCAAATATTGACCATGATGGGGACCGCGTGGAAAATGCGGTTATTATGCAGGAAAAGGGGGAATAATCTAAAGGCGGACCAGGGTCATAGAGGAAGGTCGCAAAGAACCTTCCCTACAGATTTTGTGTCTAGGTCATTCAAGGTCATTGACCTATTAGGTCACAATATGGTATACAGCTTATAATGTACATACATTATAACTAGCATTATAGCAACTAAAGTGCTTGGCGGTAAACGAGGACTGACCTTTCCCAATGACCTTTGACCTTGACCTTTGACTTTGGCCTTTGCATTGAGGTACCTTAACTATGACGTCATAGCGTAATATACATCAGACCGGGTAACGTCATTTGACCGGAAGCACTGAGGTCAGTGACCTTAAAAGTGCTGATGTGACCTTTACCTATGACCTTTGACCTTGGCCTTTATGTAAGGTGACCTTGACATACCATCCCAGTTATATGGTGTTATGACGTCACCACTCGGTCTCCAATGCAAGTGAACTGGTCCGACCGCGCGATTACGATGATCTCAAAATGCAGGTCCGGCTTTGAAAGGCTGTAAATAAAAAATCGACCAATTTTCAAAATTCTTTCACCAATGGCCGTGCCATTAAATTCTGTTAAATGTGGCCGAGTACCGTTTTGCAGCTACGAGAGGTTTTCCGGCCACCTGGGAAAAACAGGTGGGGGCCTCCGAGGGCCCCCTCCAGTGCACGCGTTAATGGAGAAAATCCTAAATACGAATGCCGGGTGGCTAAAATCAGTCCACAGCTTGAAATAAGAAATGTCTACCGAACCATGAAATTTAGGATATTGTAACGAGCTTCCTGCGCATTTTGTCAGGAATTACGGCCTGCTTAGTGCTCCAAACGTTCGGAAAATTGGTGATTTTACTGTCAAATTTCGCGACTTTAATCTGGTTCCATCTATGACTGTCAAAAATCTCGGACTGACCTTCGACTGCACCCTCAGCTGGAATTTTCTCACATTTCTCTTCTCACTCGTCAATGCTTTGGAATTCTGAGTGGTTTGTCACATCTGAGGCGCTGCTTGCCTCCCAGCGTCATCTCGCCGATAGTCAGTTCACTGGTTATTTCCCGTGTCCGATATTGCATCAGTGTTTTTGGCAACGGAACTCATATAAACAATATTCGACTCCAAAAGATAATTAATTATGCAGCAAAGGTAATTTTCGGCCGCAGAAAATTTGACCATGTCTCTGGTTTATAAGAGGAACTTGACTGGCTGTCGGCGGGAGAGCTGGTGAGGTACCACACGCTTGCACTTGTACACAAGACAGTGTGTCTCGGGGAGCCAGAGGAGCTGGCCCGGGGATTTGTGCGTGTCGGCTCTATACGGGAGCGTACCACCAGACAGGACGCGAATATCGTTGTACCAAGCTCTCGTACTGGAATGGGCCAACGTAGGTTCAGCTCCAGGGGGGCCTCCATTTATAATGAGCTGCCTGAGGAGCTGAGTGTTTTACCGGCCCGCTTTTTTGTCGTGCCCTTAAAAAGTATATAATAGCAGAGCGGGATCAGGTGCGCTGAGCGAGTGGTGTTTGTGTGGTATGCTTTGTCTTTTTAACGATGTTTTTATATAATCCTGTTTACATGATTTTAATGTCGTGTGTATGTCTCCTTCTTACTATTCCAACTGACGTGGGGTCGCAGAAGCCATGGATGACCGTGGAAGACTCTGAATAAAGTCTTTGTCTTTGTCTTTGTCTTTGCTTATGCTCTAATGTGGGTGGTAGTGTTGAAAGAAACATTTGCCGGATTGACTAAATGTTTTCGGGCCGGTGGCTCCACGCTTAAGATTGTCTGCTCGGCAAGAAAAACTGGTGTGCTACCCAGCACCTTTCATCTGAGCGTCGCTCAGTGCGAAGCGGAAAGTTCCACCGTCTCCGAGCAGCACAGATATATGAGACGATAGCGTGCTCGGTGGCGCGACAAATTCGCGCGTTTTCTTTATGCAGCCTTGAGTTAGCCGTAGACTCAGGAATGGACACACAAAATTAAATGCCTATTGGAACGCGGGTACCTGTGGTACCTGCGACGCAATGGAGAATCCCTATCACATTCTCATCAATTGTCCCCAGCACAATACCCATCGGCAACCCATGCTAGACTACTGCCGAATCCAAAACATCCCTGTAGACCTAAAAACTCTGCTCGGTAACGACCATCCTGAGCTACTCGAAAAACTCTTTACATTTCTAAAGGACTCTGGGCTAGAGAAGTTTCTATAAATCACCCCTCCCAGTATATATGATGGAGGGTGCATGGTGCACCCCCAAAGTAGGACTTGCCTATTTTCAAATTAACCATTCATGTCATAGACGATCCACTGCAAAATTTAAGCAATAGTTGTTTAACCTTTAAATGGTATATCGTAGGCTAAGGATAGGTTATGTTAGGCTAGCTTTGAAATCAGGTTAGGTTAAATAGGTTATATTTCTTCACCGCAGTGATACCTTTCACTGCGGCTCTATGCTAACCACACTCATACTCTTACTAACAATCTAACTGTCCTCTCACACTTCTCTTTTTCTCTGCGCGGCGGCTGCCCAGCCGGAGAGGGGAGCTGCAACCTCACCTCCGGGTTGCAGGGTAAATTCGCGGCACCCTGGCCAGGTGTTTAGCGCAATTTCTAAAACATGAAAATTATTGATTTAACGGAGGATTTCGAGTAACGTAGACAAGCGGACATCAGTAGCTGACACACAAAATTCTAAATTCTAAATTCCGAATTCTAAATTTAAGGTCTTCAACCACAGAGATAACCTTCGCACTCTGCGGGTCTAATTTTATAAAATGAACTCCCTTGGCATGGCTATGCCATTGCCACGACTGTCCATCCGCAAGCTGAAACATCTTGCAACCCATTACTTGAAATAACTCCCATTGCTTTAACAGACTAACGTAGCTTGCCCTCACGCAAAATTCTAAAATTCTCCCACACACTCCTTTAGAGGCGGGCAAAGGTGCTATGCACAGAACGCCTTATAAAAAGCCTTTGACTTGAGTTAGCCGTCAGGAGTCAGCTTGAAATGAAGTTTCCCCGGCGTGGAGCGTCGGAGACGATGGAGAATACCACTGGCAATACGTTAGCTGAGAGGACAAGAGAACGTTTTGCAAGTGACTCTATTTAAGAACGTCACTTTAACATGTAGTTAAGGTAATGACCAGGGTATGGAACTAAGGAGGCGCTGGGCTATCCTCCAGCTTTTATAGTCAGGTAAAGAGTGCTCCACATGCTCAGGCTCTCAATGAAACGTTTTTTTGTCTTTTAACCCTCGCTCCACCGGGGGCATCGACAGCCCCTAATGTTTTTTTCGGGATAGCAGAAAAAAACAACGAGGCACAGCACCACGGTTGAGGGCTCTATCTCTCACCCCATCATTTTCCCACCATCCCTGAAATCTTTTACCCCGGGTCACCCAAGTTCAGGGTCACCAGGCGAGGTCAACCAAGGTCACCTCACTTCAACTTTTTGAGCTCTATAAGAGCTACGTTTCTCTGTCGATCGATTTGAAACTTCCTACAGTTCTTGACCTTGCCAGGGTCTACATGATGTATATTCTGGATTTTTGATTTCGTGACCTGAGGTCACGTCACGAGGTGACCTCTCCCTTGAAAAAAACATTGGAAAAAGCGGTCTTACGATCTAAAAGCCACAAAAAACTATTGAAAATGCTCGGCTTGCTCAGAAAAGCGTTCTTGGACACCCTTTTACGGATCCCAGGGGTAAAATTTTCCCTTTGGCTTCTCTGAGGTCATCCAAGGTCACCAGGGGTAAAAAACAGGGTCAAATCTTGACAATAACTTTTGACCTAATTAAGCTAGAACGATGAATCAAACACCATAGTGTATGTCTCATCACTGGCTATATACGTTTTAAGAGTCATATTTTTCCCAGAAACTGTTGTCAAGTAGTTAGAAATGTTTTCGGGATATTAGTCTGGACTAATATCCCGTTGAATTCTAACTAATATTCCCGTATTCTAAGAATACCTTCAAAAGTTTACTGACGCATGTTAAGGATCCTATGAGTAAGGGGAGAGAAAAGGGGGCAGTTTATGAAATGAAATGCGAGTGTGGGTCAACATATATAGGGGAATCAGGTAGGCCGCTAGGAGTAAGGGTGGAGGAGCATATAGGGGATATTCGGAACGGCAGGTTTTCTAAATCAGCAGTGTCATGTCATGTATATAGTTGTCGGAAGGATCTGAACCCTCGTGATGTTAAAATTGTTGCAGTAGAGCAAAAATCCGTAAGAAGGTCTGTTAGGGAAGCGATAGAAATTAGAATAAGGGGAAGCAGATATAAATCGGGATAGGGGAAACGTTACACTTAACCCAATTTGGGACCCCGTTTTAGAAGCATTGTAGGAGGATCGTCATGGCTGCAGGATTGTAGTAGTATTAGGATTATCATTGTTAACAAGAATTCAACAGGATTGGACATAATCAGGGAAAAATAAAATCAATAGTAGGGGCTGTGAGCTAGTGAAACGTGTATATAAGGAACGGGTTATTTGTCATTATTTGTGCCGTTTAGCGAATAGGCGTTTAATGGTTCGGCGGGAATTGCAAAAATACGTTATATACTTCATTTAAATGAGAGGTATGTAGGAAGGGAACTCAAGTGATGAAGATGACATTGTGTTTGAAAAACTTGGCTGTTCATGATCGACATTCCGTTGAAAAAGAGCTATCAATAAACTCAAAATATTCGGAAGTTTAAACTTTTCATCAAATAACCCAGACTAATATCCCGAAAACATTTCTAACTACTTCATCACTGGCTTTCATTTGATATACGACAAGGTCACTTTCTGACCTTTTGTAACCTCAGGTCATATGAGGTCACGAGGCGACCTCTGGAGGTCAAACCACTGGCGAGAGGTCATTACGTTCCACATAGCGGAAGAAGGTCTGGCATTCTCCTATCCAATGTAGTTGACCAGATCTCAATAGCTCTAATGGCACAAGAGTTATGCCCAGTCTTCTTAAGCTTTGCATATTTGAATGAAAATAGCCTATCGTGACCTTACTTGACCTCTGGAGGTCAAACCATTGACCTGAGCGCTTAAGCATGTGAGTAATTTCGTACTGAATTCACGCGAGCTTTCTAATGCACTTTGCAGATTTGCGCCAACCCCCATATTTTCGGAGTTTGAAGGGGGCCATCGATGGCCCCCCGGTGGGGTGAAGGTGGCGCTGGAACCCCGGTGGGGCGCGGGTTAAAATCATTTTTCCCATGTATTTCCAATGGAGATGTCACGGCTCGTACTTGACCTTAGGTCATCGATATAAAAAATACCGAAACATATTTTAGAGAACTCGGTGGGCCTATTATGTGTATGAGTTTCGATCGGATAAGTTCAATCTGTTCTGACTTATGCTAGCTTAAACTTTTTGGGGTCAAGTCACTTGACCTGTACTGGTGACCTGCCCTGAGATGACCTGACCTTAAAATTTTGACAAAAGTTGTAAAAATGAGGAGCAAAAAGGTATACCAAGTACGGTGGCGCTACGCGCCACCGTTTGTATGCTGTCTCCGAAAAACCCGAGGGGGGGGCGGTTACCCGCCCCCGTGAATGCGCGTGTTAAATCCCACTCTTCTGTTATGCTCAACTTTTCAGACCTGTTGAGCAGCGACTCGGATTCCGAATTGGCTTTGAATCGGCTCCACTTTTGCTCGAGTCAGAATCGAGTCAGCCTCACTTCAGAGTGTAGTTTGAGCCTGTCAACTCAATTTCTCGGCTAATTGGGATGAGTCAGAATCAAAGTCAGTCACCAAGTCGTGAGCGAGAGCTGATTGAACTCAATTTCTTAACACCCGCCTCGGTGGGCCTCCGAGCCATCTTTGCCCTGGTGGGGAGTACAAACACCCCCCTCGAACTCGGCTTCTATACGGGAAAGAGAAAAAATGCAAACACTGGTGCAGCTCATGCAAATTCATGAAGAGACAGCATCGGTCACTTTTGGTTTCAGGTCAATGTGAGGTCATAATAGGTCAAAGAAGGTGGTATGTTAGAGAAGAGTCTCTGGGCTCTAGCGTCTGACGTCTGTGAAAACAGCAGGAGTTAGATATTCGATATTTAGATTGATATTCAGGATTTTTATAATCGCCTCATCATTCGAAAGCCCTTGCCGAGACCATCCCGAAACTGGTCTTTATTTTGCTCTATCGCGTCGTGTTGCTGAGATAGAGCACAAAATGTGCCGTAAAAATCAGTTTTTGCCGTAATGCATTAAATGCCATTGACTTTAACAGGGGACCCAACGTATCACCAAAATCGGGGACAATTGATTTCGCTTAAAATTAGTATGCAAGCCAGGAAGCATGAAATACAAAACCAGTTCACCGCTTTTTGCGGGGCACAGCTTGGTTCAGGCTCCAGAGCCTGTTGAAGTCAACGCCATATCCTTCGTATCCTGAGGTCAACAGAATGATATTCGCTCCTGATAACCGATTCTAGCGTCTGACAGAATTGAGGTAGAAATATTTTTAGGCACCATTCGCTGTCTCCCGTTACGGCGAATCGAATGTATTCGTGACCTTACTTGACCTCTGGAGGTCAAACCATTGACCTGAGCGCTTAAACATGATGTATAATATGACTACACTAGGTTAACCATAAAAATGACCTGAGCTAAGGTCAGGTCAAAGTCAGTTTCAAACCTAGCACAATCAATATGCATATCAATCTATTCGTAATAGCAACCCAAACGAAATGGTATCAAAATAAAAACTTAACCATTATTTCCTGCAAAATGTTTAACCCAAGTCTGAAAACCTGCTTCAGTAGCCCCAGATGACCTCTCAGAGGTCACAGGTGCAACCCGAAACTGAAAGAGACCCAGGATACTACCATTTGGAGAATATGAAGGTATTCACAACATAGGCGGATCCAGGATTGCCGATCGGGGGCACCTTTGGTAACCTCAGGTCATATTAGGTCACGAGGTGACCTCTGGAGGTCAAACCACTGGCGGGAGGTCATTACGTTCCACATAGCGGAAAAAGGTCTGGCATTTTCCTATCCAATGTAGTTGACCAGATCTCAATAGCTCTAATGGCATAAGAGCTGTGCCCAGTTTTCTTAAGCTTTGCATATTTGAATGAAAATAGCCTATCGTGACCTTACTTGACCTCTGGAGGTCAAACCATTGACCTGAGCGCTTAAACATGTGAAGTAATTTCTTACTGAATTCACGTGAGCTTTCTAATGCATTTTGCAGATTTGCGCTAACCCCCATATTTTCGGAGTTTGAGCGGGGGCTTGGATGGCCCCGGTGGGGTGAAGGTGGCGCTGGACCCCCGGTGGGGCGCGGGTTAATTTGCTTAACATGTATGCTTACAAGGCATACAATTGAATAAGCCCAGTTCAGCGTACATTTATTCAAATAATGACTTTATCAGTAATACTGAATTTATCGCGTGATACTCCGTTTATTTTACTTTTACGCTCTTATTGTGCCCCAACATTCACCGTTTTTCTGAAGTGTCAGTGTGAAAAACCACAACATGTGTGGATCGCTGCCTCAATATGTCTGATCTGATCTGATCTAATGTTCATTCAGATGCCCATACTTTACAGGCGGAAAAATACGATTTTCCTAAGGAAATTTCGGGAAAAGGCCACAAAATGGCTGGGTTTTCCCTCAGATCCGTAACCCGGTTCCCCATCCCTGCCATTAGAGCCGTGTTTATATATTTTAACACCTTTCAAAACATATTTTTATATTAATCCTGATGAAATCTGTTTTCCCTAAGAGTGTGATTTCAATGCTCTTTTTAACGATTAAATTCAAATGATGCGAAAATTGGCACCCATCGATAGGCTTTGGTGCCCACCTCATAGGTTTTGTCAACCAAAAGTGGCACCTCCTGGTGCAGATGGCTCCCCGGGAAGGTCTCCCCTCCGCCCCCCCCGATTGGAAATCCTGGGACCCAGATTAGCTTATAGGGCATCAGGGACCAGTTCTGGAGCCCCGAACAGTTCAGGGGCCTCCAGATCGACTCATAGGACCTTAGATCAGGTCAGGGGCCCTGGTGAGCCTAAGAGGTTTCCTAGACAAGCTATCGGACCCGTTTGGGTTTCTTTTTTTATGTTACAGTTGGTGATATTTCTATATCCGTTAACGGGGATGCTCCCAAATCAGTGGTGGCGGATGCTCTTTTCAGATGGGGGCAAGATTTTTTCCAGGGGACCCCGTTGACGATAGGGCCCCCTCGGCAGCAAGGGCCCCTAAAAACTGCAATAGATTGGTTGGGACTTGCTGCCTGAGGTCAGAGGCCTAAGCACAGGGGCGGATCCAGGGGGCTGAGGGGGCTTCAGCCCCTTTTGCCCCATTTTTCGCCCTATTCCCCTTTTTTCGCCATTTTTCAAAGCTCAGCCACTCCCCTAGCAAAATCCTGGTTCCGCTCCTGCATAAGCGTCACAAATGGTAAAAATTGTATTTGGCCCAGTACAAAAATGGTTATTCCTCCATGTTGTTTAGTTGGCCCGTGCAAAAAATGGTTTTGCCTCCCCCATTCGATTTTCCACACGATCTCGGATTCCAAGCTGGAATATGTTTTCTGCAGTACAGCAAAATAAGCAGCGTATCTAACATGTAGATGTCGAAATATGGATCTGCGTTTTATAGGTTCACGTAAGCCTCGGACATTGAACGTCAAAGCTTTAAGCTCGAACATCACGTTAGGAGTTTATCAAAATTATAATAACGATACAGCAACGCCCTTCCGACGCAAATACTTCTTTTTTAAAAAGTGAACGCTGTTTGTTCGTATGCATCTACATAATAAAACATGTTAAGTAACACGAATTATTATATTCTGAGTATTTTTTCCGCAAAATTCCGTCTCCCGCAGAATGAGAACTGGGGGCGCTTTGATGCTGTCGTCTATATCGACACAGAAAATGCAAATGACAGGCATACTGACTTGAGCACACACAAGACCAAGCTCGGGGCCCTGAGACACAGCTCGGGGCTCCTTGAGACGGAGCTTGGGGGCTCCTAGACATCAAGCTCGAAGGCCCCGAGCCCAAGCTCAGGGCCCCTGAGACCAAGCTCGAGGCCCCTGAGACCAAGTTTGGGGGCCTCTGAAACAAAGCTTGGAGGCCCCCTAAGACCAATCTCGGGAGCCCCTTAGACCAATCTCGGAGGCCCCCTGAGACCAAGTTCGGAGCCCTGAGACACAGCTCAGGGGGCCCCCTGAGACCAAGCTTGGAGGGGGGCTCCTAGAGATCAAGCTCGAATGCCCCGGAGCCCAAGCTCAGGGGGCCCTGAGACCAAGCTCGGGAGCTCCTGAGACCAAGCTTGGCGGCCTCTGAAACCAAGCTTGGAGGCCCCTGAAACCAAGCTAAAGGTCCCTTAAGACGAATCTCAGGGGCCCCTTACACCAATCTGGGAAGCCCCCTTATACCAATCTTGGAGGGCCCCTGAGACAACGCTCGGGGCCCCTTAGACTAAGCTCCGGAGCCCCTTAGACAATCTCGGGGCCCCTGAGACCGAGCTCGGGGGGCTCTCTTAAGCCTAAGCTTGGGTGGCCTGAGACTAGCCTTGGGGGCCCCTTAGACCAAGCTTGGGGGGTCCCTGCGACAAAGCTCGGGGGGGCGGGGAACAGCTCGGGGGCCCCTGAGACAGAGTGGGGGCCCTGATACCAGGCTCGGTGGCCCTTTAGACCAGGTTCTGGGTCCCCTGAGACCAGGCTCGGGGGGCTCCTTTAGGCTAAGCTTGGGGGCCCCTAAAGGCCAAGCTAGAGGGTCCCCGAGCCCAAGCTAGAGGGGCCCCGAGCCCAAGCTCAGGGCCCCTGAGATAAAGCTCGGACACTGTCCAAACCGAGAAACTGCTGAGGGCTCAGTCAGGTCGTTCATGAACTTTCAGAAAAGAACCAAGCTAAAATTGCGTATTTTTCCGGGGGCCCCCTCTGATAATTTGGGGGGCAACTGCCCCCTTGCCCCCCCTTTATCCGCCGCCACTGACCCGAATACTGCTCCTGCATCCACCAATGACGGTATTAGACGGAGGTTTGTGGGACTTAAGACACGCATTGACGGGGGTCTGAGCCAACTTCGCTTTGACGGGGGGGTACCTGCCCCCTTCCCTTTGGCTCAGGTCACTATTGAGGTCATGACGGGTCAAAGAAAGTGGTATCTTGAGTTGAGTTTTTTGGGCTCTAGCGTCTGACAAGAGTTGAGTTAGAATCATTTCTAGGCACCATTTGCTTCCTCTCGTCACAGCGAATCGAATGATGTATAATCTGACCATGCTAGGTCAAAACACAAAAATGATCCGATCTCAGGTCAGGTCAAGGTCAATTTTTGACCAAGCATAGACATATGAATCGACTTGCCATAACAATCCAAAGGCAACGATCTCAAAATAAAAGCTGTATCATCATTTCATGCAAAGTTATTGACCTATGGGGCATTCCAGGACTAAAAATGTTTCAATTTGACACCACCATTAGGCCGGGTCGATGGAAATGGATCCCGGTGAAAGGGGGAAATTATTGGTCCTTGTTCAATTTAAAGCTAATCTGCAAATTTCCAGCGATTTTAATTGAGTCTGAGTACTAGCGAAAAGCTCATTTATCTGAGCACTTTTTGCTGTTTTTCTCCTAAAATGTGATTTTAGAACATTGGGAAGCCTCAGAGAGCTCCAATTTTGCGATTTTTGAATGCGCCGGGTGCTGTTACACCAGTTGTGGTAGAAGAGTTATAATCGAGAGAGATCTATTAGTCCTTTTATAGTGTTTTCCGTGGAGGCTTTAGCATCCGTCACCAGTGACATCTACCGGTGGACACGATAAACAGCGCGCGAAAGGCGTGCTGTGCGCCGGGGTTTGGTCCCATTTAAGGGGACAGGTGGTGATTCAATTTCTTGTAATCAACCGAATGGGATTAATCTGATGAAATTGCGGTTTTCACATGTGTCTGAGCCCATACCCTTTCCCCTTCCCCAGCCTTGTTTGCCTGATAAGCAATGGTACATAATCGTACCTATTGAACGTCAAATGGGCATTACAGAAACACCGTCTTAAGAGAATGTAACTTGAATTGGCACCAGTCTTGCTGGCTTTCATCTCCCCCCCTCTCTCTCTCTCTCTCTCTCTCTCTCGCACGCGCGCTATCTCGAATCTCCTTAGGTACATTCGATCCGCTGCCAGGACCACCGCACATTTGACACCAAGCACTGACACTGGATATTGTCGCTCATTTGGGAAGGTAGGCTCGCTAAATACGAAGAAGTCACGCATCAGTTTGGCTGACGTCGTGACTTAAAGTGGTCGTGGTACTGTCCGCTGCGTTAGTAGTCGACTTATTTCACGCGCTAAAGCCATCATTTTTAGCTATGGCTAGTGGTAGGAAATCTGAGCTAAGAACTCGGAAAACTCGACAAGGTACCGACAATTTTGTCGTGGGCCAACCTGCTGATCTTCCCACAAACGTGTTACCAACGAGGAAGCAGTTTATCAACTGTTTTCGAAACATACAGCGGGAGATAGACCCTTTAACCAGACGGCTGACATCTGCGGCAAAAGCAAAGAAGCTGGCGTGCGATCGAGTTGCAAGCACTTGGCGTCAGGAGGGGATTCCAACGGTTAGTGGATCTCGTATCAGCCAACTGGGTGACATCTGTCATAGACGTTTCAAAAAACTTATGAAAACTCCCAAGCGCGATCGGGATGATACCGTAAGGGAGAGGGAAGAGACGTGGTTCTCCAAACTATTTGACATTGCTGCTTGCAAATGTTCAGACCCTCTGAACTGTCCCTGTGGCAGAGACGATAAGGTGCCGGAGCTAGAAGTTGCGTTTCTCCATGATCAGAGAACCGTGAGAAGAATCACGACCGGCTCCATCGACCACGAAGAAAGTCGTCGCAGGCGAGTGCAACAAGATAGGAGGGAAAGAAGGGCACAGCAGATGACAAGAGAGTCTCCAGAAGGACCAGATCCATACCAGACACACTTACAGGTGCGAAACTTGTATTTTAGGTAAACCATTGCTCTGTGAATGTGCTCGATAGATAACTCCACTTTATGTTTTTCGAGCGTTATTTTCGACGCATGGATTTTATAAGTATTTGTTACGTCCTCAATAGACTAGTTAAAAGGACAGTAGTCTCCTGAGCGCGCTAAGCTGAGAGTATTTATCATCACTGGATGACCTCGTGCGATATGATTAGCCTAATACCGCAAAAAACTCACCACAGTTGTAATATAGGTATTGCAGAATACTATGTAAGTTTTTTTCGTGATCGGAATCGGATACACATGTAATTAAATGAGAATGTCTTACATATCAATTTTGTTTTTTAAGTCGAATAATGATATCGGAAGGATTTCCTCTAGTGATACCAGATTCATAGTGGATCACAAGAAAGTACAACGGGCTAGGGTGCTTGCTCGTAATCGAGAAGCAGAAAAGAGAAAAGACAAGGTTTGCGAATCTGAGTTGTCAGGTGTGTATTTTGATGGCTGAAAAGATACCTCGTATGTTATGATAGGCAGTCATCTAGATGAGTCAGGCCCCTCAACACGTAGAATAGCACAGCAGGAAGAACATATCGCTGTTGTTGCTGAGCCTGGCGGCGAGTATCTAACGCATTTTACCCCAGAATCAGGAAAGGCTCATGTAATCTTTAAGAAGCTCCATGATGTTGTTGAGGAATTTGGTGGGGACATAGCTGTGTTGGGGGCAGACGGAACCGCAGTGAACACAGGAAAAAATGGTGGCATATTTCGACTGTTTGAGCTTTTTGAAGGTAGACCAGTTCATTGGTTCATTTGTCTACTTCACTCTAATGAGTTGAATTTACGTGAATTGTTCACAAAGCTTGATGGCGTTAGTGCGGGACCGAGATCATTCAGCGGTCCAATCGGTAAGAAACTGTCCGAGGATCTCCACAATAAGCCATTAGTATCATTTAGTCCAGTACCTGGCAACCTGCAGAACCTGGATAAACAGACAATTGATGCCCTCAGCACAGATCAACAGATACTGTACAAGCTGACTGCGGGCATCATTGGGGGGAATTGGCACTGAGCTTACCGCCAGAAAAATCGGCCCTCTGAACCAGGTCAGATGGCTGACGTTGGCGACAATAATTCTTCGTCTCTATGCCTCAACTGAACAGCCAACAAGCAACTTGAAGATGCTGACCGAATTCATTGTCAGGCATTACGTTCCCGTCTGGTTCCAAATCAAGTGCAATCCTCACTGCAAAGATGGATCCAGAAACTTATTCTGCAGCATCGAGCTCCTGAAGGGTTTACCGCTCTCCGTACAGAAGATCGTGAGGCCTGTCATCCAGCGAAATGGGTACTGGGCTCACCCAGAGGCGATTCTTATCGCCATGCTGTGCGATGATGATATACAAATCCGGGAAAAAGCGGTCGGGGTGATAACACAGTGCAGAGCAGCTGTGTCTGGTGAGGTGCGGCCTTACGAGATCCCCAAGATTGACTTCCAGGCCAATAGTTATGCTGAGATGATTAACTGGTCGAATGAGCTAGTGACTGAACCCCCACTGACATCCAAGCTCAGCGTGCCGGAGCTGCTCTCTTTTAGAGATGCAGCGCCCGCATACCCGGTACATACCCAGGCGGTAGAAAGGGCAGTTCAACTGGTGACTCAGGCTGGAAGCGCAGTGGTCGGAAGTGCTGCCCGTCATGGTTATGTTTGTGCGAGAATGCGGGACCGTAAAAGCATCCCTGTTTTTGAGTCGAAACGAGATTTTGTTGTTGATTGACTTGACCTACGAGTTCGTTAAACGACGTTTTTTCCATGTGTTGGTGACGCAAAAAATGGTTTGATAAAGATACAACCAGATGCATCTTGTTTTCTGATGGCGATATGGCTAGATCAACACCATACGCGTCACCGCCGACAAACACCAACACCAATATGGGACCAATCAGCCTTCAACGTTCTGCTGACGATAAATATCCTCACTCTAAAACTACTCCTAGAAACAAATACTCGTCGAATTTCGGGTCAATATTACATACTTCCCCTGCTGTGTCCTGCCTTCGTCTGTTTCGGTCACTTCCTTTCCGATGCATGTGTTTAGGCCTCAGGACATATGTAGATACGACTAAGCGATGGCAACGAGGGATGGGAAATATTTACTAAAGCCAGTGACTGTCCAGAAATCGAATTCTCGGTTTTCAGGCCTCCACACACAGTTAAAACCACTCCCTGGCGGCTTGACTCCCTCGACTGCGCTAGTTCTCCATTCTGCCACCAGGGCACTATGACGGGCATCCCTCAGGAGAGAAGCGAGAATAACCGAGTCATGACACATTATGAAGTATAAATAGAGTCCTCTATAGGCTGGAATGATATACGGAGAACACGACAATGATGTTTTTGGAGCCCTCAGATATCTCACTCACGCATTAATTAGGCATTCTGAAGAAAAAATGGGAAAAGTCCCTGCACAAATCGGTCATTCGCTACCACTCAGCATCAATTTAAAAATTTGGAAAAAATCATATCATTTTCTTATACCCCAAGGACAAATAATTTCCCCCTTTCACTTGTTTCCTGGAGAAAAACCCCTCCCCTGACCCGGCCTAACCACCATGTCTATAAAAAATCTGAAACTTTGTATCCGGGGTAGTTTTGGGTCAGGAACACGCCTGTGAGAATCTTAGCTCCTTCCGACCAACGGTGACCAAGTTACAGCCCGAGACATTTTCGAGAGGTCACCTTGTAGAATCATCTTTGATGCTTCGTAACTCAAAAACGCATTGCCTGATTAACAAGTTTTGTGTATCATTGAAATCTTCTTGAACTAAACATTTTTTTTAATTCAAATTTTTTTAAAGTTTTGACTTTTGATTCGTTTGACCTTTTCTTTTTGCCTAGCTTGACCTTTTCGCAGTTGAAATTGCTCGCTTAGACACTCCCAAAAATTTTCTTCATAAAAATTTTGGGATTTTTTTAATACGTTCATGCTATAAATTCCAAATTTTCAGCTCCTAAGGTAGGTATGCAGACGGTTTTTGACCACTGCAGCAGCACAGCTTTATGTTTAACACTGCAAACAAAGCGATTGCTTTTGGAATCGGTTGCTTGCAATGATATTGCATTGACTTTACGAAATTTTAATCGTGCAAGTGTCAGAATTTATGAGAATTAACACGCGCCCACACGAGGGGGGTAGGCAAACGGCCTCCTCAGGGTTCTACAGGTAGTAAAAAAAAACACCTTCGCGCAGCGCCACCGTGCTTCATCTGCCTCTAACTCCAAATTTTTGCAACTTCTCGCAAAATAATTTAGGTCAACTGGCAGGTGATAGGTACCGTAAATACCGTACGATGTAATTGTGTGAGTTAGAGGTGCTTATAGTATAAGTTATACTTGTTTCAATTATTGATAAAGTCGCGACATCTTTGTAAATTTTCGTTTAAGGCTGCAAGGCTCATTACTAACAAGTTACATTGCCCTCGTCGCCCTCGAAACAATGGATCCATTTCTATCACTTTTAGAGGTGGCTATTTTTATTTTATAAATCTTGTCCAAGTTGTTGCCAGTTCAGTTTTAGGAGTCGGAGTCTCACTCGAGTCATCAAGGGACTTTTACAGAGACCCGACCCCACCACCCATACGTGCAACTCTCACGATGAAGTTTTAATTAAGGAACGAAAGTTGAACGTCCCACAAGGTAATGATATTGCATTCCCTTTACGAAATTTTCATCGTGCAAGTGTCAGAATTTATGAGAATTAACACGCGCCCACACGAGGGGGTAGGCAAACGGCCTCCTCAGGTTTCTACAGGTAGTAAAAAACACCTTCGCGCAGCGCCACCGTACTTCATCTGCCTCTAACTCCAAATTTTTACAACTTCTGGCAAAATAATTTAGGTCAACTGGCAGGTGATAGGTACCGTAAATACCGTACGTCAGCTGGCATCTGACTGGTGAGGGGTGACCTGAGGTAGACGGCCGTCGTTATGCCTTGTGGGACGCTCAACTTTGGTTTCTTAATTAACCCTTCATCGTGAGAGTTGCACGTTTGGATGGTGGGGTCGGGTCTCTGTAAAAAGTCCCTTGATGACTCTAGTGAGACTCCGAGTCCTAAAACTGAACTGGCAACAACTTGGACAAGATTTATAAAATAAAAATAGCCACCTTTAAAAGTGATAGAAATGGATTCATTGTTTCGAGGGAGACGAGGGCAAAGTAACTTGTTAGTAATGAGCCTTGCAGCCTTAAACAAAAATTTACAAAGATGTCGCGACTTTATCAATAATTGAAACAAGTATAACTTATACTATAAGCACCATTAACTCACACAATTACATCGTTCCCGGAGGTGGAAAAATAGTATAGATGCAAGGTGAATCTGAATATATGAATATATTGAATCTGCTCATATATGCAAAAAAATGTCCTGAAATCATAAGACATTCGACTTGGTCACTTGAACAGGTTGCCTCACATGATATTTTTAAAAGGTGTTCATTTCATAGCCGACACGGATCCCAGTTCAAACGCCACTTGGAAATACTTTTGATTGGTGTTTTTTAATGATTAGGGATGGGCAAATTTTAAGCAATATCGAGAGCCCCTACGTGAAAATAAAAAGCAAAATTTATCATGTGTTTAGCCCTTTAACGGGCCGGTTGTACTACATTGAACCAAGAAGTAGTATTTGAAATGGAAACAAAAACATTCAAATGATATTTTACCACTTTTATCACTGGAGGTGGTCGGGCACATACAAATATATAGATATATATATATATATATATATATATATATATATATATATAATTCCACACTCCTGGTGCCTTGTATAATCATTGAAGAATAAGGGAATACACTGAGACGACTTTAACACTGACACTGACTTTCAGGGGCGTCGCCACCGGAGGGGCCAGGGAGGCCCGCCTCCCCACTTTTGGCCCAAAATTTCCTGATCTCAGTCAATACGGGAGAAAACCGGCCATTCTTATGACCAGCCGCTGCAGAAGGCAGCGAGAAGCCCAAATTCGTACAGTATTTGGTCCTAACGTGGAAAGTTTTTAGTCAGCGTCAGTATGAAGTTTCACTGCCCCTCCCCCCCCACTTTTTTGCCGGTGGCAAAGCTTATGCTGACTTTGTCCTGTACAAACGCATTCATTCACCTGCAATGATGGCTGTCAGATCACTCATTACTTAAGCCAAATAATTTACCAGTATGTTTAATATTAACTTTGCATTGGACATTCACCATGACCTGTTTGGTTCGAACATAGGTATACAAAACCCGAACCTTCCTTCCTTTGTTTGTAGAGATTTCATGAACAGTGATGGGTGTCTTATTTACCGCTGGTATTCTTTGAAACTTGTATTAATTTTTCCATAATGGCATCGGCGAACAGACTTTGGGGCTGTCTGGCAACATTGGCTATGCTTGATTGTGGAATGTACAAGAACTTAACCGTGCTGAAAAATGTATGCGTAAGAAAAACATGCGTACCTTTGGCCTCACGTATTTGATCTTTCACTGGACTTTTTAAACCATCGTGATATGTTGCCGGTTTCGCAGTGCCCTCGATAAAGTTGTAGGTGTCCTTGCTGTGAGACGTAGTGAAAACACTTCATTTACATAATTGAATTTCGCTTCGATATAACTTTTGCTCTGGAATTAAACCTTTGCATCGTTTTGAAATGGTGTGCATGGCGGCACCATTTCATGAAGTTAAATATATTTTAACGTCAAGAGATGTCAATTCTTCAGTCATTTCTCTCCCTTTCATGCTCCAGGCATAAGTTCTGAAGAACAAAAAACACGAGCCATCGCAGTGTTGTGTTTGGAGGCAAGTTAGATCACACAGGCTCCGTGGCCTAATTGTTGGTTATCTCTGCTGTTCAGTAAACCATGTAGAATAAACAGTGTACTGAAAGCGGCGCCGCAAAATAGCCAGTTTTAATCACTACCGGAAATGTTACATCCAATCGTTTGGTCGGGTCACCTTTGAGGTTGCTCGAGGCCAAAGTATTCCTTACAGGAACTAAGTGGAAACCTAAATTTTGTGACATAATAGCTGACAAAGAAGAGCCGTAGAAAGAATGTTCAGCACAATTGGAATGTTCTTGTCCGGCCCGATCGGATTATATATCTTATAATGTTGTCCAGTAAAATTTCAAAACTAACTTGATTTGACCTAGGTCTGTATGGTAAAAATAATGTTAATCAAACTGCAGTGGCAAGTCAGAAGCGACAAAGTAAAAATAAACCTCCATCACAATTCTTGACAATTCTCAATTCTCGCAAGTTATCAAAATTTACCCCTTGCCCCATGCATTTCTAATGGAAAGATCGTGACCCTGACCTTGTCACAGGTTATCGATAAAGAAATCCTGCTACAAAAAATATCTTGTTCGGTGACCTTACAATGTGATGTGAATCTAAGCACGATAGGTTAAATTTGATCTTACTGATGCACCTCCAAAGATTTTCGAGGTTAGGTCTCTTGACTTGGGTTGGCGGTCTGACCTGGTATGACCCAGACCTAAAATTTTACCAGAAGCTGCAACAATTTCGAGTTAGATGTAGATGAAGGACGGTGGCGCTGCACGAAGTGTATTTTTTACTACCTGTGGAAACCTGAGGAGGCCGGTTGCCCGCCCCTCGTGTGGGCGCGTGTTAATTCTCATAAATTCTGACACTTGCACAATGAAAATTTCGTAAAGGCAATGCAATATGATTGCAAGCAACCGTTACAAAAGGAATCGCTTTGTTTGCGGTTTTAAAACATAAGGCGGTACTACCGCAGTGGTCAAAAACCATCTGCATACCTACCTTAGGTGCTAAAAATTTGTAATTTATAGCAAGAACGAATTTTTCAAATTTTTTATCGGAATATATTTTATGAATCAAAAATTTTTAGGTATCTAAAAGGACAATTTTCACTGCGAAAAGGTAAAAAGGAAAGGTCAAACGAATTAAAAGCCAATTTTTTTTAAATTTTCAAATTTTATTTTTGCAAAATAATGTAAAGTTCAAGACGAGTTCAATGAAATACAAAACTTGTTAATCAGGCTATGCATTTTTAAGTTATGAAGCATTAAAGATGAGTCTACAAAGTGACCTCCCGAAAATTTCCCCAGGCTATTATAACTCAGTCACCGTTGGTCGGAAGGGGCTAAGATTCTCACAGGCGTGTTCCTGGCCCAAAACTACCCGGAGGCAAAGTTTCAGATTTTTTCTAGACATGGCGGTGTCAAGCCTTGGTCGATCTGTTCTGGAATCCCCCCTATATGTCTAAAAACTGCTTGAGTAGCCCGAGATGACCTCTCACAGGTCCAGCATTGCAACATAAGCCTGGGAAGGGGCCAAGGATACTAAGATTTGGAGAATATGAAGGTTTTATCAGCTGTATCAACACAAATACAGCCAAATTTTTGTCTTTCCTATGCATTTCCAATAGATATGTCTAGGGCGCCGCCACAGAATTTTTACAGGGGGGAGGTTAGGACCCAGGCTGGTGCTGACCGGGGAGGCGAATTTTGAACATATTCGGTACCTGACAACATTAATGACGATGGACCCAAATATTGGGGGGCGTCCCCCCTGGTTGGCCAACAGGGGGAGGACACGTCCCCCGTCTCCCACTTTCGGCACCCATGGATATGTCATAGTCTGTACTTGACCTTAGGTCATCGATATGGACAATCTCGGCCCATATTGTGTAGCACTCGATGCCGCATTATGTGGTATAAATTTCAATCCGATAGATTCACCCATTTCTTACTTATGACACCTTAAACATTTTTGGAGGTGAGGTCACTTGACCTGCACCGGTGACCTGACCTGGGATGACCCAGCCTTAAGATTTTGAGGAGAGTTGTGGGATTGATCAAGGATAATGTATGCCAAGTACGGAGGTGCTCCGCGCCGCCGTTTTTTCGTGCCGCTGGAAAAACCACCGGGGTGAGGGTTAAAAACATTTTCCCATGTACTTCCAATAGAGAGGTCATGGCTCGTATCTGATCTTGGTCATCAATATAAAAAAATAGCCGAATATATATATTTCAGAGAGCGTGGTGGGCCCATTATGTGATATGAGTTTTGAGCGAATAAGCTCACCTTGTTCTGACTTATGCTGTCTTAAACTGTTTTAGATCAGGTCCCTTGACCTGTACTGGTGACCTGGCCTGAGATGACATAACCTGAAGATTTTGAAAAAAAGTTTTAAAAATGATCAGAAAAAGGTATGCCAAGTACGGCGGCGCGACGTGCCGCCGTTTTGGCATCTCCAAAAAACCAGAGGTGGCGGGTACCCAATGCGCGTGTTAAGAATACGCTGCTTCTGACCACACTGACACTATTAGTGGACACTGGAGGTCACTGGTTGCCTCTTAGTGGAGCATGGGCTTTTCCGCTGGTCAAAAGGCTGCATTTTACATCATTACGTTGCTATTATTGAGATAATGTTCATGAAACTCAAGAATGCCATGCTTCTGACCAGTGGCGGACCCAGAACTTTATTTGGGGGAGAGTAGGGGCTCAAGCCTCAACCGCCATTACCTCAAAACCGCCTTCGGCTATGCATTTATTGTTGGCACTCTGACATTTTTTGGGGGAGTGGCTTGAGCCCCTGGCCCCTCTTGTAACTGTCACTGCTTCTAACCACGTTGGTGCTATACAAATATTTTGCAGCTATAGCTGCCCTGGTCGCGGGGCAGGGGCTTGTGGACAGGCCAACGGTTTTCATTCTACATAATTTTTTATTGTACCGACTCACTGGCGGATCGAGCGGGAAGCGAAAAATTTTCCCAAAACCCCCGAGTTTTACCGATTTTCTTAAAAAATCCCGATTTTGGGACCTGTTGCCTCCCGCCCCATCTCCTCCCCCGTCAGTCTGGACTTGACCCTGCACTGACCAGGGGGCGGACGCAGACCCGAGTTTTGGGTGGGGAGCCAAAGCCCTGTCTGCCTCTCCTCCTGGGAGGGGACATGCAATTGGGTGCTCGACAGACCTAGCATAAGCAGGAGCGTTGGAACTATGGTCAAAGTTGGGGGGCAGCGGGAATTTTCAAGTCATTTTTTTCCAGTCAACGCCATAGGGTTAATGATTAAGAATCGTGAAAGTTGGGGGGGGCAGCTGCCCCCTGCCCCCCGGTTCCTACGTCCCTGAGCATAAGCTACCTCTCCAAGTGCATGATCGCTCTCCTGTGGGGGGGGCGAAGATACTTTTGCTCTACAGGCCTAGTGTGAACACCTTTTAAAAAAAAGTCCGGCCTTTGGGGGCCAAAAGATAGTTTGGCCCTCCTCCACTGCTTTGGGGGGAGGGGCATGGCCGGAATGCCCCCCCCTGCATTCGTCAATGACACTGACGTCCATAAAAATGAGGAATACCGTTTTTTTACCCCACAGGTTACTAGCGAACAGTGTAAGCCACTAGCTGCCCTGGATGCATGAACTTAGGTTTTTGGTGGATCGAAAACTACCGTTTTATCATGTAGGGAAGAGACAGTGTAGGTACTGTGTACCCCATGATTTTACTTTCATACGTTGCTCTTAATTGACATATTTATATGGAAGTCAGTTATACCAATCATCTGACTTTTTTTGTGAAATCTGCATGCAGCTAACCGGACTGGTTTCATTGCATTGGTTTTTCCACGGGTCTTTTTCAATGTTATTGCTTTTTACGCTATTGTGTTGCTGCTATGGGATCAAACCACCAAACGCATGCTTAGTATTTGTTTGTGGACACTTCAAGACACCAGTTGCCCTAGTTATACATGTATGGGCTTTCCTCAAGTATTTTGCAATGTAATTCCGCACGGGCTATGATGCTGCTGGTAAGGCACCAACATCCCTAAAGCCCAAAGGAAATCCAATAAAACTCGTTTTCCATTTTCGTAAAAACTGCAGGAAGCTAGGTGCTGTGGTTGCAGAGCATGGACTAATCAGCATTTTAGTCCTTGCCATCTTTCCACGAGGCCGTGAAATTCAGCGCGAGATCGAGCACCACCACACCGGAAACAAACCACGTGGTGAGATAATCCCGCGGCCGTTCAAGGTCACCGACACGTTTATTACCATCTCAGTCGCCTGACTCTCCACTGTGCGTGATCAAGAAACACGTATGCAGCAGCTTAACGACAACCTGGCGGCAAAATTGCAAAGCTTCAGTTCAGAATTTACCTACAGTTGTGTGAACTTTTTGATCCGTAGGCCTTGTTGTCTGTGGCCACATTCCATCGTGGGCTTTTTTGAACAGTGGCCCGATTTATTTGGCCCTAACAAGGGCAAATTGTGGACTTTGTGATCCGTGGCTTTTGTCGGAGTGGACTTTAAGGACTGTGGACACAAGGATGTGGGTTCTGCGTGCGTGGGTTTTGGGGCTTGTGGACTTTTTGATCCGTGTGCAATTTTAACTGAGGGCCTAATCATATAGACCCGTTTGGCTCCTTTGATTCAATCTCGGACGACAACGTGGTGGTGGGTCAAGGTGGTGTAGGTCGGTCAAGGTGGGGAGTAAGAAAGATTATTGTAAATCCATACATGTGTACACATAGCAAATACATGTAGAACAATTAGTAGAAATATCCGTCATTATGTGATGCTGCTGAATAAACGTGTCACGGTTTCAATTGCTCGAGCAAAATGCATGCTTGATGAAAAGACCATGATGCTGCTTTTATAACTCTCCTATAAATCCATATTTAGGATATTGCGGGTTCATTTGGGCTTCTAACTATAACGGTCTCCTCACCAAAGTTATAGGTCTACAGAAAATAATAGTTAGACTTATGGCTAGGTAATAGCCATCATACAGCACCATCATCTGCCCTCTTCAAAGGACTTAAATCTTGAAGTTTAGTGATCTAATTAAACAACAAAAACTTGTTATACCTACTTCATAATTTTCAAAATCAACAGTTGCCCCACACCTTCTCAGCATATTTCCAGCTACAGGAGTCAAACCGGAATTCCAGAATTCACCCTCATTTTGAAGAGCCTAGAGCAGAAACTTTATATGGAATATTTGTCTTCTCCTTGTACTTTGTACCTTGTACCTTGAGGTTATCAGACTAAATGAGGCTACTTAAAGCCTGTAGCATCTGGTTCCAACGAGCTCTTTATCAGGGTTTGTCAAGACTTAGTCTGTAGACTTCGTCTGTGTCTGGAATTGAGTATTTAAGGGCAGACCGGAGTCTGTAGACTTCGTCTGTGTCTGGAATTGAGTATTTAAGGGCAGACCGGTGGGAGTCCAGCCTGGCCTTAAATGCCCTAGTTGAGGGTGCTGTGACGACGATGGCCGGAA
Organism: Lepas anatifera; assembly: GCA_034440635.1. Classification (NCBI taxonomy): domain Eukaryota; kingdom Metazoa; phylum Arthropoda; class Thecostraca; family Lepadidae; genus Lepas; species Lepas anatifera. The sequence continues at coordinate 167,768 of JAOTON010001869.1, read as the reverse complement.
GACTGTTCCAGTCGTTAATCACTCTGACCTCAAATGTGTTCCGTCGGACACGTGAAGTTGCTGCAGGTTTAACAAGCTTGAACGGATGTCCTCTTGTGCGAGTTCCTGTCACGCTCGAAGATCTCCGGGCGAGGTTGAGTTGTGAGTGCAGGATCTGGTAAATGCGGATCATGTCACCTCGTTTGCGTCTGTAGTATAGTGAGGGTAGGTCCAGGTCTTTGAGGCGCTCGGACGCTTTTTCACGGATTTCCCGAACCATTCGAGTAGCACGTCTCTGCACTTGCTCAATCTTCCTCTGATCCACATGGTTGAAAGGAACCCAGGTAAGGTTGCTGAACTCCAAGTGAGGTCTCACAAGCGTCTTAAACAGGAGCGGTAACAACGACGTCGATTTTTCTGAAAGATTTGCATATCACCGCAAGCATTTGATTTCCTTTGGAGGCTGCTGAGGCTGCATGCTTCCGAAACTTGAGATCACTGTCGATGTGGACTCCCAGGTCCTTTTCGGTGGTAAAACTGGAGTATTCTGCCTCTCATTGAATAGTCCAGGTGGGGGTTGGCAGGACCCACATGGAGCACAGTGCACTTGGTCTCATTGATCATCATCATCATCGTTGGTGTTTAAGGGCGCACCGACAACACGGGTCATGTGGCGCCCATAACACTAGACAAGATATATACAGTATAGTTTCAGCGTCTCACAGGGCTAAAAAGTGTGTCAAAGGTAAAAGCAGCAAGTCAACAACATTTCAACAAGTAAGGTGTAAAACAGGTTAAGTTTTTAAAACAGAATCAAAAGGTCATACATAAAAAACAACAATAATACAACAATAATATAAATAAAAACAAAATGAATAGAATAAAAGTAAAAACTGACCAGATTCGCAGACATTTTAACATCACATACCAAGGTCAGCGAAAAGGTAAAATGAACTTATACACCATGTAAAACCTGAAAAACTACGAGGGTGAATATATGACATTAAAACCAACGCTCCTCAGATATAACATAATGGTAGCAATATCCACAGCACGATGCTCGCCCAAAAGAGAATTCATTGTCGGAGATCCCTGCAGAAAGCGGTTTCTCTCTATCTCAAAGTCACGGCAATCTAAAAGGATATGTTTGACTGTGAGCCTGTCGCCACAGCGTGGACACTCCGGCGGGTCACGACGAGATAAAAGATATGAATGGGTTGAATGAGTGTGTCCCAGTCGCAATCTACACAGGACAACCTCCTCCCTTCTGGAGCCTGCACTACTTGAGGTCCACGATCCTAAGCGTGGTTTCAGCTCGCGGAGCATCCTACCCTTAAAATCACAATCCCATCGACGTTGCCAGTCGCTAAAAACATACATTTTAACTTGCGCGTACATGTCAAAAAATGGAACACGAAGACCTGGGGGGCAGCATGTTCTGCCCCCGTCTTTGCACATCGATCTGCCCGCTCATTTCCGGCGATTCCGCAGTGACTTGGCACCCAAACTAAATCTACACATTTTCCCTTTCCCCTCAGGCTATGCAGTTTCTGCCTAATAAGGGTCAAGAGATAAGATGCTGACATATTATAAAAGTAAAAAGACTCCAATGCCTGTACAGAAGACAAAGAATCTGTAAAAATAACAAACTTTCTCGCCCTTAACTTCGAAACATGGTCCAGACAACGGAATATTGCGTACAGCTCAGCGGTAAACACAGATGCCTCGCGCGGTAAACTAAAACACTTTTCAACGCCGTCGCTGACAAATGCACATCCCGTGCCACCATCACCCTTCGAACCATCAGTGTAAAAGTGGATGTGATTATTATAAGATTCAGAACAGAACTCCCTAAATAACTGGCGCATAACTTCAGGAGGCATATTTCTACATTGATCCAGTAAGCTTTTGTTTGTGTCCACTGCAGAGATAAGCCAAGGTTCAACCAAACACGCGTCACACGGTTCAATGAGATCTGTGTCTATCCCAGCCTCCACAAGCCAGGCGCGGACCCTTACTCCTGGATGACGGGCTGCCGCGCGGGATCCATTATCAATCTGGCGGAGCTGGGCGTCACCAAAAAATATTGAGTATGTGGGATGCGTCGGGGATTGTTTGAGTTTCAATACATAGCGCATGGCAAGTGTTTTTCGGCGCAACTCTAATGGCATTTCATCGACGTCCACTAACATGCTTGATATTGGGGATTTACGGAATGCTCCCGTTATAACTCTAACGGCTTGATGGTGCACAGTATCCAGCATGGTTTTTGCTGATTGGGGAGCGGCTTCATATACCAGGCTACCATACTCAATTTTTGAGCGTACTAATGACCTATAGAGCATGACAAGCGTTTTCCTGTCAGCCCCGTACCTCATTTTTGTTAGGACTTTGAGTATATTTAATGTATCAAAACACTTTGCGCGGAGCTGCTTCAGATGTGGTATGTATGAGAGCCTTTTGTCCAGTGTGAGCCCTAGAAATCTCGTTTCCGGTACAACATCGATCAAATTTCCATAGATATACAACTTTGGGTCCTCACAATCTCCACGTCTGTTGCAAAAGTGCATGCACTTGGTTTTTACACTTGAGAAGCTTAAGCCGTTTCGTGTGCTCAACTCCTGCAAACGATCAAGACCGAGCTGCAGTCGCCTCTGTGCAGCGGCAGTGGTGGACGCCGTCACCCATATCGTAAAGTCGTCTACAAAAAGTGCGTGGTGAATATTCGTGGGTAAGTGCCTGCTATGTCGTTAATCATAACTGCAAACAGGGCGATAGAGCTCACAGAACCTTGAGCAATTCCCCTCTGTTGTTGGTATCGATTTGATAAGACAGAGTTAACGCGATAACGAAAAAACCTATTTCTAAGAAAATTGGAAATGAACCATCCCATGTGCCCTCGCACACCGAGCTCGAAAAGTTTGTGTAGGATGCCGTGTCTCCAAGTACAATCATACGCGCGCTCAACGTCAAAGAACACCGCAATTGTGTGACATTTACGTACAAAACCCTCGCGCACAGAGGCATCTAAACGAACTAGGTGGTCTATTGTGGAGCGGCCCTGGCGAAAACCACACTGGCTATTACAAAGGAGCTGGTTGGATTCCAGATACCAAACAAGACGCATGTTGACCATTTTTTCGAGCAGTTTACACACACACGAAGTCAATGAGATGGGACGAAAGTCGTTGGGTGATGAGCCAGTTTTGCCGGGCTTCAAAATAGGTACGATATGTGCCTCGCGCCACTGATCTGGGAAATCATTGTTACTCCAGATGTGATTATATATGTTTAGCAGAGACGATAGAGATGCATCAGGTAACTGGCGAAGCATATTGTTAGTGATGTTATCAGGGCCAGGTGACACCGGCCTCACAGTGGACAGTGCTGCTCTGAGCTCAGCTATTGAAAAAGGCACATTGTAATGAGCCGAGTTATCCCGCCCAAAGTCGACCGGTTTTCTCTCCGCGATTTCACGAATTCGAGTAAAATGAGGATTTTCAGAGGAGACACTGCAACGATCATGGAAAGCTCTCGCCATGTGCTCAGCCACCTCTTGCGAGTCGGTTATCTTAGACCCGTTGGCTTCCAAAACTGGAGCAGACGGGGGACGATTTTTTCCCTGCATTCTTCGTATTTGGAACCAGACCTCAGCTGACGGAGTGAAACGATTTACCCTAGACACATATTCTACAAACCACCTTCTCTTCGAGTTCAGCACAACGCGACGCGCAAACGCCCTAGCACGCTTGAAATTCGCGTGGTTTGTTGCTGTTGAGTGTCTGTTAAAAATTCTAAAAGCCCGTTTTCTGCTTAAAATGGCTGACTTGCACTCCTGGTTCCACCACGGCACAGGAGTGCGTTTTGGCTGCCCACGTGTCATCGGAATAAAATGTTTCGCTGCTGTCAAGATCACCTAATTAAAATTCTCGACAGCCTGCGTGGCCGAGGCCTCCGGGGTGGGGTCCACCGCACCACAAGCAGCCCCGAAACCTGCCCAGTCTGCCCGCCTTTCGTTCCAGCGCGGGGGTATGCTCCCCGCAGGGCGAGGACGGTTCGGAGAGATAAGAATAGGGAAATGGTCACTTCCGTGAGGATCATCCAGGGTGATCCAATTTAACTGGATGAGAAGAGACGGAGAACAAATGGAAAGGTCAATAGAAGAGAGAGAACCAGAGGGTACAGTAATATGAGTAGCACAACCGGAATTGAGGAGGCAGAGGGAATTAAGGTGAAGAAATCTCTCGACCGTGCGGCCCCGGGGACACGTGCAGCCGGCAGCTCCACCCCACGCTGAGTTGTGAGCGTTAAAATCACCAAGTAACAGGAAAGGTGTGGACAGCTGGTCGACTAAATTATGCAGATCATTTAAATTTAGATTGGCGCCCGGTGGTAGGTAGATAGAACACACAGTCAATTTAATATAACCAAGGTCTACCCGGGCGGCTACCGCCTGCAGCGCTGTATTTAGAGGTATACTGTAGCAGGGAGTGGCATGGTGCACAGCAACCATCACCCCTCCGTATGCTATTGTTGAACTAAAAATATCTTTTCTAAAACTCTGATAATTTCGAATATTATAAGCAGCTCCAGGGGACAATTTTGTCTCCTGAAGACATAAGACAGAAGGGTTATAATCGGACAAAATCTGCTGCAGGTCGCTAAAATTCGAACGGAGGCCTCGGCAATTCCACTGTAGAAATGTCATTTTAAGCTAAAAGAAAACGGGCTTACTAAAAATAGACGGCTTAACCTAACCTTTCCAAGGGGGCCCAGTACCCCCGTATGGCCCCTTGCCTGGCCCCACGCTGGGGCCACCGATTCGGTAGCGGACCGGACCACGACTTCGTGCGCCTTCATCAGAATGAGCACGCGCTCGTGTTGTTTGGGGCTCGCTGGGAGGGCTCACAGCAGGACGCTTTGTCGGAGACCTGCTCCGCGGCCCCTCAAAATTTCTCCGCATTGCCGTGACGGTGGAAGAGCGGATCTGGGCTGGAGGCTGTGCTGCCGGCGTCTGGGTCACTGGCAAGGTCGGCGGCGGCGGTGGAGGCGCTGAATTATCGCCGCCGGTGGGTGGTTGGACGGCAGGCGGCCGGAAACGCCTCCCCGTGGTGGAGTGCTTACCACCCCGTCCTACAACCGCCCATCCCTCCGTCTCAGTCGGTGCTTGGCTCGGAGTGGCACCGGGTGCCGACTCCAGGGAGTCACCAGCAGGAGCCGCCTGCTGGTGCTGTGGCGCGAGGGGAGGGCCCTGTCCTCCATCACCGGCGAGGGCCGGGGAGGGGAGGTAGGAGCAGGAACAGCGACCCGCCCCCTTCCCCCCACGGAGGGGGGTCGCGGAGGAGGTGCCACCGCCGGCTCAGGAGCCGGGGTGGCGGGCTGGTGTGAAAAAACCAGCCCCATCCTCCCCGCCAGGCGAACAAAGTCTGCCACGGTCAGGGAACGGATGACCTCCTCCGCGGTCATCTTTGGGGTACCTGAACTGCTGGTAGATGCTACTTGGGAGTAGCGCTTTTGGGGGTGGGAGGCCATGTAAACATCCCTAGCCTGGCGGAAGCTAACCTTTTGTGTGATCATTATGGTAAGTATTTCTTTTTCTTTGCTTAATTCGGGACATGCACGATCAACAACTTCATGACATCCATTACAATTCGCACACTTTAGGGTTTCTGAGTCGCATTCTGTGGTACTGTGGACCTCTGAAGAACATTTCCCGCATACACGCTTGCCTTTGCAAGCTCGGGCGGTGTGGCCAAACTTCTGGCAGGTGAAGCATCGCATGGGTGATGGCACATATGGTCTCACGCCGACCCTCGTGTAACCGACATAGATGTGATCCGGCAGCTCTGGTTTGTCGAATGTAAGTATGACTGTGTCTGTGTCCAGCATGTTGTCGCCACTTCTCCTCCTGATTCTGCGCACCTCCACCACTCCAAGTTCATCAAGCCCTTCAGCAATTTCCTCCTCCGAGAGTCCCCTGAGTTCCTGACTGGTGACGACTCCTTTCGTGAAATTCTTTGTTCTGTGCGGTTCTACGGAAACATGTACTTTGTGTGTTGTTTGCTGTCCAGACTCCTTCCTTGTGAATTTGAGTTCTGATACGGAAAGTGCACGCTCTGCGTCCTCTACTCGCGCAAACTCAACCTCCAGTGAACCATCGCGGAGCTTTACACATCGGACAACTTTGCCGAGACGATCGAGGGCCTCCTTTCGCTTGAAAGGCGACAGGGCCGCATGAAATGAGTCGAGTCCCCGTATTACTAAAACACGGGGACAGGACGGCTGGATGGTCGGTTTTTGCGAACCGGATCTAGGTGTTCGCTCAATCCCTTCCCCCAAAGGGGGATGGGAGATGTCAACCTCCGGTGGAGGGTGAAGAGAAGGGTTCGAGGGGTTAGAAGTGTCCATAGGAAGATCATAAGGTTCGACCAGCCACGTGCGCCCCCCTTCCAACGAGGGTGCTACAAGGCGAGACGACGCACGGGCTGGCTATACGGGGGGAGACGCCGCCGTTACAGAGGGGGAGAGAGACTCACCAAGCCCCCCTGCCCCGACGACGGTCCCCCCTTGCACCTAGCCTAGACGACCCCGGGCGGGGCGCGGACACCCCACCCTCCCCGGGTGAAGTTGGGACTTCACCCAAGGAGGGAGGGGCAGCCGAGCCCCACGAAAGGCCGACAGACTTTTACAATGCTGCTACTCTTGTCGATGCCCTCAAGAGTTCCCCGCCCTTGCGGAAATCCAGACCAAAGTAGAGTGTTGCTAGAGGCACACGAACCACAACAGCGCCTACCTCAGCTCAGCTACCAGGACTCCTTCATCCCGGGGTACGGGTCGGTGCGCAGCTCACCTTAAAAAGACAGGCGCCCTCGCACGGCCTCATCGGAGCAGGCGACTACCACCTGCTCGTCACAACTGATTCCCGGCTGGTCCGAAAGAAGTGAGCCCCCGGCCCCAGGGCCGGCTATTAGAGGGATCCAATCGCCAGCCACACGAGCCGGAGGCCCACATACACCCAGACCATCCAGGAATCATAGGCACGTGCAAGGACGCCCATGATACTGGGATAATGTGGGTAACTGGGAAGTTATGAGTTGGAAAAGGAGGAGGGTCGGTCTGCGCTGTCCAGCCCAGACGCGCGCCGCACGCGACCGAGGTGTCCACACTCAAGACGAGCCAGAGTGCACACACCCCCGCCACCCGCGGAGACACGCCGGGCCAGACAACGCAGACAGTGGGCAGGAGGGGTGTTTAGGAGTGGACAGAAAGGATACGGGTGGAAAGGCATGGAGAGATAAGGAAATAAGGAAAGAAGAGGAAAAGGAACAAGGAGTTGGTGGGATTTGAATTTAGGAAGGCCAAGAAAGGATGAGGATGGCAGTTTCGATTTGGACTCTCGCCCGAAGACGAGGGGCGAAACCCATCCTGCCAACTGGGGTCGCGGGTGTCGTCACATCCCGTACTCAATTATCCATGTGCCGAACCAGTCAGCAGGTGCCAACAAGTCCAGCAGATGAAAATCGGTCCTCTGCGGGGGTCTCATTGAAGGGGAGTTGCCATCTGTCAGAACACTCTGTAGCTTTGTGGATGTCTTCTTGCAGTTGAGTCGCAGAAGGCCTGTCAGTGATGGGTGCATAAATCTTGGTGTCATCGGCGAAAATTTTGGTGGCAGAGCTTACCTCGTGTGTTAAGTCATTGATGAAGACCAAGACAATCAGTGGGCCAAGCACAGAGCCTTGAGGAACACCACTCACCACAGGGGCCCAACCTGATGCACTACCATTTATGACCACCTGTTGCTGTCTACCGGTGAGGAAGCTTTCAATCCAATGATGTAGTTTACCTGAGACACCATAGCCCTTCAACATATTGAGGAGCCTTGCATGTGACACTGCATCAAAGGCTTTGCGGAAGTCTAGGTAAACACAGTCTAATGGGTTACCAGCTTCTATGCAGTGGCTCCAGTCATGCATTACCTCAAGTAGTTGGGAATCACATGATTTCCGTGGGCAAAATCCATGTTGATCCCTGTCCCAAGGTCTGGAATCAAGCTATTGCCTCAAAAATTCCAAACATGGACAATATTCCAAGATAAAAATCAATGTTCAAAACAGTTGTAAAAATATTCCTGGAAACTTACTAGGTTATAGGGAATACCCTCCTCTGGTTCCTTGTGTAGGTCAATCAATCAATCAATCAATGTATTTCAGAACATCCTTACACTTGATACAAGGCTTTTCATGTTCCATCGTCAATTAAATGAAGGGGTCGTGGATAGTGTAAAAGTAACAGTGAAGTCAGCGATACAGGCAATAAAAGCACAAACACTCGAATGCAATCACACACGTAATATGATGTAAAATACTGCGAGCTCACACTTACAGGCCCAATAAACTTCTCGGTGAGTTTCGGAAACCTGACATTCTGGTATTGCCTCTTAGATCTGATGGCAAGTCATTATATTGTACAGTGGCTCATTCGTTGATGGCTCATTAGTTTCTGACGACACCGAGAAAGCCGGCCTCCTAAATTAAACCTTTGCCAACAAATTTACAGATCCCGCCGTCACAAATTTTCCGACTGCTCCCGATTACCCTCTTGACAATCTCTCACGATTCGTTGTGACGGAACAGTCCGTTAGGTCTGCGCTAAATTCGATCTGCCCTAACAAAGCTTGTGGAAGTGACAACATCAGTGCTAGAATAATATTAGAATGTCGTGAGGAGCTGGTGGTGCCGCTTTATACGATTTTCTCCAAATCATTCGATTCAGGAATGTTTCCCTCGCAATGGAAAATGGCCAACATCATTCCAATATTCAAAAAAGGCGACAGAAAGGACCCCTCTAATTACAGATCCGTTAGTCTTCTTTCACTGTTTGCGAAAATTTTGGAGCGAATTGCTTACGATTAACTATTTCGGCATGTCTCCCCAGCTATTTGTCTTGAACAACATGGATTCGTTCCTCGCAGGTCGTGCGTCAGCAATCTGTCTGTTTTTCTTGATTTGGCGTGGAAGGCCATTTCGGAGGGATACCAGACGGACGCTATTTACACAGATTTCTCGGCCGCTTTTCAAAGCGTCAATCACAAACTCCTGATCTAAAAATTCCGAAATTCCTATCATTTGAAAGATTCAGCCCTAAATTGGTTTATCTCGTAACTCTCCGACCGCCGCCAGAGGGTCGTTCTTAATGGAAAAACCTCAGAGTGGAAAAACGTCAGCTCAGGAGTGCCTGAAGGCTCTCTAAATGCTTCTCTCTTGTTCGCACTCTTCATCAACGATCCTCCGGCTGAAATTGAGTCTAGTTGTCTCCTTTATGCAGGTGATGCCAAAATTTTTCGAACAATCAAGCAGCCATCTGACGGACTCTTGCTGCAAAGGGACCTGAGCCACCTGCATCAGTGGTCCGTCAGATGGGGTCTAAAACTTAACCCATCCAAATGTAAAAACATTACGTTGACCCTCAGGCGGACACCGGTCCAGACAACGTACTACATCGGAAACACTCGCCTAGAGTCTGTTGAAGAAATCCGTGACTTAGGAATAATCATTGACTCAAAACTGAATTTTTCATCCCACGTTTCTGGCATAACACGACAGGCCAACAAATCACTAGGACTGCTAATTCGATCTTTTCAAACCGGCCTGCGCTCAACAAATTTCAATACCAAAACACTGCTCACAATATATAACGCGAACGTTCGGTCTGTTTTGGAGTACGGTAGTGTAGTCTGGGCTGGTGTAGCCAAATCCCATGCCGAACGGGTCGAGTGGGTACAACACAAATTCTTGATGTGGCTAAATTCTCATACTTCTCAGTCTTGCGGCACTTTGAATTACCATTCACTTCTTCGGCATTTCGGCGTCCAGTCTCTTGCTGCAAGGAGAGTTCAACACGATCTTCTGTTTCTGAAAGCAATATTTTCCTAAAAAATTTCCTCTCAAACTCTTCTGAACTGTTTCGGCCTTCATGTTCCACCCCGCTCCACCCGCAACCTGCGACTTTTCGCCGAGCCACGCGGCCGTGTAAACACGGCTGCCTCGGGGTTTCTGTGCCGGATACCAAAATCTGCTAATAGGTTTTGACCATGATCAACTCCGATTTTTTTGTTGATACCTATAACATTTTTAGAGCTCGCATTGTGGAGTATATAAGGGACCTAAGAGTGTGAGGTCACCAAGGTATATGTGCACCAAATATATGAAGAGGGAATGAGCTCAAACTATTTTAATAACTTTATTTTTACAGCACCCATTTTACTCATTTGTATGTTTTTAGCACTAGGATGTTTCGGGAATGTTTATGTGTATGTGTTAGTTTTTGGTGAGAGAGTTTTAATACCTGACTTCACCTGTTAGTGGGCATCAGCCTGTTGGTGATCATGTTTAATAAACAAATAAACAAATGGCAGCGTGGCATAATCTTCGCTTCTCGTCGTTGTTCCTAGCACGGGTGGGATGTAAAAGTCCGGCCTGTCCATACTGTAGCTATGGTCAGTAAAGGTAAACATTTCACCAAGCACACACGGCTCACCGGTCATCAACACGCTATGAACAATGCTCAACCGGTGGTAGGTAAGCTGATGTGCGGGGTCAGGCAGTCGTAATCTGACTACTTCCCGAGAAATGTGCACAAACTTTCTCTTCCCAGTTAAGAGGCGAGCACAGAAGTTGATCACTTTTTTAATTCGGTGGAGTTGAGTTGTTCCACAAATCCCTTATATTGAAATGCAGTACCTGGTGTGAGATATGATGAGTGATTGAATTAGCAGTTTCAGTGCCGACTGTGGAATGATGTGCCGAATGTGCATGAGTCCAATGAGAATGCCAGTACATTTCCTAGTGATGCTATCGACATGCGATTCGAGCGTCAGCCAATCTGCAAAGTATGGCAGCATGCCAGACGAGTCGCACCAGCCATCTAAAATTCTCGCACCACCAGCCTCCAAAAATTCGCACCAATCTGGCACACACCAGGGAAAAAATGCACCCATTCCTACCCCTACAATGCAATGCTACCTCAATCATTAGTCAGTGAGTTAAGGACTTTTTATAAGGCCCCCTCCTGTGTCTTAATAGCCATTCAGCCATTATTTGTTTAGTTTAAGTGTCACTAACCTCGCAAATTCGCACCAGGTTCATAAAATTCGCACCACTCGGTCCTGTCTCCAAGGGCACTCGCACCGACGAGATCTCGTCGAAAATGTCATACTTTGCACACTGGAACGTCAGGTTCCGGTCCATATGCACACCTATATTTGTAACTTCCCTTGTTTCTGTTACTACTGTGTTGCCCACCCGGATACTAATTTTTGGTAAATTTTGGAGCATTGCACGGGTTCCGAGTCCTATGACCTGGGTTTTTGCTGGGTTGATTTTGAGGGCGTTTTGAGAAAACCAATATAAAAGTACAGCTGTGTCATGCTCAAGCAATGATACCATAGTATCAAGGTTCTGTTTTGGGCCGGATATGATGCGCTGAACGTCGTCACAGAATTGAACCATGGTGGAATTCTCGACATACAGATTCATGTCGTTTGCGAAGATTGAGAACATGATACAGGATAAACTTCCGCCTTGAAAAACGCCTATCGAGTTTTGGAGTGATTTGGAGAGTTTCGGACTGCCATTCCCCTGTGTTGTTGCGCCACCGCTAAAACCGTTCGTAATTTTGACTTGTTGGTAGTGATCACGGAGGTAATCCCTTAACCAATGGTCGTCAACACCATACTGCTCAAATTTTTCCAGACATTTCTTGTGACAAATTACATCGAAGCATTTTGAAAGATCCGTAAGAACTAGTACTGAAATATGCCCCTTATCCATGGCCTGGTACGCCTGGTCAGTAACTACTGTGAGCGCAGTTTCGGTGGAATGATTATTCCGGTAACCGTGTTGCGTGTGTGAAAGCAGGTGGTTTTTGTTGACATACGTACTGAGTTGGTTGTGGACTATACGTTCGGTAATTTTTGTCACTGCTGGTAAAATGGTGATAGGACGCCAGTTAGATGGTTTGGTTGTGTCTCAGCCTTTCAGTATCGGAACAACCATGCCGTGCTTCCACTTTACTGTCGTGGTACTAAACCGGTCACAAGACTAGAGTTAATGATATGAAGTAACACATTTTGAATGTCAAAGTAAAAACGCTGCAAAATCGCAATGTTAAAACCAGAAACATCGACAGAAGTAGAGGGTTTCCTAGGTCCTCATTAGGGCAATAGGTCCTCGTTCTACTATCGCAGTGTCGGTGTCTATGCTGGCGGGCGTCCGGCGCCGATGGCTCATTCTATCTCCCGCACTACCGGGCCCCCTGGGTCCGGGGTAGGCACTGGAATTGATGCCCCGGTGCCTCACGTCGGGTGTCCCGCTGGCAGGGGCCTTGTTGGTCTTCAATGGATTTGGCCCAGTCTGCAAAGTATGGCAGCTGGCCAGATGAGTTGCACCAGCCATCTAAAATTCTCGCACCACCAGCCTCCAAGAATTCGCACCAATCTGCCACATTGACATAACTGGGAGAAAAAATGCACCCATTCCTACCCACACGATGCAATGCTACCTCTCTCGTTAGTCAGTTAGTTCAGGACTGTTTATAAGGCCCACTCCTGTGTCTTAATAACCATTCAGCAATTATTTGTTTAGTTTAAGTGTCACCTTCCTCGCACCAGCTCACAAATTCGCACCATGCTGATAAAATTCACACCACTTGGTCCTGTCTCCAAGGGCACCCGCACCGACATATGTGCATGGCTGTAGTCTTGATCTAGCAGCTTGCAGTAGCACGCTACATGTAAGGGTGCATGGTCATGTCATTGTGAAAATCTTGCTTACTTTATTTTTCTTTGTCATCAGGTTTTATGCTGGCCAAGCTGAGGGCACCAGTACAGATTATAGTCTAACTGTGAAAAATAGTTAAATCACAGATTCGTTTTTCATGCTCATCTAGAGTATTCCTTCATGTTTTAGCTGAAATAAGAAATTCAAGTGGAAAACACACTTCCACAAGCTTAATTCACACTTAAACATAGAGTACTGCACTAGTACACACACCAGCTAGCTTTAAAACGAAAAACTCAAAGGAAAAGAACGAAATATAGATATGAAAATGTCAAGAATGATGAATCAAAGAAATACAGTTGTTAGTTTTGCACATTTAGTCAATAAATTTATCTTCTATGAATTTTAAAATGAACAAAATAATTTCTAGCACCTGTAATATTTTAGCGCAATTTAGTAACAAAGGTGCTACCATTTTGTATTCTTGTGTCTGCTGGTGGCCCAACTCTGGAAAAATTATAAAGACATGATTTTTTTTTTTACATATTCTCAGCTAAATCTATGTTTTTTGCCTCTCTCCTGTGACACATTTGTAAAAGGTGAATGTTAGCATTTATTCATTAGACACCTCTAAATGTTCATAAAGTCATTAAAAAATATTCTAGCATGCTTGTAGCACATGCACTGTAACAAAAGGAAGCTTCTGGTGCACACTGTCTGGAGGCTTGATATGACATACATTGTAACTAGGCATATTGTTTCTGCATGCCTTCCAATGACTAACTGGTTTACATTGTTGTACCCACAGTTGAATTGTCTTGGACACTTGGACACTGTTCAACCACTGAGCTGTTGCTACCATCTCGCTGCTGCTGGGTTTTCCTCGAGTAGATTCGCCTTAGCGTCTGCCTGCCACTGCCAGACTGGAATTTCTGGTGAGTCTTGCGCACCTTATTACTGTGTGATTGAAATGATCCTGGGCCCTGGTAGTAGCTGGTTAGGTTAGCAGTTTTTCACCTGCCTTTTCATTGCAATGTGAAGTAGATTTATAAATGAAAGACCACCTAGTTCATCTAATCTTGTGATGTCCAAACACATGTATTTGTGTTTTACATACATACACCATTTAAACATGGCTCACAACTGGACCATAGTGTATATTCTAGACGTTTTGACCTTTTGGGGTCTATAGGGGGTCTATATTTTTTCCGACGGGTGTATATTTTGATATTCAGGTGTACATTTTCCTACTGAAGCATCAGGAAAAATTCGCTCTCGATGTTGTTCTATTACCAATATCAAGTATTCGCACAGTTCCAACCGTGCCACTGTGGCCTTGCAGAATGATACAGACACTCACTGGTTTTAATGTATTCCTACTTTTATTGCTTTGATTGGAGGCCATTGACAAAACAGCCATTTAGAAGATACAATTGTAGAACCACTGTTTGTGAGGCTCAAACTCGGTTACATACATTATTTCCTTAATTTAAAGTTGCAAGCTCTGGTATGAATTTTACCAAGGTTAAAACCTTTGCGGGAAAAGTGTGCTGAGAACTTGGAAGTGCTTGTTATAAAATGTTGTGTAAGGTCCTACAGAATGATAGAAACAGACTGAATCTGAGGAGTAATAACAAGTTTGTTCCAAAAGACTCGCTATGAAGTCCGCACCTTCATTGAATGCTTCTTTGATTATTGCTGGGGACGGCTGACAGCTGTCAGAAAGAGTATTTAAATAATTCATACGTTATTGATGTCGTATCGCCAGCCCAAGGTAGACGAAAACTGACCTCGGCTCCATCACTCCATCGAAACTACCGGTTCTCAACGCTTGTCTGCACGTGCAAGCGTTCTGTTGTCTAATCCGATGGAGATGGATCAGCTTGTGGAGTAAAAGTGTGTGCCTTATCTGTGTTTTTAATTAAATCACATTACCTTATTTTTCTTATAATATCTTTTGATTCTCGTTTTATAAAGTCTTCATTTATCGCACTGTTTCAGATAACGTGTAACAAGTTCAGGGGTTCCACCTACTTGGGTTTTTTTTCTTACCCGATGCAGTTACTTGGGTAGATCGAAAATAGTCTGCAAAGTGCTCTTGTGGTGTGTTTTTTGGGAATAGAATTATTTCTAAGTTTTTTTGTATCATAGCAAGTATCTCGACACATGCTTCTAACATAGGGTAGACATATAGAATCTTGCGAGTTTTCTACGGAAGGTGAGAATGTATTTGCTGAGGGAAAGCATTAAAAATACAACGAGTGACCAAGGAATGAGCTTTAGCAAGGCACTCACGAAGCAAACAAGCTCTTGTTGAGCCGAGAAAACTAGGAACCTGTTTTATCTTTGTCTTATGGGTTTATCTGGGTTTGATTTTTCTGGTTTTGGTTTATCTGGTTTTGCGTGATGAGGAACAAAAATGACCAAACCCAACCTCGCGGGCACAGCCAAGATTTGATCGATGATAATTGTTGGGGTTTAACGACGCACCAACTGCCAGGGTCATACGGCGTCGCCACCTCTTACCCTGATGGAAGGGATTTTGGGGATCAGATCGGCTTATTCAGAGGCTCCGCTGGGACTTGAACCCGCGACCAGTGGCTCAGAAGACAAGAGTGTTATCCACTAAGCCACCTAATTTTGTGTCCTGAAGCGGACCAATTTAAGCACCGGGCGGGTTTTGGCAGGCCTCTGGCCCGGTTTCAGACCCGAAGGCTTGGACCGGGCTTCGCACCATGCCCTTGGTTTTAGCGTTGTTGCTTCAAATTTTGAAGGGGTGATATACGGTGGCTTTCAGTCCTCATTATTTTTACTTTTATTTTTGTGGTATCATTGGTTACATTTTTAAGGTTTATCTTATGCTTAGCCCTGCTGTGCCTATTTCATGTGGTAGATGAGCTTACTAGTTTTCGTGAGAAAGATATGCATGTCCAAAAGTGTATTCCCGTTTTTCATCTTTGCCAGGGTCGGCAGTCTCTGGTCACAGACAATTTGATTTGAGATGGGCGGGCTATTTTTCAGATACTGATCTTTTCTGTCCGTGATATATTTTCATTCACCCTTTTTCAATTGAAAATGTTCCGAAAACACTTTTCCAAATACACTGGACATCAATTACACTGCACATTAACACCACTAGAAACGCGTGGGCTTCTTTTCGGTATGCATAATGTGTGTGTGGAATGTGCATGTGCGTTCGTGCGTTGTCTTACCGTGTATGTAGGTGGGTTATGTGCTGTATGTTTTTATGTGTGGACAGTGGCGGTGCTTGCCACTCATGACAGCCTACGCGCCATTCATTGTAGACGTAGGCCTGTTGGTATATAGGTAAGCAAAGATGGGTCAGTAATGTATAGGATCTATGCCATTTGGACTGCTACCGTTTTTTCTGTGGTATTGTTAAATCGTGAAGAGATGGAATACGGACAGCACACATTCGAGGGTTGCCTCTTTTCATTGTGCATCAAGTTCACACCTAGTCCTCTCCCAACCCTGCTCGGTAAAATCTGAACCTGGTACCCCCTTCAACCCGAGTTATTGAGCCGCCAGTGGCCGTAAGCAGTTACCAGCTCTTCCTACTTTATAGCGGTAATTTTCGCCTTGGTGTTCATGCTTTCCGTTCCTGGGTAAGAGAGACTGGCGATTTCTTTCGGAGGACCACATCAACGAGGTCTGGAAATATGGTGGGCCAAATCTGTGAAGAAAAACCGCAAATTTTTCATTGAGACAGTGCATCTACTCCATCGCGACGATTTATTTACGGAAGTGTGGGAAATCTGATAATTGATAAACATGACTCGGTGCATCGGACGTTTCGATGCTGAGTGGTTTTGGACGCTATTTGCAACCTGGTCATTTCCAGGGGTGGCAGGTGCAGTTGTCCTTCAATTTTGCCTAAACGGACCAATAGTCGCGTTCGTTTGGATTATGTATTAGAGGTACCAATCACGAGGAAAACTTAAAATCCGCCGCGGGACCAGGCACATTTCGAAGTACCTGGTCTCGCTCAGTCGACAGCCGGTGCTGCGGGCGTGGATTACCAGTGGTGCAAATCGATGTCCCTCTGGCCCAATGTATTTACCGCAAATTCCCGACTTTGTGTTCAATTATATTTATTTCTTATACAAACTAAATTTGAACTAATAAAAGTGTTGGGTTATTGCCTAAAGGACCTCTACGGAGGCGCCGTCACTTAATATCAATACAGAAAGTGAAGAGAAAGGAAATTTTCAAGCTCTCGTTGCCTAAATGTAATGTTGGGCCATGGCCTTCTCTGTGGTGGCAGGTGGTGGTTCCAAGCTGGTCTGTCGCTGTCAAAGAACGACCGCTCTCCTGGGCCGAGCGGTCCAGAAACACGGACTCGCAACAAGATCAAGGAATTGGAGCGTGGGGTCTCACGTTAATCGCGACTAAGCAGTATGTGCATCGCCCATCAGTGTCAAACGAGTAGCAGTCGGGGTAGCAAACACTACTAGGGAAACTATATCTACCATAATCGACGGCATTTGATATAACTGAGTCAGCTCATATTTGCCAACGGCTTTCATTGCGAAGGGGATTTTGGAACGTCTGTGTGAGCCGCATTCTTGACTCAGGCCGCACGCTTCAAACTCCGGCTAGATATTTCGCATGAGAAGTCATCTTGGGGAGCCCATCTGCCGTGGGAGCGACGTCATCGTCCGTTTAAGAGGTCAACAAGTCAGTGACGACTCTAAGTCTTCCATGCACTGATGGCGCAAACCCGCAGTATTCCTGATGGCGTCAAGCCTTTCAGGTGTCAAGAATGCGGGGCCTCGTTTGCCTCAAAGGCAAGGTTAAGTGCGCACACGAATGACAAGCACACTAGCTCCGGTCCCCACACTTGTGGCGTCTGTGATAAGGTATATTCGTCGGAGAGGAGCCTGAAGCAACACAAATCGACAGTGCATGATGGCCTTAGACCATACACATGTGACGTATGTAACAAAACATATACCCAGGCTGGAAGTCTAAATCTACACAAACGCAGGGTACATGAAGGGAATAAACCATTCTCTTGTGACATATGTAGCAAGACGTTCATTTCTAAAGACTGTTTGTTGCGACACAAAGATAGCATTCACGCGGGCCTCAAGCCGTACAGCTGCGACATTTGCGGTAAGTTTTTCACACGGGCTTCTGGTGTGAAATTGCACGTGGATGTTGTTCACCTCGCCCTCAGGCCGCACAGCTGTGATGCATGTGGCAAAGCATTTCAAAGTCGGTCGAATTTGGTGAAACACGAAAACGCGGTACATGCCGGTGTCAGGGGATACAGTTGTGATGTATGTGGCAAGGCGTTTGCTTCGGATGCGCGTGTGAGGAAACACAAAAGCGCCGTACATGATGGTCTTAAACCATATGTATGTGACGTGTGCAACAGAGCGTTCTCTTGGCATAGTAATATGCGCACACACAAAGCGATGGCGCATTCCGACCTGGAAACGCACGGCTGTGACGTCTGTGGGAAATCGTTTCCCACACGGTATCGATTGAAAAAACACAAAAATGTGCACGATAACTTGAAACCCTACAGCTGTGACAAGTGTGGTATGTCGTTCAAAACACGGAAAGGTGTACTTTCACATGTTGCTTGCGTGCCTGTCGAAACCAGACCCTACCCTTGTGATGCTTGTGACACGGCGTGCATGACTCTGTCGGAATTAACGCGACACAAAAATAGTGTTCACGCTGGCCTCAGACCATACAGCTGTGACGTTTGCGGTAAGTCGTTCGGTACCCAGTCGTATTTGAACCGACACAATAATGTCGCTCATGAGGGAATGAGGCACAGCTGCGACATATGTCACAAGACATTTACTACGTGGTCGTATGTTAAGCTACACAAGAAACACGTCCACGATGGTATAAAGCCGCACAGCTGTGACATCTGTGGCAAAGCATATCAAACGCCAAGATATGTGCGGAAACACAAAGATATCGTGCACGGTGGTCTCAGGCCATACAACTGCGACATTTGTCTAAAACCATATTCCTCACAGTCTTCTTTGAGTTTACACAAAAGAAGCGTCCACGCGGGTCTTAGGCCTCATAAGTGTGACGCATGTGACAACGTGTTTACTACGGCGGCAACTTTGCGGCGCCATAAAATAGTTGTACACAGTGGCCTTAAGCCATACGCGTGTGACGTCTGTGATAAAACATTTGGAAATCGGGAATATGTAATGACACACAAAAAGTATGTGCATGATGGTTTCAGGCCCCACAAATGTGACATCTGTGAGAAGGCATTTAGCGTACGAAGCATGTTGCACCAGCACATTGGTAGCGTTCATCTCGATAGCAGGCCTCACAAATGTGATGTCTGTGACAAGGCCTACAGTACCCGGGAGAATATGTTGAAACACAAAAGTTCTGTGCATGGTCACGTCAGCCCACATGTCTGTGACTTCTGCGACAGGGAGTTCTGCACGACGCAAACCTTGGCGAGACACAAAGAGTCTGCGCACAGCCGTACTGGGCATCGTCGGTGTGACAAATGATGTTCGCCACACCTGGAAATTTAATGCGATGCAATTCTGTGCATGACTAGGGATTGGATAAGTGTTCTCGGTTGATGAATTTCTTTAAGATGGCACATAAGAGTCCTCTGAGAAGATGTGCCATAGTTTTTTGCAGTGCTTTTGCCATGATGCTCATTCATTTCTTCCACTGTTGAAAGCCAAGTTTCGATGTTTATGTGGTGGAACAATCGGCAAGGATCTTTCGTGGGCTTTCTGTTTGCTCTTCGCTTTTAGTTTACTTTCTTCTAGGTTAACCTGACGTGTCGAATATCTCGGTGGCCTTATTTTTCATTCCGTGTGGAAAAGTGTGAAATCAACTCAAATGTGTAAGTGGGCTTAGCTTGTACAATGTTTACTGTTCTTGTGCGGAAAATTTTCCTACGTACCTTTGGGATCCACGTCATTGATGTGTCAATGAAAGCATATATGAATGATGCATCGAGTGTTTTTTTCTGTTCTTGCGTTGTTTTGTGTTGAATGATGTTTCCAATATTCAACTGACGAAAGAGCTTTGCACCCGAAATGTCTTGTATGGTAAACAAATTTAATACATTAAGTAAGTTCCATTTGCCGTCTGATGAGTAATAGCGTATTGGGGTTTTAGGGCGCTTTCAGCGTCGTGGCCATTTCGCGCCCATCATTACAGGAAATTCTCAAATGTTAATATTATATTAGATTTCAACTATATACGGTCAGTAAAAGCTCCTTAGAAAGAGGCTAGCATAAGTCATTGTTTAGCAAGAACAGTAGCTTAAAAAACTAATGTGCTGAGATTCTACCTAAGTTTCCCAGCTTCTTCCGTCGTACATTTCTGATACGCACCAAGCCGTGCGTGCATCCCATGCTTGTGGTGGTCTCTCCGTTCGCTCGGGATATCCGAGACCCTTGGGCGGAGAGCGGCGAACGAAAGTTGTGTTTCTGTTTATATGTTTCCCGGACTCTCGGACCGGAATGCCTCTCATCACTAATAGAAGGGCGTGGCACATCTTGCCAAACATTTTGGACTTCTCCAAAACTTTCTAAGGACCCCGCTTGCTTTATTTTTATGGGGAACTCTTTTTGCACTCTTGGCATCCATATTTTCTTTCCCTTTGTGTCACGGAAAAGGAAATCTGGTTTTTGGTGTTTCTTAGTGCCGTGTTGGGGGATGCCTTTTCTGAGCTTGAACAAGGGGAAAGTCTTCGTTTCCCTTCACGGGATTCTGAAATTGAGCGACCCATGTCATTTGTTTTTGGTGGCGGTGTTTGCGTCGGCGGTGACGGTGGCGGGTATGGCGGAGGCATAAGTGCAGAGTCACTATCTGCAGGGGTTGGCAGTAGCGCTGCACTTTGTTCCTTTCGCGAACTGCGACCCTTTGGTGGTGCTGAGGCAGAACGTTCCAGCTCACGTTTCTGCAGTTTTGTGCGCCTCTCTCCTGCTGGAGCAGCATCCCCCGTGTCAGGGGCTGGCTACTCCCCACTCACATCAGGCCCCGTACTCTCCCCAGAAGGGTCCGCTGGTGATGCGGCGCCCGACGCAGGCAAACCTTCCTCGAGATCCACTTGGGTGCCCTTATCCGTTGTGTGCCCACTCTGATTGTCAGGCTTCGGTACTGATGGGGATATAACAAAGTTGGCCACTGGGTCAGTCTGAACGGACTTATCAGATGTGATCCTAACTTCACCGGTCTGGGTACTGAAGTGGTTGACTGGTTGAGGCACCCGTTCACCGTAAAGGCTAATGAAATCACGGACCGATATGTGCATGATATCTCGCAAGGAGGAATCAAGGTTGACGGGAGATCTCGACTGCACAGGTCCTCCCACGAGGGCATCGCGATAGGATGAGGAGCGCACGAAAGTTCCCTCCATCACGGACGGCTTGAGAGAGCCAGGTACCTCACGGCGGCTATCTCCTTGTGATACATTTTCCTTGGGAGACCTTCCCAGAACATGCTCTTTCAGCCTTTCCCTCTCAGAGAGGAACGTGGGGCATGTGCGTGACCACGCCTCATGATCACCACCACATCCGATGCACTTGGGGACGCCTGCTTTGCAAACTGCTGAGCCGTGGCCTGCCATCGAGCACCTCGCACACATCTCCTGCCCTTTGCAGGTCTTGGCCACATGACCGTATCTCTGACATCGGTAGCATCGCGTGGGGTCCGGTACGTACCTACGAACGCGCACGGAAAGTCAGCCTACACGGATGGTTTGAGGCAGCTCCTTAGTATTGAACGTCAGAACGAAAGTGTTTGTCGCTACAAGCTCACCGTTCACCCTCTTACTCATTCTCCGCACGTGTGTCACCCCCTGCTCCTTCAAACCATTCAATACGTCCTGTTCTGTTGACCCAGCGAGCTCCCGACAAGAAACAACACCAGCAGCGCTGTTCTTTGTGGGGTGGAGAGTCACTGTTACCGGTATCGATACCAAGGTTCCTCCTTCTCCAGAGTACGACAGGCTTTTAGCCGACAGCAGACTGCACGTTTCTTTCTCTGAGGACATGGTGACGTCCAACTTGCTGGCGGAGTGCGGATAGACATGGGTCGTGTTTCCAAATTTAGTCAAGGCCTCGGCAACCTGAAAGGGATTCATTTTCTTGCCCTCCTCTAGAGTAAGGACCAAGACTCTGGAAGAAGATTTGTCCCAGACAGGGATAGATGAGCCAGGCTGTTCTGGTCTAGTCCGCGCGGGGGGTCTAACTTCCAAACGATCCATCGTAGCGGCAGTGTAGGAGGATGAACTCAGGGTAGTTTGTGTCGTGCCAGAGGTCGGAGTCCATGCAGTCTGGTCATCGGAGGTGGAAGCTAGTAAAGACGCCATGGGAGAGCTATTTACCTTCGGCCCCCCGGGTTGCCAGCTGTCAAGAGCTTGGCCCGGGGGCTGGTACAGTGCCTACGGGGGCAGGTGCGCCCGTCTCTTACTTACTTACTTATGGCTTTTTATTAGGCGTTCTGTGCATAGCACCTTTGCCCGCCTCTAAAGGAGTGTGTGGGAGAATTTTAGAATTTTGTGTGAGGGCAAGCTACGTTAGTCTGTTAAAGCAATGGGAGTTATTTCAAGTAATGGGTTGCAAGATGTTGTAGCTTGCAAATGGACGGTCGTGGCAATAGCATAGCCATGCCAAGGGAGGTCTTTTAATAAGTTTAGACCCGCAGAGTGCGAAGGTTATTTCTGTGGTTGAAGACCCCAAATTTAGAATTTGAAATTTAGAATTTGGAATTTAGAATTTAGGATTTTGTGTGTCAGCTATTGATGTCCGCTTGTATACGTTACTCGAAAACCTCCGTTAACTCAATAATTTCGTATTTTAGAAAGTGCGCTAAACACCTGGCCAGGGTGCCGCGAATTTACCCTGCAACCCGGAGGTGAAGTTGCAGCTCCCTCTCCGGGCTGGGCAGCCGCCGCGCAGAGAAAGAAGTGTGAGAGGATAGTTAGATTGTTAGTAAGAGTATAGGTGTGGTTAGTATAGACCCGCAGTGAAAGGTATCACTGCGGTGAAGAAATCTAACCTATCTAACCTAACCTGATTTCAAAGTTAGCCTAACATAACCTATCCTTAGCCTACAATGAACCATTTAAAGGTTACTAAACTATTTCTTAAATTTCGCAGTGGATCATCTATGATTGGAAAATAGGCAAGTCCTACTTTGGGGGTGCACCATGCACCCTCCATCATATATACTGGGAGGGGTGATTTATAGAAACTTCTCTAGCCCAGAGTCCTTTAGAAATGTAAAGAGTTTTTCGAGTAGCTCAGGATGGTCGTTACCGAGCAGAGTTTTTAGGTCTACAGGGATGTTTTGGGTTCGGCAGTAATCTAGCATGGGTTGCCGATGGGTATTGTGCTGGGGACAATCGATGAGAATGTGATAGGGATTCTCCGTTGCGTCGCAGGTACCAAAGGTACCCGCGTTCCAATAGGCATTTAATTTTGTGTGTCCATTTCTGAGTCTGGTTAGGAATAACTTCGCGCCGGCGACTCTTTTGGTTGGAACTGGGCCAGTAGCCGATGTTAGGGCTTGATATAGAATAGGTGGGCGCTGTGGTTTGTGGTCCAGTTATTTTGAATTTGCTTCCGGATACTGTCCTGGAGGAGTGCTATGCTATCATCTCCAGACCACATTAAGGGTGCGATCTCTCTAAGTTCTAGGGACTTTTTTGCCTGCTCATCGGCCTTTTCATTTCCTTGAATTTTGCAGTGGCCCGGGATCCAATGAAAAGAGACATCAGGGGTATCATCGATACCTTTCTGAATATCTGCTATAACGTGGTGGCTGGGGTTGACTACGTTACTGACGGCCTGCAGGACAGATTTAGAGTCTGAACAGATGACGGCTGAGTTGATATTTTTGGTTCTGATTATGGCTAATGCATCTAGGGGATGGCAACAGCCTCGGCTGTGAAGATGGAGCAGTTGTCCGGAAGTCTTTTCTGTAGGCAAATATTTTGCCCCCAGATGCCGAGGCCTACTTTTTCGCCTATTTTAGAGCCGTCTGTAAATATAAAGGTCTTGTCCGCGTTACAAGATCGGAACTCTAGGAATTTCTGGGAGACTTCTTCCTCTGAGAAGTCCGTTTTACGGGAAGTGAAAAGAAATTCCACTTTGGGCTCTTTTCGAGTCCAGAAGCGGGAGAGTGGGGGTTTGCCTA
This sequence comes from Lepas anatifera, assembly GCA_034440635.1. Lineage (NCBI taxonomy): Eukaryota > Metazoa > Arthropoda > Thecostraca > Lepadidae > Lepas > Lepas anatifera. Next base: position 143,838 of record JAOTON010001869.1, on the reverse strand, counting down.
TTGTCGCTGGCAGTGCAAGATTTAGGCTTTCCAGGGTTTTCGCTACTCTGTGCTTAAATGGGGGCCACTTCTGTAGAGTGGCTTTATTTGCTCGTCTGGGATGGGCAAAACATTGTTTTGCCGGGTGGTTTTCGGTGGATTGGACCTTAATGTAGTAAGAAATAAGCTGGGCGTCGCGTCTTGTCTGCAATGGGCACAGCCCGCTATCAGTTAGTAGGCTGGTGATGGGGGATTCTCTGAGCGCGCCTGTGGCTGCCCGGATACTGGCATTTTGGACTCGCTCTAGCTTTAATTGATTGGTCTTGTTCGTCGAGTCAAAAACGAACGAATTATATTCGAGAATGGACCGAATCAGGGACTTGTAGAGCATAAGCAGGGTCTTTCGATCCCCGCCATACTCTGTGCCGCCGAGCATGCGGAGAATGTTGACTCGCTTTTGACAGCTAGAGACGACTTTGGTAATGTGCTCATTGAAACTCAATCGGGAATCTAGGGTGACGCCCAAGAATTTGAAGCTGTTGGTGCATTCAATAGGTTTACCAGAGATTTGGAGCCGTGGAGGGTCGTGTCTGGAATGCGCTCTGGCAAAGACAACGACTGATGATTTTTCCGCCGAGAGTGATAGACCCATTAAACTACACCAATTATCGATGTCGTTTAAGCTATCCTGCAACTGCGTAGTTGCATGTTGTAATTCTGGTTCATTATACCGCCTGGTATCGATTGCAGTGGTTTTCCAAATGGCGACATCGTCCGCAAAAAGGGAGTAATTTATTCCAGGCGGTAGCTTTTTGGCGAAGAGATCATTGATCATTACTAGAAAGAGGGTGGGGGACAGAACGCTACCCTGGGGTGTGCCTTGGTCTTGGGTTGTCTGGTAGGAGAATGTGGTGCCACAACGTACTTTAAATTTTCGGTCCTTGAGGAAATTTTCAATGAATTTTGCAAGGTGGCCACGAATTCCTAGCTTGCTTAATTTAAACAAAAGGGCGTCTTTTTGTACGCGATCGAACGCCGATTTAATGTCTAAGAATGCAGCTATTGTTACTTGCTTTTTGTAAAAGCCATTTTGGATGTCACTGACTAGTTTCACCAAATTGTCAGTGGTGGCTCGCCCGCGCCGGAAGCCTGATTGCATAGCATCAAGCTTCTTTTCGAGGATCTCGTGAAGTCTAACGTTTACCATGCGCTCGACAAGCTTGCTAGCACAGCTAGTAAGCGAAATTGGGCGATAACCTTTTGGGTCTGTTTTTTCTTTGCCAGGTTTTGGAAGGGGAATGATAATACTCTCTCGCCACGATGTGGGGAAAGAGTCGCTAAGAAACATGTTGTTAATGGCCGAAAGCAGGTACTTTAGTGCTGTTTGGCTGAGGTGCCTGAAGAAAGAGTAGTGAATTTCGTCAGGGCCCACTGCAGTGTTTCCACACTTGCTAATGGCGTAATTTAGCTCGGTCATTGTAAATGGTACGTTATAATACTCTTGGATTACCATAATTGATGAATGTGTGCTTTTGCACCATTCTGCCTGGTCTTTTGGAGCGCTGGCTGTATGAGTTATTAGCTGCGACACTGGCGTAATGATCAGCAAATTTATCCATGACTTCCTTAGGTTCGGTGATGGGTTGGCCAGCTATTTTTAGTTGAAGGAAAGGTCCACGGGGTGGTCGCTTCGCAGAGAAAGCTCTAATGGTTTTCCAAACTTGGGTGGTGGGAGTGAAGCGGTTGAATTTGGAGGCAAAAGAGTTGAAACTGTCCTTTTGAACCCGCTTGCACGTGTTTCGAAAGTGTTCTTTTGCTGCCCGAAGTGCGGATCGAGTAGGGCTGTGTGCCCTCCTCTCATATGCCTTGCGGGCTCTAATCATTTGAGCTTTGGCGTGTGCCGTCTCTGCGTTCCACCATTGGGCTCCGTTTTTCTTTCGGGGTCCTCTGGTTTTTGGTATTGCTACTTGTGCTGCTGAGCTTATGGCTCTTAGTATTAATTCAATGTCTGCCGAGTGTGGGTCACCTTCGGTGACCAGAGTGAGGTCGACCTCTGCCTCAAATTTTGTCCAGTCCGCTCGTTTTAGACTCCAGGAAGGGGTAAACAGATCAACGCGGTCGAGTGCTCCTTGGGGGACATTGATTTTGATTGGGAGGTGATCGCTCATGCCTGGGTTGTCTTCGACATCCCAGGTAAACAGTGACGCAATTCTAGGCGTGCAGCACGAAATATCAATGGCTGTGTCTAAATGTCCGCTTTGCGTTGCTTGGCGGGTTGGTGCGCCGTTATTTAGGATAACTAAATTTTGAGAACCTATTGCGTCATATATAATTTCACCTCTACGATTTGGCGTGGCGCTGCCCCAGGATGGGTGGTGACCATTCAAGTCTCCAAGTAATAACAAAGGCCCGTTTATTTGATTAAATAGTTGTGCGAGTTCCCGATCCGTTGGATCAGGGTCGCAAGGGGATATGTATATTGAAACAACTGTCAATTGGACATGTTGTATTTTCAAACTAATAGCTACACAGTCCAGTGATGTTACCAAAGGCACGTGACTGTGTGGGATGCTATTTTCTATTAGGATGGCTGTGTCTCCCTTACGGACAGCAGCGTTTACGTTATGGCGATACCAAGAGTAACCCGAGATTTTGTATTTATCGTTATCTTTATCAGTAAAGTGGGTCTCTTGTAATGCTGCTAGTGCCGGTTTTTTTTCTCAGCAAATATTGATGAAAAAAGCGGAATTTCCCGATAAGGCCATTTGTATTCCATTGCAGAATTGAACCCATGGTGGTTTTTAACGTTTGTGCTTAGGGGATCTACGCTTGCGAAGGTTATACGAGCACCTGCTGCCATACTGCTATCGCTAGCAGGAGAAACTGGGGTGGAGTGCCTAGAAAAGCTAATTTTCCTTGCTACGGGTGAGCTGCCGGGGCTGGAGGAGCCGGGGCTGGGGGGTTTCCAGGAGGGGAGCTCTGGAAGTGTTTATAACAGTTTTTGCAGAGCTCGTCTCTGATGCACTGCTGGTGTCAGAGACGGTCTCTGTCCCGGACAGCTCGTGGTCAGACTGACTTTTGTCGTCTGACGTTTCAAGATCACTTGAAAACTGAAACTGCATAAAATGACCTATGAGGTCGGTTTGGGATCCGCAAGTGCGGGTGGTCGGTGCTGTTTGGAAAGAAGCATCGCTTCTTTCCAAGGAGAGAGGAGCAGCTTCAGTTTGGGTTGAAATATTTACTTTTTGGATTTTGGTTTGAGTGGCAGCCGTTTTACCCTGAGGGGGTGGGCTGCCACTCGTTAGAGGCCTTCTCGGAGCCTGCCTTTGGCGGCGCCTGGGAAGGGGATCACCGGTGAATTTAGAGTGCTTGGGGGCAGGTAGCGAAGGGAAATCAGACTTGTCAGGCACTCGTGCAGAGTGGCTTTGCCACCCCTGCTGCGGGTGTCCAGGTCTTCCTGGTGATTTTAGGTGCCTGAGGGGCGGGAGGATTTTCGGTCGGAAGACCTGGCGGAGAACTAGTGCGGGTCGGGGAGATCCTCCCAGCCCGCAGCGGGCGTCCACCTACGCCAAAAAGTGATTGCGCCACGTGGTGGGGGAGGGGGACGGACGGCCTGATGGGCGCCAAGAAAAGGGGCTCCATTAGAGGGCGGATGTGGCGGCTTGTGTTTTTGGGTGGCTGAGGCTGCTTCGAAATGGGGTGTTCCTGGCCGGCTGTGCTGGGGGCTGCTGTGGTGGCCTTGCTACCACAGCTTTTTGGGACTGTGCGGCTCTTTTTCTTTTTGCAGCACTTGTTTGCGGGCCAGGTCAAAGGGGGAGCTTTTTGTCCTCAGCCAGAACGTTAACCTCTTTTTCTCGGAGCCAGGTCGGGCACTTGGGATTATCTGCCCCATGAGCGCCGCCACAGGCAGCACACTTCAGGCTTTTAGAAGTGCATTCTTTAGTGCGGTGCTTAGCACTGCACTTGCCGCATCGTGGGGTGGGGTTTTTACAATTTGTTTCTACGTGCCCGTACCGTTGACAAGTTTGGCAGCGAATAGGGAGGGGGTAGTACGGCCTTACTGGGGTAGACACAGTCGCCCAGTTTAATTTGGCCGCAGTCATCCCGACACTTTGTGTCGAAGGTGACAATGAAACGGTGGTCTCTTAGACGTGGGTCTCTTTGAGTAGCATTTTTGTTGGGGTTCAACTTTTCAAGGGCTAGCACATTTTGACCTTTGAAGTCAAACATGTGCTCAAGGTCCACATCAGAGAGATGGGACACTTCCGGGGCATTGATGATGCCCCGGTAGAAGTTAAGGGAGTGATGAACCGAAAAGATAACTGGTTTTGACCCAAAAGTTTTTGTGGACAGCAGGGCTCCGGGTTAATTCCTGATTTGAGGTTTTGATCAGGATATCTTTTGATGTTTGATGATCTCAAAACTACCTTTCACTTTTTGGCTGATGGCCTTATCCAGATTAAAGGTAGACTCTTTGGCCAAGTTTTGGTGCGTAGGTGCCAACCAGCCAAGCTCCGCTTGGCAGGTTGGCTTTGTTCAAACGGGGGCTGGAGGGACGGAAGAGAGAGTTGGAAGCCATGGTTATATGAATGGTACGTTTAAGTTTAAATGAGATACTTGGTATTAGCTTTGCCAACACCTTTTGGGTATAAATGGCTAGAGAAGTTGAATTAAGAAGAAAGGGGTCCTACTGTTACTATCAAAGCTAATGGGAGTATTAACCTAGCTAGGGTTGGGTGTGGGATTCTTATCCTAACTGGGGAGTGCTTAGTAAAAGCACCTAGCCTTAGAAATGTGTGTGCAAAAGGCTGACTCAGCCACTAAGAGGGGTTTAAGTCGGAGGGGGAGGCAGGTGCCTCTTCGGGACCTAACAGGGGCCTAGGGTGGCTGACTCAGCCTCTAAAAGGAGCCTGACTGGGGCCTATGCTGGTGAATCCCTAGGGGCAGGTACCGTGGTACCCTTGCACAGACGCAGCCCGGGTGGAGGGTTTGAGAGGGGATCCGCTTCTATTAAGCGGGGGGTGAAAGTGAGATGGCCTTGCGTTATAGGGATTTTAGCAATGGAGGACCGATAGGTCCAGCCAAAGCCACACGCCCAAGGGACTGACGAGGTCCAACAAGCGTGCTCACCCCGGGACAAACGTCCCACCACTCGGGTTTCCGGCCGAAGAGTAAAAGAGATAGTAGAGAAAGAGTAGGGTTATGGGACTGAGAAGAAGAGGTACCAGGTGGCCGGAATCCAAGAAACCAAGACCACCTGGACCGATAGGGTAATTACCGAACAGACCAGCTGACGTCCAACAGCACCACACCAACCAGCTGTAAAAACAGCGGCTGGTGAGGCCGGCTGGAGTCAAAGTACCGCACCGACCAGCTGTAAAACAGCGGTCGGTGGGACAGACCGGTCGCAGCGAAGACTCGAGCCGGGAGCAGGTCTTGAAAAAGTCTTCTACTCCTTCTTCTTGTCTTCGCAGCAGGAAACGCAGCAAGCAGCAACGACAGCAAGCAGCAACGACACCAGACCTGCCGGCAAACGCTCAAGCAGGGTGTCAGTCAGGCATGTCCAATTATTTCTCTCGCGCCCGTCTCAGAGGGGCGAGAGATACTCACACAACCCCTCCGACCAGAACGCACCCACCCCTTTGACGCCATCAGCCCAGTGGGCCGGCAGGGCGATGAGTCGGGACGAAGCAAAACGCGGCAGCCCTCACGCAGCGGAGACTGCGGTCCACCAGGCGCGCGCAAAGGCCGGGGTATCAGAAAACGACGGTTTCTGAAACCCCGGCCCGCGTCGCGCCCGGCAAGAACTATCACAGTCCCCACCGCGAAGGGCGCCGCGCCGCACGCCCGAAACATAATCCCCCCATCCCAGCTGGACCGAGCGACAGTGCCCGTAGACACTGCCGCGTAGCTAGGCCGCCCGCGGCAGCCTACGGACGGCTTACCCCCGGTTGGATCGAGATATCTGGGCCAAAGGGGGCGTGTTGGAGCCCCTCGGGACTGACCCGCCCGAGGGGGACCTCAACCCCCCAGGATCCCGTCAACCTCGTCGCCGGGGCTCGAGATAGGCCTCGAGTGGGCGCCTTACACCCATAAAATGCCGAAGAAGGCAAATAACTGTGGGACCAATAACTGAAGCGAAAAAAGAGGACAGGAACTAAAAATAATCAACAAAATAAGAAAACAAAAACAAACAGGAGCTACATACTGGGAGGTGCAGGACAGATCTCACCCGATCCAATACGGTTACCGGCCAGGTAACAAAGGGCCCGTAAGGCAGTCATCAGCATCGCCGCGGACCTCATCACCAGAGCCACCGACGACAGACGCCGACTCTAACCGACCGAAGTCGGAAAAGGCGGCGGCCGTCGGAGGGCTAGAAAAGATGTATCCGCGGTGATGCGACACAGTGCCTCCCAAAGCTGACTGGGGCCCCGGGCGCCTCACACCCCGTTGCTCCAATCTTTACTTGGCGGACGAATCCGGCAAGTGAAGATCGGTCCCCTGAGGGTCTGATGAGGAATAGAAATACCTGTCGGAAACTGAAACAATTATTGGGCCGATTTGCTGGGGAGGGGGAAGCGGTGACGTCCGATGGCGGGGGTATGTTGTCTGAAGGACCGAGCATTAATGGGATGGTTGGCGGGGCTGGTGATGGCTGCTTGTCATTAGAGGTCGCTTGTGGAAAAGGCTGGTCTCAGTCCCGGCCAATTTTTTTGGTCCAACACTGGGCCCAGCTCGGTTAGTCACACTGGCACTCTGAGATCGCCTAGTGACGCTTACATTACTGTGTTAAACCAGTGGAGCCAGCCATGTAGGTGCCGCTTGGCTATTTTTGGCTTGGCGTCGATCGTACCGAACTTGGCTCTGGTCCCCACGAGAAAGGCTGCGGTCGCTGCCTCATCCCAGGAATGTTTTTAGGCATCGTAATTATTTATTTTCTTGTGCATTAAAAATCAGGATATTAAATAGTTGTTTATTCTGGACTGAAAATTAAATTTGCTCGAAAATATAAACTGAACTTTCTCAATTTCCCTCCCTACAATCATGGAAAACTGTCATCATCGTGTAAGAATGCTCTCTGTAGGAAGCTTTGTGAGTTCAACCCTAAACATTAAACACTGGAAGAAACTACAGGTCAGTCCAAACAAGAAATACTAATACCTGCCTGATGTCCATCGATAAATATTCAATCAATAAGTATACCCACTAGTTACCAGCAAAGGTTAGCAACAAACATGTTCACTGTTGAGGATACTGAAGTTGGCGACTGCCCTTTTGTAAATATTTCAGCTCGGAATTCCGCCCGCGTGACGTCACTCTATTCCCCGGTATTCTGAGGGGGGCGGAACGTTCTCGATGACGTCGTGTGACAGTTTTAATCATACGCTATCCATGCCACCTATGAAAAGCCAGGAAACGACGAAAAAACATTTCACAAGGAAAGCAGTATCGAGAAACTTGTTGAATTGAATATTATTGATAGTAGAACAAATTTGAGCATTAACACCTTCACCTAAACTACCATGGCGGTCGCCATCTTGGGGAATCTCACCTGGACTGTTTTTTTCCGTTCTGGACGTCCGAGGGAAATGAACCGGATTTGTCTGAAGAAAATTTTCAAACAAAGGACTGTGATGCAAGATTTCTGAAATTTAGAATCACAGAGACACAAAGGGCCAAATTTGAGATATGCCTTTAGCACTTGTTATGTGTCTAAAGGACTGACATAATGTTTTCGCTACTGCTTGTGAAGGAAAACGCTAAATGCCAAACGAGATTAAGGGCCAGATAGCTTTCTTGCGTTTTAAGACACCTGTTGCATGGATTCATCCATGCGGGACATCATGCAATGTCCGTGCGTGAGTTTATGAATCTGCTCAATGGCCAGGTGCCACTACCTGACAACAAACTTGTCACCACGAACGTTGAAGCCCAATCCGACCAGCCACAGAGGGTCACAACAGAGAATAGTATCCGGACAGACCCAACGGAGGACTCGGTCGTGTTGGCATTAGTGCCGCAGTCCAACGGTGGTACAAGAGTCACCGCTGGGAAAGGAGTGCAGACAGGTCTTCTTCATAGACAACAACCAGTGACTCAGACAGATAGAGTTGCAGAATAGCATGAGGACACTCCTGCAGCGAAGCGTGCACGGGTCAACCTAGCAGATCCCACCGGCTCTCTAGGAACAGAAATACCCTTTGCGTTGACGCACACAGCACGGGACCCACACTAAAAACGGGAAGTGCAGTACAATTATAGGAACCCTAGCAATTCCAACACCACAGCTATCCATAGAATGAAAAGGCAAAACATCCTCAAGCACAGCAACCAAAAGGCTCAGCTCAGAGTAGTCCTCCTCCGCACCCCAAAAGGCTCGGCCCAGAGTGGTCTTCCTCCGCACCCCAAAAGGCTCGGCCCAGAGTGGTCCTCCTCCGCACCCCGAAAGGCTGGGATCAGAGTGGTCCTCCGCACACCAAAAGGAGTATAGCGTGAGTAGAGGACAGGGTGGAGTCCTTTCATCTGCGGGCTGCGAGGATGGAGGGCTGATGCCGCCATACCTTCCACCACCCCGGCTCCACTAACACCACTCGCGAAAACAACCACCAGGGAATACCCGGGCGTAACTACGCGCTGCGGAAACGCAGTCTCTCCTCACCAAAATTATGATTGGGGGCGGGGGGAAATCCTCCCAACATGCGAGAGAAGAGAAAACTAATTTTGTTTTCGGGACTCGAAGGGAAACATGATTTGGGTTGCGAGGGTACAGAAAGAACTTCTTCAGCCAAGACTGCACTCTGTTTCCAGCGAGGGTATCGGAAACGTGCAGCATGTTTAGGGGAAAGTAGAGAAGCCAACATGGAGAGGGGCACAACATTCGTGCTCCGCTCTCTACCTAAGGGTTTGAGATACCCGGAACGAACGGCAAGACCGCTAGCAGAGTGGGGCACTACAGCTTGGTGTGTTTCAGAAATGGTTGACGGCAGGAGCTGGGAGACTTAATACTTGGTAGTTAGGTTAGTTACATTGTATGCTGTTGTCCGGTCCACTTAGTGTTCTATAACGAACATGACTCAAATGGCTACTTCCTGACCTTTTTGCGCATTTTAAACCAGGCTGGGCGCGAAATGGGGGAGGGAAGGGAGTCTTTTGTTGCCCGGGTGCAGACATGACGTTTCATGAGATAGATATGCATGCCAAATTTCACTGGAATTAGTTTTACCTGGAAGTGCACAATGCCTACAAACAAAATCATTTCGGCAAAACTTGCCAAAAATATATCCCTATTTTCCGGTTCCCACTGCCTAAACATAATTCCCGCCCATGACCTTATATTTGGTCGCAGGTGGTGGTCCCACGCTGGTCTGTTGCTGTCGAAGAACGGCCACTCTCCTGGGCCGAGCGGTCCAGAAACACGGACCCATCAGCAAGATCAAGGAATTGAAGCGCGGGGTGTCACGTTAATCGCGACTTAGCAATATCGGCATCGCCCATCGGTTTTGGACGAGGAGCAGTGCGGATAGGAAACAATACTACGGAAACTGCATCTACCATAATCGACTGCATTTTATGTGACTGACTTAGTTCATTTTTTCCAATGACTTCATCAGGAATATGATGTTAGAAGTTCTCACTGAGTCGCATTGGTCAAACGTCCGGCCGCACGCTTCAAACTCCGGCTAGATATTTTGCATGAGAAGTCATCTTGGGAAGCCTATCTGCCGTGGGAGCGACGTCATCCTCCGCTTAAGAGGTCAACAAGTCAGTGACGACTCTAAGTCTTCCATGCACTGATGGCGCAAATCTGCAGTATTCCTGCTGACGGCAAGCCTTTCAGGTGTCAAGAATGCGGGGCAGTATTTGCCTCAAAGGCAAGGTTAAGTGCGCACATAAATGGCAAGCACGAGAGCTCCGGCCCGCTCACTTGTGCCGTCTGTGATAAGGTATATTCGTCGGAGAATAGTCTGAAGCAACACAAATCGACCGTGCATGATGGCCTAAAACCATACACGTGTGACGTCTGTAACAAAACATACGCCCAGGCTGGAAGTCTGCGTCTACACAAACGCAGGGTACACGAAGGCCATAAACCATTCTCTTGTGACATATGTAGCAAGTCGTTTACTTCTAAAGACTGTTTGTTGCGACACAAAGATAGCATTCACGCCGGCCTCAAGCCGTACAGCTGCGACATTTGCGGTAAGCTTTTCACACGAGAGTCAGGTGTGAAATTGCACGTGGATGTTGTTCACCTCGCCCTCAGGCCGTATAGCTGTGATGTATGCGGCAAGGCATTTCAAAGTCGGTCGAATTTGGTGAAACACGAAAACGCGGTACATGCCGGTATCAAGAAACACAGTTGTGATGTATGTGGCAAGGCGTTTGCTTCGAGTGCGTCTGTGAGGAACCACAAAAACACCGTGCATTATGGTCTTAAGCCGTATGTATGTGACGTGTGCAACAAAGCGTTCTCTAGTCAGAGTAATTTGCATACACACACAACTGGAGTTCATTCCGGCCTCAAAACGCACGGCTGTGACGTCTGTGGGAAGGCGTTTCCCACGCAGGCTCGATTGAAAACACACAAAAGTGTGCACAGTAATTTGAAAACGTACAGCTGTGACACGTGTGGCATGACCTTCAAAAGACGGCAAGGTTTAAGTGCACACGTTGTTCGCAAGCATGCCAAAACCAAGCCCTACCCATGTGATATGTGTGAGATGTCGTGCATGACTCCGTCGCAATTAACGCGACACAAAAATAGTGTTCATGCCGGCCTCAGACCATACAGCTGTGACGTTTGCGGTAAGTCGTTCTCCTCGCAGTGGTATTTGAACCGACACAATAATGTCGATCATGAGGGAGTGAGGCACAGCTGCGACATATGTCACAAGACATTTACTACGTGGGCCTATGTTAAGCTACACAAGAAACACGTGCACGATGGTATAAAGCCGCACAGCTGTGACATATGCGGCAAGGCGTTTCAAACGCCAAGATATGTGCGGAAACACAAAGATCTCGTGCACGGTGGTCTCAGGCCATACAACTGCGACATTTGTCTAAAACCATATTCCTCGGAGTCCTATTTGAGTTTACACAAAAGAAGCGTCCACGCGGGTCTTAGGCCTCATAAGTGTGACGCATGTGACAACGTGTTTACTACGGCGGCAACTTTGCGGCGACATACAATAGTTATACACGGTGGCCTTAAGCCATACTCATGTGACGCCTGTGATAAAAAGTTTGGAAATCGGGACTACTTGATGAGGCACAAAAAGTATGTTCACGACGGTCTCAAGCCCCATAAATGTGACATCTGTGGGAAAGCATTTAGTGCACGAAGCGTGTTGCGCCAGCACATTGGTAGCGTTCATCTCGACAGCAGGCCTCACGTATGTGACGTCTGTGACAAGGCCTACAGTACCCGGGATCGCATGTTGAAACACAAAAGTTCTGTGCATGGTCACGTCAGTCCACATGTCTGTGACGTCTGCGACAGGGAGTTCTGCACGACGCAAACCTTGGCGAGACACAAAGAGTCTGCGCACGACCGTACTAGGCATCGTCGGTGTGACAAATGATGTTCGCCACACCTGGAAATTTAACGCGATGCAATTCTGTGCATGACTAGGGATTGGATAAGTCTTCTCGGTTGATGAATTTCTTTAAGATGGGACATGAGTCCTGAGAAGATGTGCCATAGTTTTCTGCTGTGCCTTTGCCAGGATTCTCATTCATTTCTTCCACTGTTGAAAACCAAGTTTCGATGTCTAGTTGTGGGACTATGGGCAAGAATATTTCGTGGGCTTTCTGTTTGCTCTTCTCTTTAAGTTTGATTTCTTTCAGGTTTTGCTGACTGTCGAATATCCCCGTGGCCTTATTTGGCATTCCGTGTGGAAAAACGTGAAATCAGCTCGGATGTGGCAGTGGGCTTAGATTGTACAATATTTACTGTTCATGTGCGGACAATTTTCCTACGTACCTTTGGGATTTATGTCATTGATGGGTCAATGAAAACTTGTATGAATGATGGAGCCATATGCGTCGAGTGTGTTTTTGTCTGTTGTTATGTTGTTTTGTGTTGAATGGTGCTGCCGATACTCCACTGACGAAAGAGCTTTGTACCCGAAACGTCGTGTATGGTAAACGAATTTAATACATTAAGTAATCTCCATTTTCCGTCTGATGAGTAATAGAAATACCTATCGGAAATGGAAACGATTATTGGGACTGTTTGCGGGGAGGGGGAAGCGGTAACGACTGATGAGTGGGCATACTGTCTGAAGGAGCGCGCATCTGCAGAGGGATGGTGGACGCGACTGGGGATGGCCGCTTGCCATTAGAGGTCGCTTTTGGAAAAGGCAGGTCCCAGTCCCGGCCAAAGGTTTTTGGTTGAGGCCTGGCCGGCCAGCTCGGTCAGTCACTCTGGCACTCTGAGATCGCCTGGTGACACATAGCTCTCTTAAACCAGTGGAGCCATGCAGGTGCCACTTGGCTATTTTTGCCTTGGTGTGGCTGACCGAATTTGGCTCTGGTCCCGGCGAGAAAAGAAGGAATCCCTGCCTCGTTTTTATGGGGATTGTATTTCTTTATTTTCTTGTGGATCAAAAACCAGATGCATTCAACAGTCTTATACAGGTAAGAAACTAGAGGTCAGTCCGAACAAGAAATATTCAATTCTCCCTGATGTCCATGATAAATATTCAATCAGTAAGTGTACCTACTTCTTACGAGAAAAGGTCAGCAAGCGGTATGTTCACTGTTGAGGATACTGAAGATCGAGGCTGCCTTCTTCCCCTCAGGGGACCGATCTTCACTTACCGGATTCGTCCGGCAAGTAAAGATTGAAGCAACGGGGAGTGACGCGCCCGGGGCCCCAGTCAGCCCTGGGAGGCATGTCGACGCATAACTGCGGACACATCATGTCTGGCTCTCCGGCGGCCGCCGCCTCTTCCGACCTCGGTCGGTTAGAGTCGGCGTCTGTCGTCGGCGGCTCTGGTGATGAGATCCGCGGTGGTGCTGATGACTGCCTTACGGGTCCTTCGTTACCTGGTCGGTAACCATATTGGATCGGGTCAGCTCTGTCCTGCACCTCCCAGTATGTAGCTCCTGTTTGTTTCTGTTCTCTTATTTTGTTGATTATTTTTAGTTCCTGTCCCCTTTTTATGCTTTAGTTGTTAGTTCCACAGTTATTTGCCATCTTTGGCATTTTATGGGTGTAAAGCGCCCACTCGAGGCCTATCTCGAGCCCCGGCGACGAGGTTCACGGGATCCTGGGGGTTGAGGTCTCCCTCGGGCGGGTCAGTCCCGAGGGCTCCAACACGCCCCCTTTGGCCCAAATATCTTGATCTAACCGGGGGTAAGCCGTCCGTAGGCTGCCGCGGGCGGCATAGCTACGCGGCGGTGTCTACGGGCACTGTCGCTCGGTTCAGCTGGGCTGGGGGATTATGTTGGGCGTGCGGTGCGGTGCCCTTAGCGGTGGGGACTGTGATAGTTCTTGCCGGGCGCGACGCGGGCCGGGGTTTCGAAACCGTCGATTTGCGAGACTCCAGCCTGTTGCGCGCGCCTGGTGGACCGCAGTCTCCGCTGCGTGAGGGCTGCCGCGTTTTGCTTCGTCCCGACCCATGGCCCTGTTGGCCCACTGGGCTGATGGCGTCAAGGGGGTGGGTGCGTTCTGATCGGAGGGTTTGTGCTAGTATCTCTCGCCCCTCTGAAACGGGCGCACCTGCCCCCGTAGGCACTGTACCAGCCCCCGGGCCCAGCTGTCGACAGCTGGCAACCCGGGGGCCGAAGGTAAATACTTTTCTCATGGCGTTCTCTCAAGCATTAACTTGTACTGGACAGATCTTACGGACTCAGATCTCTGCTTCGAACCGGACAACCCCGAGCGGATGTTCTGCTACCGCTGCTGTGATGGACTCCACAGATGACAGACCCCCGCGTTAACTAGACCCGACCAGACTGGTTCTTCTTCTCCTGTGGGAGACAAAGTCACTCCCAGATTTCAGGTTCTCACACTGGAAGAGGGTGACAAGCTTAACCCCTTTCAGGTTGCTCAGGCCCTATCAAAATTTGGAACCAAAACCCACGTCTATCGGCACTCGAGCACGAAATTGGAAGTGACCATGTCCTCGGAGGTAGAAACGCGTGATCTCCTCTCTACCAAATCCTCTCCTTTTTAGGCGAGGGTAAGTCTGTAATGTGTGTACCAGTTTCTGTTGCTCCCCATCCGACAAAGAACAGCGCTGTAGGCGTTGTTGCTTGTCGGGAGTTAGCTGATTCAACGGAAGAAGATGATCGGATCGGTCTGGAGGAGCAGGGCGTAACCAAAGTACGGAGAATGAGCAGGAGACTGGATGGCGAACTCGTGCCGCCGAATACCTTTGTCTTTACTTTCGACAGCAAGGAGCTCCCTAGGAATATCCGGGTTGGTTGGCTCTCCGTATGTGTTCGCAAGTACGTGGCGGACCCCACACGATGTTACCACTGCCAAAAATACGGTCACGTAGCGAAGTCATGTAAAGGGCAGGAACAATGTGGGAAGTGTTCGACGGTGGGCCACAGGTCAGCTGCTTGCGAGGCTGACGTAATGCGCGGTATGCAATGGAGACCATGAAGCGAGGTCACGTACATGCCCGAAGTTTCTCTCCGAGATAGAGAGAGAGAGAGAGAGAGAGAGAGAGAGAGAGAGAGAGAGAGAGAGAGAGAGAGAGAGAGAGAGAGAGAGAGAGAGAGAGAGAGAGAGAGAGAGAGAGAGAGAGAGAGAGAGAGAGAGAGAGAGAGAGAGAGAGAGAGAGAGAGAGAGAGAGAGAGAGAGAGAGAGAGAGAGAGAGAGAGAGAGAGAGAGAGAGAGAGAGAGAGAGAGAGAGAGAGAGAGAGAGAGAGAGAGAGAGAGAGAGAGAGAGAGAGAGAGAGAGAGAGAGAGAGAGAGAGAGAGAGAGAGAGAGAGAGAGAGAGAGAGAGAGAGAGAGAGAGAGAGAGAGAGAGAGAGAGAGAGAGAGAGAGAGAGAGAGAGAGAGAGAGAGAGAGAGAGAGAGAGAGAGAAAAAAAAAAAAAAAAGTTAAAGCTCCCGCAGAAACTGTCGTACCACGAGACAGCCAGGCTAAAACATCTAGATCGTTCGAACCGACGACAGAACAGAGGACTACTGCTCGTTCCTCTCCTTATCGTGATGCGCTGGTGGGAAAGACGCTGCGTGTTAAGTCACCTGCGAGCATGGATTCATCCATGCGGGACATCATATGCACCTGGCCGTGCGCGGGATTGAGTCTGTTCGGTGGTCAGGTGCAACAGCCTGACAAACAACCTGTCATTTCTATCCATAGAATCAAAAGGCAAAACATCCTCAAGCACAGCAACCAAAGGCTCAGCTCAGAGTGGTCCTCTTCCGCACCCGAAAAGGCTCGGCTTAGAGTGGTCCTCCTCATCCCAAAGGGCTCGGCCCAAAGTGGTCCTCCTCCGCACTTTAAAAGGCTCGGCCCAGAGTGGTCCTCCTCCGCACCCCAAAGGGCTCGGCCCAAAGTGGTCCTCCTCCACACCCCAAAAGTCTCAGCACAGAGTGGTCCTCGTCCGCACACCTAAATCGGCCGAAAGTGGTCCTCCTCCGCACCCCAAAAGGCTCGGCCCAGAGTGGTCCTTCTCCGCACCCCAAAAGGCTCGGCCCAGAGTGGTCCTCCTCCGCACCCCAAAAGGCTTGGCCCAGAGTGGTCCTCCGCACCCCAAAAGGGGTATAGTGTGAGAAGAGGACAGGATGAAGTCATTTCATCTGCGGTCTGCGAGGATGGAGGGCTGATGCCGCCGCCATACCCTCCACCAACAACACAAGCGGTGATTTTTCTAAGCGTTTAGGTGCTTTTTCACCAATTGTGTTGAATATGTAAATACTTGTTGAAATATACATACATACATACATATATACATACCACCCCCGCCTCTACCAACACCACCCGCGAAAACAACCAACAGGGAATACCCGGCCGTAACTACGCGCTGCGGAAACGCAGTCTCTCCTCACCAAAATTATGATTGGGGGCGGGGGGGAATCCTCCGACATGCGAAAGAAGAGTTAAAAAAATTTGTTTTCGGGATTAGAAGGGAAACATGATTTGGGTTGCGAGGGTACGGAAAGAGCTTCTTCAGCCAAGGCTCTGCTCTGGTTCCACCGAGAGTATCGGAAACGTGCGGCATGTTTGGCAGGGGAGTAATTCCATGACAGATCGACCAAGTCATAACACCCTACCTCTCAGATTTCCGTGAAAATTTGTTAACAGCCAGATAACAAAGCCCCAGACTTGGGGCATGTATGAGACTACGTCACGTGGTCTCTACTGCACACCGCGCACGTCGTGACGTGAGTTTCGCAAGCAGCTACCCTGTAGCCCAGGGTAATAGAGGACCACCGAGATAGCTGTAGCCCACCGAGATACACTTCCGACATTCATTGGCGGATCCAGGAGCAACTTCTGGAGGGGTCAGACAAATTTTGGGGGCTAAATTGATTTACAAAAATCGCGAGAAATAAAACTTTTAAGGAAAAACGGCTAAAATTTGAACATTTTGCGGGGCCAAAAGATACCATTTTAGACTTTGGAGGGGACTGCACTTCGGCTCCACCCTTTGGCCCCCTTGGATCCACCAGTGCCCACATTGGCCCTGGCCTTTAGACGACTTAGCTATGTAACCGTATCTCTGGAAGCGGTAACATCGTGTAGGGTCAAACAGGTACTTGCGAGCACGCACAGAGACCCAACCGACCGGGATATCCCTTGGGAGCTCCTTTCGGTCGAAAGTTTCGACGGAAGTATTCCTCGGCACGAGTTCGCCATTCAATTTACGGTTCATTCTTCGTACTTTGGTCACACCCCGCTGCTCCGGGCCGATTAGAACATCCTCCCCCGTTGAATCTTCCAGCTCCCGACAAGTTAAGTTCACGGGAGGCATGCGCCGTAGCTATGTAACATTTAGGGTTCCAAGCAGGGGCGTAGACAAGGGGGGCAGCAGGGACAGCCGCCCCTCCCTGAGGGCCCGAAGGGCCGCCCCGAGGACACGAGCCGCGCAAAGCGCGGCTTGCCCGCACTATGCTCTGTGGCCAAATTTGGCATTTTTTACCAGACAGGGCTCTCGTAAGCCCTCTTCAGCGCTTTATTCTGTAACAAGCCGGGCCCTTTTTACCCATTAGGGCCCTTTGGGCGCTGTTGCAGGGGCCCTTTCGGGACGCCGCCCCTCCCTGAGCGAAATCCTGGCTACACCCCTGGTTCCAAGATAGGAAATATAGAAAAAACTACACTTAACTCCATTCTCCCACGACCCTTTGGTGGAGAGCGGCGCAAGAATGTTGTGTCTTTATCCATCTATGCTTCCCGGACTCTTGGCCCGGGATGCCTCCCATCACTAGCGGGAGTGGGTCGCGGCCCATCTTGCCAAACATGCTGCACGTTTCCGATGCTCTCGGTGGAACCAGAGTGCAGCCTTGGCTGAAGAAGCTCTTTTTGGACCCTCAGCACCCAAGTTCTTTTTCCCTTCGAGTCCCGAAATGCAAAGTCTGTGTTCTCTTCTCTCGTGTTTTGAGGGGATTTTTCATCATATCGTAAGTTTGGGGAGGAGAGCCTGCGTTTCCCGTCACGCGTCTTTGTGCCTGGGTATTCCCTATTGGTTGTTTTCGCGGGCGGTGTTGGTGGATGCAGAGGTGGTGGAGGGTATGGCGGCGGCATTAGCCCTGCATCACCGTGACCCGCAGGTGAGATGTCTCCAACCTGTTCTTTGCTCACGCCACGACCCTTTGGAGGTGCGGAGGAGGACCGCTCGGAGTCAAGCCTTTTGGTTGTATTGTTTGAGAGTGTTCTGGCTTTTGATTCTTTGGACGACTCAGTGACCTGACCTGACCTAGCAGGGTATTTTTGGTCAAAAATGTTGCAAAATTTGTCAGGTAACAGATAGGCATACTGACAATGCCTTAAAATAAATACTTTTTCAATTATTTGCAAGAGAAACTGAGAGTAGCAGGCCCAATGGAACACTCAGTAGGTGCCGGAGAACAAGCATCAGAGACGAAATTTTCACTTGCCCATGGTCTAAAATTTTTGCAAGGTAGAACGATATCTTCTGCACCAAAAGGCCCCATTTTAACACTAGAATCACATCCTGAGTGGCAATAGGTCTAATCCAAAACTTATTTTTTCACCATCATTATCATCCCCCTAGCTCATACGGCGTCGCCAACTCTCACCCTGTTGGAGGGGATTTTGGGGATCAGATCGACTTATTCAGAGGCTCCGCCAGGACTTGAACCCGGGACCAGTAGCTTAGAAGACAAGGGTGCATCCCTGGGATTGGTTTTTTGTTTCTATGATTTCATTGCTTGATTTTGGCCTGATACTGGACAGAACACCGGCAGCTTGAAGGGCAGAATTGAGACATTAGAAACTCGCTATATTTACGGGATCCATATTAGGATCTCATTGCTTAATTTAAGGCTTGTTTGAGTCGAGTCAAAATATGGTGAGAAGGCTCTAACCTTTGAATTCCCTAGATCATAGAGCTGAAGTTGATTTGGTTTCCAAAAAAGCCAGGATAATAATCCCATTTTTCTTAAAACTAAGCCCTCATTAATTAAGCCATTAATTAACTTTAAACTAAGCCAATCGACCCCCAAAAGGTGGTATTTCGGATAATCTTTGCATTAGACTATTTCAAAATAGCTTCATATCGAGCACCAATGACACAACGAGTGTTCAATTCAGAAATAATGGAACGTCGGGAACCGGAATTGGTCAAAAGTTTCCATATACCTATGAGATTTAAGTAAGATCGGGACATAATCATATGAGTGTGCAAGTTTTTTTTTCTAAACATGCGTGGGTTTCTATCGAGTGTTGAACGCAGATACTGCGTGAAAAATGTAAAAGGACAGAGAATTGAGCAGGGGACCAGGGACGATTTAGCGACGAATTGACTCACTCAAGCATGGTAGTGATTGTATAGATATAAACTTATCTGCGGACAATAGCATATGGTATACATCGTTAAATGGTATAAAGAAACAAATCGAATCTGACCTTCATAGGTGTGATGTTTGAAATTCTCTTGATATCAATAGCAAACTGTATAGATTTCGGGGTTGAATATTCACTGACGTCCATGAGATTGCTGTTGCCTAGATTAACGTTGGATAAACCAATTCCAGTCGTAAATTTCAAATTTACTGATTTCATTGTGTAGGAAACTAATCATCCAACAATCTCAAAATGTGTTTCCGATGATTTGTCTCACTGAGAGAAATCGACCGAGGTGCTACTTGACATGCTTTGGTCTTTTAGTTATTGGGTCATGAAACTCCACAAATAGGCCTAGAATAAGAAAACAGCTTCCAAAAAACCTCCATGTGCTAAGTGGGCAGAGCAGAAACGGGAAAACTAAGGTCACCGCTAAGTTTTTTTTAGAAAACTAAGGTCACCATAGGCTTGTTTTCCAGGGAAACAACGCGAAAACTAAAAAGTAATTAACTGGTTATTTTAGGAAGCCCTAATGTAAGACCCATATCTTGGAGGCACGTATTTTCGAAACATGGTTGCATAGTTCCCAAAGCTTTGCACGCTCCACGTTTGCGTGTTTCGAAAACGTGAAGCTATCAGGTGAGCTTTGCCTTGTTCTGTGTCATTACCTGTGGGTTATGAACTGACAAACGGAAACATGACAGCTCACCGCGGCCTTGATCATGACGCAGATTCAGATATTTATTCACTCAGCTCCTGCCTCCCGGCCTCCCAGTTAGCTCCGAGCACATGCAGCCAGTCGGTGGCCGCTCCACCACCTGCGCGCTCCCACCGACCCCAGCGTCCCTCCGTTCACGAGCTGTTGTCAATGAGAAGTACAAGAGTACTGCCGATTCGCCGAGCCGTCGGGATACTACAGCGGCTCGCGCATCATGGAGTCGGGCGGTGACGAGGCGCGTCTCATGTGCCTTTTCGCTACAGCCGTCCCCTTTCCAATTCGCCATAGCTCTTTTTACAGTCTATATGCATTTTTACAGTAAATTGTGGTACTTAGAGCATAGAGCATAGAGTAGCCCAATTTGTACATGATATTGAAAATGGAGCAGGTTGGGAACCTCACATATGCGTCAGAGTTTTTCGGGTTTGCCCCCAGACCGTCCAAAATTACCTTCCGTCCCTCTGCGGAGCTGGGACCAGGCCTGGATCAAAAAACTTTGGCCGGGACTGGGACCAGACTTCTCCAAAAGCGTCCCACCTCTGAAGATAAGCGGCCATCCCCAGTCGCGTCCGCCATCCCTGGGATGCTCGCTCCTTCAGAAAGCATGCCGCCGTCATCGGTTGTCACCGCTTCCCCCTCCCCCACAAGCAGTCCCAATAATTGTTTCAATTCCCGACAGGCATTTACTAATGTTCATCAGACGGAAGATGAGCTTACTTAATGTATTGTATTCATATAGCCAACAAGACGTTTCGGGTACAAAGCTCTTTCGTCAGATGAATATTGGTAGCAATATTCAACACAAAACTACAATGGAAATGTAGACCGTGATTTAAATCACAGTCACTCCCCGTTCATTACAGGCTATTCCCTTGCTTTAATCAGCAAGTTGCGGGCGTCGTGCACGGTTAGGAGGATTATTGATTTAAAACTAGCTTTCATTACTTCCCCACGACGCTGAGGGATGTTTAACTGCTCTCTAATACCAGCACTGTACAACACTGGATACACTACATAACACACGAAACTGTCAAGTACAGACAAAAACACACGCCATAAGGCTCCATCATTAAGACAAGCAAGGCTCCATCATTTATACATGTTATCATTGACACATCAATGACGTAGATCCCAAAAGAAGGTATAAAAGTTTGCCGTACAAGAACGGCAAATATTGTATATCTTAGGCCCGCTTACACACTTGAGATGATTTCACGTTTTTCCCAAGGAATGAAAAATAGGGTCACGGTGATATTCAACATTTTAAGCGAAAAAACCAAGCAGAAAGGCCACCAAAGATCCATGTCGATTGTTCCACAACATAAACATCGAAACTTGGTTTTCAACAGTGGAAGAAATGATTGAGCATCCTGGAAAAGGCACTGCAGAAAACTATGGCACATCTTCTCAGATAACTTTTAAGGTGCCATGTTCCAGAAATTCATCAACCGAGAAAACTTATCCAATCCCTAGTCATGCACAGAATTGCATCGCGTTAAATTTCCAGGTGTGGCGAACATCATTTGTCACAACGACGATGCCTAGTACGGCTGTGCGCAGACTCTTTGTGTCTCGCCAAGGTTTGCGTCGTGCAGAACTCCCTGTCGCAGACGTCACAGACATGTGGACTGACGTGACCATGCACAGAACTTTTGTGTTTCAACATGCGATCCCGGGTATTGTAGGCCTTGTCACAGACGTCACATTTGTGAGGCCTGCTGTCGAGATGAACGCTAATAATGTGCTGGCGCAACATGCTTTTTGTGCTAAATGCCTTCTCACAGATGTCACATTTATGGGGCTTAAGACCGTCATGCACATACTTTTTGTGTCTCATCATATATTCCCGATTTCCATATGCTTTATCACAGACGTCACACGAGTATGGCTTAAGGCCACCGTGTACAACTATTTTATGGCGCCGCAAAGTTGCCGCCGTAGTAAACACGTTGTCACATGCGTCACACTTATGCGGCCTAAGACCCGCGTGGAAGCTTCTTTTGTGTAAACTCAAAGAAGACTGTGAGGAATATGGTTTTAGACAAATGTCGCAGTTGTATGGCCTGAGACCACCATGCACGATATCTTTGTGCTTCCGCACATATTTTGGCGTTTGATATGCCTTGCCACAGATGTCACAGCTGTCATCATCATCATTGTTGGGGTTTTTGGGCGCACCGACAGCTGGGTCATATGGCGCCCATAACATTAAATGAAGTACTGTGAGGGCTGTAACAGGTCAGGTGCTAATAAAAAGGAGGTTTATACGTAAAAAGTACTAACCCTGTGGTGTTACCATTTGTGTGTGTCTGCTACATAAATGAAGTGAGAAAAAAAACTACGAGGGTGAATAAATGACATTGAATGCGATACTCTTTAGAAAAGCCGATATTGTTGCCACATCGACTGACGGCGACTCACCAATAAGGGACCCGAGTGAAAAATCTGCGGGGAAGTGAGCCCTCCTCTCAATCTCAAAGTCCCGGCAGTCAGTGAGAACATGCTTAACAGAGAGGTGTTCCCCACATCGCGGGCATTCCGGTGGCTCCTCTCCTCTCAGAAGGAACGAGTGAGTGGAGTGTGTGTGTCCTATACGCAATCTGGCTAAAACAACCTCGTCCGTTCTGCACCTGGCATTGGCCGATGACCACGCGCCGATCCTGGGCTTCATAAGGCGCAATTTGGAGCCCTTGGGATCATTGTCCCATCTCCGTTGCCAAGACTCGAATGCATACTGCCTGATGGCAGGGAAACAGTCAGAGTAAGGCACTTTTATTCCTGACGGCACGATACCCCGTGACGCATCCTTCGC
This sequence comes from Lepas anatifera, assembly GCA_034440635.1. Lineage (NCBI taxonomy): Eukaryota > Metazoa > Arthropoda > Thecostraca > Lepadidae > Lepas > Lepas anatifera. The sequence continues at coordinate 121,331 of JAOTON010001869.1, read as the reverse complement.
CGCAGTGTCACATTGCTCATTGCCAGGCACTCCCACGTGGCTGGGCACCCATGCCAGTGTTAATTGTTTTTGTTGGCAGTGTGCTCTGTGCATCTTATTCCGAATAAGTTCCAGAATATATGACGATGAGGGGTGAAAATCAAATGATGTTAGTGCTTGCAAAGACGACAGTGAGTCAGTAAATACAACGTATTTGCGTCTCCTCGACCGTAACACCTGGTCTAAAACTCGGAAGATAGCGTAAAGTTCAGCAGTAAAAACTGATGCTGTCACAGGGAGTGTATAACGTTGTTCAATTCCATCACTTACATACGCACATCCGACACCGCTCTCCGTCTTAGATCCGTCTGTATAATATATCTCAAAACCTGAATACATGTCATTTACGTGTTCCCAGAAAATCTGCCGGACCGCAACAGGCGGCAGATTCTTGGTCTTAACAAGCAAACTGGTGTCCACCTGAGGCTCTGGGAGAGTCCATGGTTCTAATAAGGGATTCTGGAAAGTCTCAACCTGTTCACAGTCAACTCCTGCTTCCCTCAGCCACGCTCCAATTCTGAGACCAGGGTGTCTGTTTCGGGATAGATTTTCTTCCGAGTGTCTGGTGTCATCAGAGAATAGCTTACTGTATGTTGGATGGTTTGGAGACTGTTTTATTTTTTAGAGCGTATTTCATCGCAAGGACACGACGTCGCAAGTCTAACGGCATCTCGTTTGCCTCGACGAGTATGCTGGCGGTAGGCGATGTGCGGAATGCACCGATGATAATTCGAATGGCATGGTGATGTATGGTATTTAGCATAGATTTTGCTGTCTCCGTGGCTGAATCGTATACCATGCAGCCATATTCAATTTTTGATCGGATTAGCGATCGGTACAACATCAAAAGTGTTTTTCTGTCTGCGCCATACTTTAACTTAGTTATAACCTTCAGAATGTTCAGATCCTTGAAGCACCTTTCCCTTACAACCTTAAAGTGGTTTATATAGGTCAACTTAGAGTCAAAAGTCAGGCCCAGGAACCGTGCATGTGCGACTACCTGGATTCTTTCTCCATACATAGTTAATGTGGGATCATCACACGGCCTGCGTCTGCGGCAAAAATGTATACATTTCGTTTTTGTCGTTGAGAATTGTAGACCATTTTTGGAGCTCCACCGCTGCAACTTTGTGAGTCCGAGCTGTAGCTGCCTTTCTGCAGCGGCTGTGGACGACGCCGTTACCCACATGCTGAAATCGTCTACGAATAGAGCTGTGTTGATATTACGTGGTAGGTTATGTGATATGTCGTTGATTGCGATAGCGAACATGGTCACAGAGATCACGCTACCTTGGGCCGTTCCGCTTCCCTGCGCTCGCTCCTCTGACTGCACGCTACCTATCCTGAATCTAAACCGACGGCTTCGCAAGAAATTTGAGAGAAACCAGCCCATATGACCCCGTATGCCCAATCCGAACACCTTTTTCAGGATGCCATGCCTCCATACCGAATCATAGGCCTGCTTTACGTCGTAGAAAATAGTTATTGTGTGTTGTTTTTCAGAGAAGCCTTTACGGATATCAGCATCGAGAGAAAGAAGATGGTCGACAGTACTTCTGCCTCGGCGAAAACCACACTGGACGTTCGAAAGCAGTTGATTGGTCTCCAAGAACCACACGAGCCTAGTATTAACCATTCTTTCAAGCAGCTTACACACACAGGAGGTGAGAGATATCGGGCGAAAGTCATCAGGAGACACTCCTGGCTTTCCTGGCTTGAGGATTGGTATTATGGTGGCCTCGCGCCACTGGTCTGGGAAGTCATCCTGCGTCCATATATAGTTAAATATGTCAAGCAGTGATACAAGAGAGCAGTCAGGGGCGTGCCGCAACATCTCGTAGGTAATTGTGTCAGGTCCCGGAGATACGTTTTTTGTATTGTTTAGTGCAGCCCGGAGTTCACGCATTGAAAAAGGAATGTTGTATGCAGCCGAACTGTCGTTACCAAAATTAATCGGTGTTCTCTCTTCTCGCTCCCGAAAGCGAACAAACTCGAGATCCTGGGACTCCCTGCTACATCTTGCCTCGAATGCTGCAGCCATACGGTCAGCCACTGCCTGTGGATTGCTAATTTTGACGCCGTTTTCCTCTAATACTGTGGCAGGTGTTGATCGATGCTTTCCTTGTATACTTTGAATACGAGACCAGACCTGTGTAGATGGAGTAAAACGGTTGATTGTATTGACATATGCCACCCACCATCTCCTTTTAGAGTTAACAACTATACGTCGCGCCAACGCTCTCGCGCGCCTAAACGTTATTATGTTAGGCGTCGTTGTGTGTCTTTTAAGTACTCTGTAGGCCCGTTTCCTTTCTGGAAATCGCTTGTCGGCATTCGTGGTTCCACCAGGGGACAGGAGTTCGTTTGGGTTTGCCGGAAGTCATTGGGATAAAACGTTTGGCTGCTGAGAGAATCATGTCATTAAAATGCTTTACTGCTGCCGTTGCCGAACCCTCAGCACTTACATCCAAGGGGCCACATGCGCCCCGGAAGCCCTCCCAGTCAGCCCTTCGGAGGTTCCACCGGGATGGCAGAACCAGCGGTGCAGCCGACCGGCCTAAACGGATGTTTATTGGAAAGTGGTCACTCCCATGGAGGTCTTCAAGGGTGCACCAGCTGAGCTGGGTAAAGAGTGAAGGTGAGCAGACAGAGAGGTCTATAGCCGAGAGCGATCCAGAAGGCAGGGTAAAGTGAGTGGGACGACCAGTGTTCAGCAGGCAGAGAGAGTTGAGATGGAGGAAACGTTCCACCGTTCGGCCTCGGGGACACGAGCGGTCCGAGGACGCTCCCCATGATGGGTTGTGAGCATTAAAGTCGCCCAATAGAACAAAAGGGGTTGGCAGTTGGTCAACAAGAGCATTAAGACTATGCAGATCAATGTTGCCACCAGGAGGGAGGTAAATAGAACAAACTGTGATTTTCACAAATCCTAAATCTACCCGGGCGGCCACTGCCTGCAGAACCGTGTTCAAGCGAACAGGGAAGCACGGGGGTGCAGTGGTGAACTGCCACCATAACACCACCGTAGGCAATGGTGCTACTGAAAACGTCCTTTCTGAACGTCTGGAACTGTCGCAGGTTAAAAAGGCTTCCAGGCGACAGTTTTGTCTCTTGAAGGCAAAGCACACTAGGGTTATACTGTGATATAATGTGTTGCAGGTCAGAAAGATTCGCGCGAATACCACGGCAGTTCCACTGAACAATAGTCATTTAAATAAAGGGAAACGGGCTTAGTGAGTGAAAGAAAAAGAACTGGCCTACGGTAACTGACCCTAGCCCTTCCAAGGGGGGCCGGAACCCCCGTATGGCCCTCTGGGCAGTCCCACGTTTGAACCACCCAGCCGGTTGCGAACCGGTCCGCGGCCTCGCCCGCTTTCGGTGGAATTACCGCGGGCGCGCGAGGTCTGGGGCTGGCTGAGAGGACTGCCCGCCGGACGTTTTGTCGGAGACCTACCGCGCGGCACTTCCTCAAAATTTTTCGCATTGTTGCGACAGTGGACGAGGCAGTGTCGGTAGGAAGCTGTGCTGGCTGCGTCTCGGTACCCGAAACGGGTGGTGGCTGTGGCGCTGCAGCAGCGTCGCCAACGGGTGGGATGACAGGGGACGGCGGGCGGCGCCCTCCCGCGGGAGAGGCTTTTCCCCCTCGTCCCACGACTACCCATCCCTCTGAAACCGGCGGGAATCCACCGGGAGGCGCACCAGGTGTTGGTGCAGAGTCACCGGCACCAGGAGACGGCTGGTGCTTAGGGGCGGTGACAGACCCCTTTCCCCCATCCCTGGCGGGGGCCGAATGAGGAGATACAGAAGCGGGGGCGATGACCTGCCCCTCACCCCCCACGGAGGGGCGCGCGGAGGAGGGTACCGCCGTCGGTCCAGGAGCCGGGGCGGCGGGCTGGCGTGAAAACACCAGCCCCATCCTCCTGCCAGGCGAACAAAGTCCGCCACGGTTAGGGAGCGGATGACCTCCTCCGCGGTCATCCTTGGGGTGTTTGGTATACCTGTAGAGGCTACCTGTGCGAAACTTTTCCGCGGGTGGGACGCCTCGTATGCGTCCCGTGCCTCACGAAAACTGATACGTTGTCTGGTCTTTATAGATAGTATTTCTTTTTCTCGGAGAAACTCTGGGCATGATCGGTCTGTTACCTGGTGGCAACCCCCACAGTTTGCACATTTCAATGCTTCGGCATCACACTCAGTGGTGCAGTGGTGTAACGATGAACACTTCCCACATACACCTTTACCTTTGCAGAATCGGGCACTGTGTCCATATTTCTGGCACGTAAAGCATCGCATGGGGCTTGGCACGAAGGGCCTCACCCCGACTCTTGAATATCCAACAAAGATGTGATTCGGTAACTCTTCTGTGTCAAACGTAAGTATAACAGTGTCAGTGTCGAGCATAGCATCTCCACTTTTCCTACGAATCCTCCGCACCTCCACCACTCCGAGTTCCTCAAGTCCTTCAACAATCTCTTCCTCAGACAGCCCCCTTAGCTCCTGACTATTCACCACGCCTTTCTTAAAGTTCTTAGTTCTGTGCGGCTCTACTGAAATGTTGATTTTGCATGTCTTTTTCGATCCCGAGTCCTTCCTCGTGAACGTCAGTTCCGTCACGGAGAGTGCACGCTCGGCATCCTCGGTTCGCGCAAACTCAACTTCCAACGATCCGTCCCGTAACTTGTCACATCTCACGACCTTGCCCAGACGATCTAGTGCCTCCTTTCGCTTAAATGGTGACAGTGCTGCAAGGGATGAGGATGTGTCCAGTCCCCTCATTACCAAAACGCGAGGACAGGAAGGCTGGCTCATCGTCTTTTGCGGTTTGGGCGCAGGTGTCTGCATGGTCCCTTCCCCTCTAGGGGGTTGAGAGGTGTCTACCTCCAGTGGAGAGTGCGGAGAGGGATTTGTGGTGCGTGTGTTATCCATGAGAGTATGATTAATTTCGGCCAGCCACGTGCGCCCCCCTTCCAACGAGGGTGCTACAGGGCGAAACGACGCACGGGCTGGCTATACGGGGGAGACGCCGCCGTTACAGAGGGGGAGAGAGACTCACCAAACCCCCACTGCCCCGACGACGGTCCCCCCTTGCACCTAGCCTGGACGACCCCGGGCGGGACGCGGACACCCCTCCCTCCCCGGGTGAAGTCGGGACCTCACCAAAGGAGGGAGGGACAGCCGAGCCCCACCAAAGGCCGGCAGACTTTTACAATGCTGCTACTCTTGCCGATGCCCTCAAGAGTACCCCGCCCTTGCGGAAATCCAGACCAAAGTAGAGTGTTGCTAGAGGAACACGAACGAACACAGCGCATCCCCCAGCTCAGCTACCAGGACTCCTTCATCCCGGGGTACGGGTCGGTGCGCAGCTCACCTTAAAAAGACAGGCGCCCTCGCACGGCCTCATCGGAGCAGGCGACTACCACCTGCTCGTCACAACTGATTCCCGGCTGGTCCGAGAGAAGCGAGCCCCCGGCCCGCAGGGCCGGCGATTAGAGGGATCCAATCGCCAGCCACACGAGCCGGAGGCCCACATACACCAGACCATCCAGGAATCATAGGCACGTGCAAGGACGCCCATGATACTGGGATAATGTGGGTAACTGGGAAGTTATGAGTTGGAAAAGGAAGAGGGTCGGTCTGCGCTGTCCAGCCCAGACACGCGCCGCATGCGACCGAGGTGCCCACACTCAAGACGAGCAAGAGTGCACACACCCCCGCCACCCGCGGAGACACGCCGGGCCAGACAACGCAGACAGTGGGCAGGAGGGGTGTTTAGGAGTGGACAGAAAGGATACGGGTGGAAAGGCATGGAGAGACAAGGAAATAAGGAAAGAAGAGGAAAAGGAACAAGGAGTTGGTGGGATTTGAATTTAGGAAGTCCAAGAAAGGATGAGGATGGCAGTTTCGATTTAGCCTCTCGCCCGAAGGCGGGAGGCGAAACCCATCCTGCCAACTGGGGTCGCGGGTGTCGTCACATCCCGTACCCAATTATCCATGTGCCGGACCAGTCAGCAGGTGCCAACTAGTCCAGCAGATGAAAATCGGTCCCCCTGCGGGGAAAAGTGGAAGACTAAACCAGAGTGCAACTCGGCTGTTAAAAGAGCTAGATTTCAATTTTTCCGATCATTCGAAAGCTCATGGAATATATAATCGGAATTGCTGACAATAATTTTGAGGTCAGGTCAACAATGAGGTAACCAGATGCCACCAACGTACACCATTATGAAGTACATTTTGCCAATTTTTTTCGAACACAAATATACAGCAATCCTTTTGCTTCATGACACAGGACTTCAAATGGTTTGCAACATGACCTTGACATGTCGTTATTTGACCCTGACCCGAGGTCCTTGAACTCAGGTCATGGTCAAATGGAGGGGTATCCCGTAACCTAAGAAGGCCATGCTGCATGCCATTCGTCTCGTTGAGCTGGAACAAACACATAAATGCCGCCAGATATCTTCTAAACCCTCGCACCGGGCCGTCGGAGCGAAGATGAACTCTGTCAGTTTCCTTGGCCAGGCCAGATGAGGCTCCCCTTCCACGCATAGACACATTGTTACAGTGGCAATAAGCGTGATATCAAACGGAAATAACTACTTCTGAAAGCCCCTGCAGACACAAATCCGTTTGTGCCCAAGCACCCTATATCAAGTCAAATTAACACGCGCATTGACGGGGGTCTGAGCCACCTTCGCTTTGACGAGGGGGGCGGGTACCCACCCCCTCCCTAAGATCTCGAGAACCACGGTAGGTAGCGAAAACGGTTAACGGCGTTGGGTAGCCCATCCACTTCTCCATCGAAAATATTTGAACCATTTTTTGTCAGGTCACATTTGAGGTCACGAGATGTCAAAACATGCCGTCATAGGGATAACATGTAAATTAAGTTTTTGGGCCATTACATCTAAACAAGTAAAGATAGAGCAAAACGACTTGCACTATATGAATGCTCGTAGCAAGCCGAATCGAATGATATATAATTTGACCTTACTAGTTCAAATCAAGGATTTGACCTTATCTGAGGTCAGGTCAGGGTCAAATTATATAAAATGCATATCATTAGAACCGCAAAGCCAAGGCGAGTCTAATGCAGCTAAAATAAACGCTCTATCACCATCCGTTACTGAGTTATTCAGTAAAAACCATTTTCCCATGTATTTCCAATGGAGATGTCATGCCTCGCACCTGACCTTAGGTCATCGATATAAAAATACCGGAACATATTTTACAGAACTCGGTGGGTCCATTATGTGATATGAGTTTCAACCGGATAAGTTCACCCTGCTATGACTTATGCTATCTTAAACTTTTTTTGAGGTTAGGTCACTTGACCTGTACTGGTGACCTGACCTGAGATGACCTAACCTTAAAATTTTCACAAAAGTTGTAAAAATTATGAGGGAAAAGGTATGCCAAGTACGGCGGCGCTACGCGCCGCCGTTTTTCTGCTGTCTCCGAAAAAACCGAGGGGGGCGGGTACCCGCCCCGTCAATGCGCGTGTTAAGGTAGTAACATTCTTATGTAGAACGTACCAACTCCACCAGGACTCTCCCGGTACCCGTCACCTTCTGGGGGAAAGAAGCAAGGTCGAGAGTTCAGGTAGCCGGGTGGTCTTGATGTAAGTTCAATGGCATAAATTACCCCAAGAAAGCAATATCATGCATAACCCTGATTAGTATGGGCCAAATGGTCTCCATGACACCAAAATCATAGTTACACTGCGTTTAATTGAAATGTTTTAACACTCTCAGATAATTTTGTATACCCTTAATGACCCCTGATGACATAGCTATGGACTTACCGGACATCTGTTTGTGACATATCACATTTTTGCAATTCAACAGCTTTTGAATGTTATCCAGAAATTTCGTCTTGCATTTCTAAGAGCGAGCTAGATTTCCACTTCGAAAAATCACTATGCATGGCCATAGGAATGACGTTATAACTCAGTGACCTGACCTGACCTAGCAGGGTATTTTTGGTCAAAAATGTTGCAAAATTTGTCAGGTAACAGATAGGCATACTGACAATGCCTTAAAATAAATACTTTTTCAATTATTTGCAAGAGAAACTGAGAGTAGCAGGCCCAATGGAACACTCAGTAGGTGCCGGAGAACAAGCATCAGAGACGAAATTTTCACTTGCCCATGGTCTAAAATTTTTTGCAAGGTAGAACGATATCTTCTGCACCAAAAGGCCCCATTTTAACACTAGAATCACATCCTGAGTGGCAATAGGTCTAATCCAAAACTTATTTTTTCACCATCATTATCATCCCCCTAGCTCATACGGCGTCGCCAACTCTCACCCTGTTGGAGGGGATTTTGGGGATCAGATCGACTTATTCAGAGGCTCCGCCAGGACTTGAACCCGGGACCAGTAGCTTAGAAGACAAGGGTGCATCCCTGGGATTGGTTTTTTGTTTCTATGATTTCATTGCTTGATTTTGGCCTGATACTGGACAGAACACCGGCAGCTTGAAGGGCAGAATTGAGACATTAGAAACTCGCTATATTTACGGGATCCATATTAGGATCTCATTGCTTAATTTAAGGCTTGTTTGAGTCGAGTCAAAATATGGTGAGAAGGCTCTAACCTTTGAATTCCCTAGATCATAGAGCTGAAGTTGATTTGGTTTCCAAAAAGCCAGGATAATAATCCCATTTTTCTTAAAACTAAGCCCTCATTAACTAAGCCATTAATTAACTTTAAACTAAGCCAATCGACCCCCAAAAGGTGGTATTTCGGATAATCTTTGCATTAGACTATTTCAAAATAGCTTCATATCGAGCACCAATGACACAACGAGTGTTCAATTCAGAAATAATGGAACGTCGGGAACCGGAATTGGTCAAAAGTTTCCATATACCTATGAGATTTAAGTAAGATCGGGACATAATCATATGAGTGTGCAAGTTTTTTTTCTAAACATGCGTGGGTTTCTATCGAGTGTTGAACGCAGATACTGCGTGAAAAATGTAAAAGGACAGAGAATTGAGCAGGGGACCAGGGACGATTTAGCGACGAATTGACTCACTCAAGCATGGTAGTGATTGTATAGATATAAACTTATCTGCGGACAATAGCATATGGTATACATCGTTAAATGGTATAAAGAAACAAATCAAATCTGACCTTCATAGGTGTGATGTTTGAAATTCTCTTGATATCATTAGCAAACTGTATAGATTTCGGGATTGAATATTCACTGACGTCCATGAGATTGCTGTTGCCTAGATTAACGTTGGATAAACCAATTCCAGTCGTAAATTTCAAATTTACTGATTTCATTGTGTAGGAAACTAATCATCCAACAATCTCAAAATGTGTTTCCGATGATTTGTCTCACTGAGAGAAATCGACCGAGGTGCTACTTGACATGCTTTGGTCTTTTAGTTATTGGGTCATGAAACTCCACAAATAGGCCTAGAATAAGAAAACAGCTTCCAAAAAACCTCCATGTGCTAAGTGGGCAGAGCAGAAACGGGAAAACTAAGGTCACCGCTAAGTTTTTTTTTTAGAAAACTAAGGTCACCATAGGCTTGTTTTCAAGGGAAACAACGCGAAAACTAAAAAGTAATTAACTGGTTATTTTGGGAAGCCCTAATGTAAGACCCATATCTTGGAGGCACGTATTTTCGAAACATGGTTGCATAGTTCGCAAAGCTTTGCACGCTCCACGTTTGCGTGTTTCGAAAACGTGAAGCTATCAGATGAGCTTTGCCTTGTTCTGTGTCATTACCTGTGGGTTATGAACTGACAAACGGAAGCATGACAGCTCACCGCGGCCTTGATCATGACGCAGATTCAGATATTTATTCACTCAGCTCCTGCCTCCCGGCCTCCCAGTTAGCTCCGAGCACATGCAGCCAGTCGGTGGCCGCTCCACCACCTGCGCGCTCCCACCGACCCCAGCGTCCCTCCGTTCACGAGCTGTTGTCAATGAGAAGTACAAGAGTACTGCCGATTCGCCGAGCCGTCGGGATACTACAGCGGCTCGCGCATCATCGAGTCGGGCGGTGACGAGGCGCGTCTCATGTGCCTTTTCGCTACAGCCGTCCCCTTTCCAATTCGCCATAGCTCTTTTTTACAGTCAATATGCATTTTTACAGTAAATTGTGGTACTTAGAGCAAAGAGCATAGAGTAGCCCAATTTGTACATGATATTGAAAATGGAGCAGGTTGGGAACCTCACATAGTTTTTCGGGTTTGCCCCCAGACCGTCCAAAATTACCTTCCGTCCCTCTGCGGAGCTGGGACCAGGCCTGGATCAAAAAACTTTGGCCGGGACTGGGACCAGACTTCTCCAAAAGCGTCCCACCTCTGAAGACAAGCGGCCATCCCCAGTCGCGTCCGCCATCCCTTGGATGCTCGCTCCTTCAGACAGCATGCCCCCGTCATCGGTTGTCACCGCTTCCCCCTCCCCCACAAACAGTCCCAATAATTGTTTCAATTTCCGACAGGCATTTACTAATGTTCATCAGACGGAAGATGAGCTTACTTAATGTATTGTATTCATATAGCCAACAAGACGTTTCGGGTACAAAGCTCTTTCGTCAGATGAATATTGGTAGCAATATTCAACACAAAACTACAATGGAAATGTAGACCGTGATTTAAATCACAGTCACTCCCCGTTCATTACAGGCTATTCCCTTGCTTTAATCAGCAAGTTGCGGGCGTCGTGCACGGTTAGGAGGATTATTGATTTAAAACTAGCTTTCATTACTTCCCCACGACGCTGAGGGATGTTTAACTGCTGTCTAATACCAGCACTGTACAACACTGGATACACTACATAACACACGAAACTGTCAAGTACAGACAAAAACACACGCCATAAGGCTCCATCATTAAGACACGCATGGCTCCATCATTCATACATGTTATCATTGACACATCAATGACGTAGATCCCAAAAGAAGGTAGAAAAGTTTGCCGTACAAGAACAGTAAATATTGTATAGCTTAGGCCCGCTTACACACTTGAGATGATTTCACGTTTTTCCCAAGGAATGAAAAATAGGGTCACGGTGATATTCAACATTTTAAGCGAAAAAAAACCAAGCAGAAAGGCCACCAAAGATCCATGTCGATTGTTCCACAACATAAACATCGAAACTTGGTTTTCAACAGTGGAAGAAATGATTGAGCATCCTGGAAAAGGCACTGCAGAAAACTATGGCACATCTTCTCAGATAACTTTTAAGGTGCCATGTTCCAGAAATTCATCAACCGAGAAAACTTATCCAATCCCTAGTCATGCACAGAATTGTATCGCGTTAAATTTCCAGGTGTGGCGAACATCATTTGTCACAACGACGATGCCTAGTACGGCTGTGCGCAGACTCTTTGTGTCTCGCCAAGGTTTGCGTCGTGCAGAACTCCCTGTCGCAGACGTCACAGACATGTGGGCTGACGTGACCATGCACAGAACTTTTGTGTTTCAACATGCGATCCCGGGTATTGTAGGCCTTGTCACAGACGTCACATTTGTGAGGCCTGCTGTCGAGATGAACGCTAATAATGTGCTGGCGCAACATGCTTTTTGTGCTAAATGCCTTCTCACAGATGTCACATTTATGGGGCTTAAGACCGTCATGCACATACTTTTTGTGTCTCATCATATATTCCCGATTTCCATATGCTTTATCACAGACGTCACACGAGTATGGCTTAAGGCCACCGTGTACAACTATTTTATGGCGCCGCAAAGTTGCCGCCGTAGTAAACACGTTGTCACATGCGTCACACTTATGCGGCCTAAGACCCGCGTGGAAGCTTCTTTTGTGTAAACTCAAAGAAGACTGTGAGGAATATGGTTTTAGACAAATGTCGCAGTTGTATGGCCTGAGACCACCATGCACGATATCTTTGTGCTTCCGCACATATTTTGGCGTTTGATATGCCTTGCCACAGATGTCACAGCTGTGCGGCTTTATACCATCGTGGACGTGTTTCTTGTGAAGCTTAACATAGGCCCACGTAGTGAATGTCTTGTGACATATGTCACAACTGTGTCTCACCCCCTCATGATCGACATTTTTGTGTTGGCTCAAATACGACTTTGAAGAGAACGACTTACCGCAAACGCCACAGCTGTATGGTTTGAGGCCCGCGTGCACACTATTTTTGTGTCGCGTTAATTCCGACAGAGTCATGCACGCCATCTCACACAGATCACAAGGGTAGGGGCTGGTTTTGGCATGCTTGCGAACAACGTGTGCACTTAAACCTTGCCGTCCTTTGAAGGTCATGCCACACGTGTCACAGCTGTACGTTTTCAAATTACTGTGCACACTTTTGTGTATTTTCAATCGATACTGTGTGGGAAACGCTTTCCCACAGACGTCACAGCCGTGCGTTTTGAGGCCGGAATGCACTCCAGTTTTGTGTGTATGCAAATTACTCTGACTAGAGAACGCTTTGTTGCACACGTCACATACATACGGCTTAAGACCATAATGCACGGTGTTTTTGTGGTTACTCACAGACGCACTCGAAGCAAACGCCTTGCCACATACATCACAACTGTATCCCCTGATACCGGCATGTACCGCGTTTTCGTGTTTCACCAAATTCGACCGACTTTGAAATGCCTTGCCACATACATCACAGCTGTACGGCCTGAGGGCGAGGTGAACGATATCCACGTGCAATTTCACACCTGACTCTCGTGTGAAAAACTTACCGCAAATGTCGCAGCTGTACGGCTTGAGGCCCGCGTGAATGCTATCTTTGTGCCGCAACAAACCGTCTTTAGAAGTGAACGTCTTGCTACATATGTCACACGAGAATGGTTTATGGCCTTCATGTACCCTGCGTTTGTGTAGTTTTAGACTTCCGGCCTGGGTATATGTTTTGTTACATACGTCACACGTGTATGGTTTAAGGCCATCATGCACGGTCGATTTGTGTTGCTTCAGACTATTCTCCGACGAATATACTTTATCACAGACGCCACAAGTGAGCGGGCCGGAGCTAGTGTGCTTGTCATTCGTGTGCGCACTTAACCTTGCCTTTGAGGCAAACGAGGCCCCGCATTTTCTACAACTGAATGAGTTGAGGTCGGCACGAAAACTGCGGGTTTGTGCCATGGGTGCACGGAAGACTTGCGGTGTTGTTCCGTACTTGTTGATCACTTCAACGGACGATGAAGTCGCTCCCACGGCAGATGGGCTCCCGAAGATGACTTCTCATGCAAAATATCTAGCCGGAGTTTGAAGCGTGCGGCCTGAGTCAAGAAAGCGGCTCACAGAGACCTTCTAAATCCCATTCGCGATGAAAGCCGTTGGCAAATATGAGCTGACTCAGTTATATCAAATGTCGTCGATTATGGTAGATGTAATTTCCCTAGTAGTGCTTGTTATCCCCCTGCTACTCGTTTGACACTGATGGGCGATGCCGATACAGCTAAGTGGCGATTAACGTGACACCTCGCGCTTCAATTCCTTGATCTTGCTGACGGGTCCGTGGTTCTGGACCGCTCGGCCCAGGAGAGTGGCCGTTCTTCGACAGCGACAGACCAGCGTGGGACCACCACCTGCGACCAAATATAAGGTCATGGCCGGGAATTATGTTTAGGCAGTGGGAACCGGAAAATAGGGATATATTTTTGGCAAGTTTTGCCGAAATGATTTTGTTTGTAGGCATTGTGCACTTCCAGGTAAAACTAATTCCAGTGAAATTTGGCATGCATATCTATCTCATGAAACGTCATGTCTGCACCCGGGCAACAAAGACTCCCTTCCCTCCCCCATTTCGCGCCCAGCCTGGTTTAAAATGCGCAAAAGGTCAGGAAGTAGCCATTTGAGTCATGTTCGACATAGAACACTAAGTGGGCCGGACAACAGCATACAATGTAACTAACCTAACTACCAAGTATTAAGTCTCCCAGCTCCTGCCGTCAACCATTTCTGAAACACACCAAGCTGTAGTGCCCCACTCTGCTAGCGGTCTTGCCGTTCGTTCCGGGTATCTCAAACCCTTAGGTAGAGAGCGGAGCACGAATGTTGTGCCCCTCTCCATGTAGGCTTCCCTGACTATGCCCGGGGTGCCTCCCATCACTACCTGGAGATGGGCCCGGCACAGCCTGAGTAATTCCACGACAGATCGACCAAAAAAATCTTGAAATAACACCCTACCTCTCAGATTTCTTTTAAACTTTGTCAATAGGGTTATCAAGGGCGTAGATTAACACAAGGGTAGTAAACAATTCATAGGAGTAACGGTTTTTTAGTTATTGCCCGAGGCACTTTTGGGTTTGCTGGAAAAACCCTTGTTTTCAAATGGTAATACCGCCCAGATTATCAGTAGGAACAGTATCGAGTTACATATTTTTGAAATTGCCTTAAATAAGGCAACAATGCTGTGGCATCAAATTTTGTAAAAATTCAAATTACAAAAATATGTCCCAAAAATAATTTTTAAAAATAATATTTCGGGATGTGGCCATAAAAATTTTTGACTTTTTATTTACTGAAATTAAAGCTCAATGCGTTTATGTTCAATACAGAAAGTTTTGGAAATATGTTATTTTTGGTTTATTTTATATATATTTTTAAATAGGACCATTTTCTCCGATTTTTGTGTCTGACAGTACATTACAGAAAAAAAACTTGTTATTTGAATCCCATCAACTTACATACTGACACCACGGTGTTCAACACGAGCAAATACATTTCTATTTGTATGACATGACCTGTGCCGGTACTTGAAAGAACACATTTTGTGTTATCTAACACTACTTTTCTAAATGAATATCAGTTCAAAGGATAACGAATCTCAAGTTCTGTGAACGAAACGACATATTTTTTAATTGTATTTCCACTCCTCTGATACTGTAAATTCACATACCAGCGTGCGTACCGATGGTAAAAGCACATGAGATTTGGCATCGCACAAGCAAAAATGGCAAGAAACATCAGTAATTATTTATTTTCACTCGAGCCTTCCGCTGACGGATTTATATTTGAACACTCAACACTAAATAGGTTGTAATCTGACATGGAAGACCTTACGCTAAATAATTAATGATGTGACGATATTCACAAGAGCACACTACCTTCAAACTGTGACCCTTCAGTGGGCAGACTCACATATCTAGCCTTTTACGTCCTCCTCACTCGCACGCGCTTCCCAGCACTCATCGACGATATATCAAATGCGTGAAGTGAACAATCATCCAGCGGCACAAACCGGTGGAAGCGCTGAGTGCCCTTCACTGTCACTGCCCGCGAAAACCTCTCATGTAAGGACTTCGCACTGATATCACCCTTTCATTGCTTACGAATTTGAAGATAATGTCAGATACAAATTCATCAGACAGAAATTCGTACATGGCTTCTGCCGTGACGATTTGACCACGCAGGGGGCGAGTGAGACTCACTCGCGCAGTGGCTCTTTTCACAGTGCCGCCGATCCCATCACACGCATTCTTTCCATGAGATGTGCCAAAGAAATGCCACTCACATTTAACATTGAAGTCCTGCTCATGAAGACATATGTTTAGCAAGTTGAACCGGTTCTTATACTGAGCTGCGCATCCATCCGAGAAGTACACAATTCTCTTTAAGTCAGGAATGCGACCTTTCAGAGCCGGGAGCAGCTCCTGCAGGAATGCATGTACCATCGCGGTGTCATGTTTCAGCCCGTCAGAAATAAAACAGAAGCTCTGGTGCACGATTTGGTCACCATCCCTGAAGTATGCCACGAATGGGTGGACAGTGGCCTGACTCTTGTCCCAATGCCAGCCCTGCACGGCGTCTTGCACTATAAATGAATGGTTCTCGGAAAAATCCCCAACCACCACTGCCTCTTCGTTTTGAACATTGCCTTTCAGCTCGCTAAACGTAGCACTCTGCGATTTCGAGACATAGTGATGTGTTTTAAGTTTCCAGATTGTTTCACACAGCTTTTCTAAGAAGCTGTCTCGCTCGTCCACTTCATGCAGCAGCTGGCAGCGATCAGTGCTCTTCCACTGTTGATACGTCACCGTTTCGTCAAGTCGAATATCATCCTCCCATTCGTTTTCCAGGACCTTAATGAATGAGAGGATACCATCCTTACCAGGGCACTTCACACATTTCCCAAGCATGCAGTCCTCACGGTCGGAGTCACACACAGCCATGTCTATGAGGTCGTGATAAGAAAGGCCAACCACGCCCAGTGCATCCACCATAAGCTTGGCGTTCTGGTGGTATATACAAACACAGACGGTGTGTGTGCCACTGTGGCCAGGCAGCACGCAGTGTTTTGGCCGTAAGGCAGCGAATGAGGAGAATCCTACTGCATTTTCTCCCTGAATTTCCATATACGATACGTATACCTCCCGCAAATTCCCTAAAATCAAACGTTTTTGTTTCTTCTCCTTTACACCATCCTCGTTTTTGACTGTCACACAGTCTCGTTTCCCCTGGGCACAGTCGACTTATTTCATCGGACTCATAAAACTGGGTAACACAGCGGATATCCTCTTTGCAGAGACGTTTTCCCTTGCTGACTTGGGCAACCTCAGGGAACATTCCGTGTTTTTCTCGGAGCGCCCTGCTCTTCTTCACCATGTAGAGACTGGTTTCGAATAGAGCGGCTGTACGCTCTATTCCAAATGGAGACAACGTCAGAATTTGTAGCCGCCTGCGATAGCTTGATGTTGCGCCGAACTCAGCTTTCAGATTATCCATGAGTTTTTCATATCTGAAATACAGAATTGATAAAGAATATTAAATAATGAACTGCTTTGAATGAACCGAGATCCATTAATCCATTTGTTGAATATGAACAGTATTAATTTAGTATTAAACAAACACGTCAAGAATGTATTATGGCCTACGCTATTATAAGCAATCATGTGTCTTGTACCATTACGGTAACGCTTTGAATATTTGGCAATCACATGAGAAATTCATGTTGCATCCAATTGTGTAAGTAGTTTGCGCCATGTTGACCATATGATATAAATTTTGCAGCTACTGAAGAAAAGACATCATTCTCACCTCGGCAAATCGGAGTCAGACTTTTGCTCTCGCGCTGACTTTGATGATGATGGTGATGGAAGTTCTACTCCGATGGTCTGAGTTAATTTCTTTTTCAGCTCTTTTGATGCTCTTCTTAGTTTGTCTTCTCCCATTTTTCTTTTTTGCGGTACTGAAAGGCCCCCTGAAAATGAAAAGGTTCTATTACCTTACAACCCCATTCATCGTAAAAGTAAGGTGTGCTTAATTGGACACGGTTTCATCTGACTTGTTGATTTAATGGCAAATTGGCCCACATGTGAATATAAGTGGATCAGTTCATTGGAAATCAAGTTTAACAGGTTGAATATAATCGGATGAGCTTCAATAGTGAAAGTCACTTATTTGCTTCACTGTTCTCATATGCAGGCTAATGAGCAAAAATAGCATTATGCCTTACTGAGTGGCAGAAATCACACCTTTACAGTTGGATTCCTTATAATTTACAACCTTTATGGAAAAACTCAAGCGTAACTTGGACAACATAAGTTCTGCCTGTCTTGGATCAGCTTTTCATTACAGATTTTGAATACCTGCTTTCATGCTTCCCCCCCATAAATGAGAAAACTGATTCGTTACATCGTATCAGAATACTATCAAAATCACAGCACACAACAAAAAAATGACAACGGTGCCGCATTGAGCCCATAAAAAGCAAAGACTTACTTGATCTCACAGGTGTTTGATCCAGCACAGACATGACGTCAGAAACTGTCACTGCCGCATCGGCTCCACTCACGATCTCCTCCAGGGTCGTATCGAGGCTTGATGGCTCTGCTGTTTTTTCCGACGAGCTCGATGAAGCCGGCTGTGACGGTTCGATGACGCCTTCAACCCCCTCACCACTGATACCCTAGTCACTTGCTTCATGTTCCAGTGGTTTTCTATCCGGCTCCAGCAGTCTTTTACGGCACGACAAACAGATATGAGAATCTTGTATCTGAGGCTTCCCCACGGCTTCCGCAAAATCTCGACTGACTGATTGAACAGTTCGCGTTTGGAGCAACGGGCACTGACGCGCCCGGGGCCCCAGTCAGCCTTGGGAGGCACTTTGTCGCATCGCCGCGGATACATCTTTTCTAGCCCTCCGACGGCCGCCGCCTCTTCCGACTTCGGTCGGTTAGAGTCGGCGTCTGTCGTCGGTGGCTCTGGTGATGAGGTCCGCGGCGATGCTGATGATTGCCTTACGGGCCCTCTGTTACCTGGTCGGTAACCGTATTGGATCGGGTCAGATCTGTCCTGCACCTCCCAGTATGTAGCTCCTGTTTGTTTTTGTTTTCTTATTTTGTTGATTATTTTTAGTTCCTGTCCTCTTTTTATGCTTCAGTTATTGGTCCAACAGTTATTTGCCTTCTTCGGCATTTTATGGGTGTAAGGCGCCCACTCGAGGCCTATCTCGAGCCCCGGCGACGAGGTTGACGGGATCCTGGGGGGTTGAGGTCCCCCTCGGGCGGGTCAGTCCCGAGGGCTCCAACACGCCCCCTTTGGCCCAGATATCTCGATCCAACCGGGGTAAGCCGTCCGTAGGCTGCCGCGGGCGGCCCAGCTACGCGGCAGTGTCTACGGGCACTGTCGCTCGGTCCAGCTGGGATGGGGGATTATGTTTCGGGCGTGCGGCGCGGCGCCCTTCGCGGTGGGGACTGTGATAGCTCTTGCCGGGCGCGACGCGGGCCGGGGTTTCGGAAACCGTCGTTTTTCGAGACCCCGACTTTTTGTGCGCGCCTGGTTGACCGCAGTCTCCGCTGCGTGAGGGCTGCCGCGTTTTGCTTCGTCCCGACTCATGGCCCTGCCGGCCCACTGGGCTGATGGCGTCAAGGGGGTGGGTGCGTTCTGATCGGAGGGGTTGCGTGAGTATCTCTCGCCCCTCTGAGACGGGCACACCTGCCCCCGTAGGCACTGTACCAGCCCCCGGGCCCAGCTATTGACAGCTGGTAACCCGGGGGCCGAAGGTAAACTGATCTGTCATGGCCTCCTTAAATGCTCAACCACTCATTGAATCGACCGCACGGACTCCGACCCCCGCAACGACACTGACCAGCTCCAGCTCACCCTATGATGCCGCCGATAAGAGGGATGACAGGGTTATCATCATTGTTGGGGTTTTGGGCGCACCGACAGCTGGGTCATATGGCGCCCATAACATTAAATGAAGTACTGTGAGGGCTGCAACAGGTCAGGTGCTAATAAAAAGGAGGTTTATACGTAAAAAGTACTAACCCTGTGGTGTTACCATTTGTGTGTGTCTGCTACAGAAATGAAGTGAGAAAAAAAACTACGAGGGTGAATAAATGACATTGAATGCGATACTCTTTAAAAAAGCCGATATTGTTGCCACATCGACTGACGGCGACTCACCAATAAGGGACCCGAGTGAAAAATCTGCGGGGAAGTGAGCCCTCCTCTCAATCTCAAAGTCCCGGCAGTCAGTGAGAACATGCTTAACAGAGAGGTGTTCCCCACATCGCGGGCACTCCGGTGGCTCCTCTCCTCTCAGAAGGAACGAGTGAGTGGAGTGAGTGTGTCCTATACGCAATCTGGCTAAAACAACCTCGTCCGTTCTGCACCTGGCATTGGCCGATGACCACGCGCCGATCCTGGGCTTCATAAGGCGCAATTTGGAGCCCTTGGGATCATTGTCCCATCTCCGTTGCCAAGACTCGAATGCATACTGCCTGATGGCAGGGAAACAGTCAGAGTAAGGCACTTTTATTCCTGACGGCACGATACCCCGTGACGCATCCTTCGCCGCAGTGTCACATTGCTCATTGCCAGGCACTCCCACGTGGCTGGGCACCCATGCCAGTGTTAATTGTTTTTGTTGGCAGTGTGCTCTGTGCATCTTATTCCGAATAAGTTCCAGAATATATGACGATGAGGGGTGAAAATCAAATGATGTTAGTGCTTGCAAAGACGACAATGAGTCAGTAAATACAACGTATTTGCGTCTCCTCGACCGTAACACCTGGTCTAAAACTCGGAAGATAGCGTAAAGTTCAGCAGTAAAAACTGATGCTGTCACAGGGAGTGTATAACGTTGTTCAATTCCATCACTTACATACGCACATCCGACACCGCTCTCCGTCTTAGATCCGTCTGTATAATATATCTCAAAACCTGAATACATGTCATTTACGTGTTCCCAGAAAATCTGCCGGACCGCAACAGGCGGCAGATTCTTGGTCTTAACAAGCAAACTGGTGTCCACCTGAGGCTCTGGGAGAGTCCATGGTTCTAATAAGGGATTCTGGAAAGTCTCAACCTGTTCACAGTCAACTCCTGCTTCCCTCAGCCACGCTCCAATTCTGAGACCAGGGTGTCTGTTTCGGGATAGATTTTCTTCCGAGTGTCTGATGTCATCAGAGAATAGCTTACTGTATGTTGGATGGTTTGGAGACTGTTTTATTTTTAGAGCGTATTTCATCGCAAGGACACGACGTCGCAAGTCTAACGGCATCTCGTTTGCCTCGACGAGTATGCTGGCGGTAGGCGATGTGCGGAATGCACCGATGATAATTCGAATGGCATGGTGATGAATGGTATTTAGCATAGATTTTGCTGTCTCCGTGGCTGAATCGTATACCATGCAGCCATATTCAATTTTTGATCGGATTAGCGATCGGTACAACATCAAAAGTGTTTTTCTGTCTGCGCCATACTTTAACTTAGTTATAACCTTCAGAATGTTCAGATCCTTGAAGCACCTTTCCCTTACAACCTTAAAGTGGTTTATATAAGTCAACTTAGAGTCAAAAGTCAGGCCCAGGAACCGTGCATGTGCGACTACCTGGATTCTTTCTCCATACATAGTTAATGTGGGATCATCACACGGACTGCGTCTGCGGCAAAAATGTATACATTTCGTTTTTGTCGTTGAGAATTGTAGACCATTTTTGGAGCTCCACCGCTGCAACTTTGTGAGTCCGAGCTGTAGCTGCCTTTCTGCAGCGGCTGTGGACGACGCCGTTACCCACATGCTGAAATCGTCTACGAATAGAGCTGTGTTGATATTACGTGGTAGGTTATGTGATATGTCGTTGATTGCGATAGCGAACATGGTCACAGAGATCACGCTACCTTGGGCCGTTCCGCTTCCCTGCGCTCGCTCCTCTGACTGCACGCTACCTATCCTGAATCTAAACCGACGGCTTCGCAAGAAATTTGAGAGAAACCAGCCCATATGACCCCGTATGCCCAATCCGAACACCTTTTTCAGGATGCCATGCCTCCATACCGAATCATAGGCCTGCTTTACGTCGTAGAAAATAGCTATTGTGTGTTGTTTTTCAGAGAACCCTTTACGGATATCAGCATCGAGAGAAAGAAGATGGTCGACAGTACTTCTGCCTCGGCGAAAACCACACTGGACGTTCGAAAGCAGTTGATTGGTCTCCAAGAACCACACGAGCCTAGTATTAACCATTCTTTCAAGCAGCTTACACACACAGGAGGTGAGAGATATCGGGCGAAAGTCATCAGGAGACACTCCTGGCTTTCCTGGCTTAAGGATTGGTATTATGGTGGCCTCGCGCCACTGGTCTGGGAAGTCATCCTGCGTCCATATATAGTTAAATATGTCAAGCAGTGATACAAGAGAGCAGTCAGGGGCGTGCCGCAACATCTCGTAGGTAATTGTGTCAGGTCCCGGAGATACGTTTTTTGTATTGTTTAGTGCAGCCCGGAGTTCACGCATTGAAAAAGGAATGTTGTATGTAGCCGAACTATCGTTACCAAAATTAATCGGTGTTCTCTCTTCTCGCTCCCGAAAGCGAACAAACTCGAGATCCTGGGACTCCCTGCTACATCTTGCCTCGAATGCTGCAGCCATACGGTCAGCCACTGCCTGTGGATTGCTAATTTTGACGCCGTTTTCCTCTAATACTGTGGCAGGTGTTGATCGATGCTTTCCTTGTATACTTTGAATACGAGACCAGACCTGTGTAGATGGAGTAAAACGGTTGATTGTATTGACATATGCCACCCACCATCTCCTTTTAGAGTTAACAACTATACGTCGCGCCAACGCTCTCGCGCGCCTAAACGTTATTATGTTAGGCGTCGTTGTGTGTCTTTTAAGTACTCTGTAAGCCCGTTTCCTTTCTAAAATCGCTTGTCGGCATTCGTGGTTCCACCAGGGGACAGGAGTTCGTTTGGGTTTGCCGGAAGTCATTGGGATAAAACGTTTGGCTGCTGAGAGAATCATGTCATTAAAATGCTTTACTGCTGCCGTTGCCGAACCCTCAGCACTTACATCCAAGGGGCCACATGCGCCCCGGAAGCCCTCCCAGTCAGCCCTTCGGAGGTTCCACCGGGATGGCAGAACCAGCGGTGCAGCCGACCGGGCTGAACGGATGTTTATTGGAAAGTGGTCACTCCCATGGAGGTCTTCAAGGGTGCACCAGCTGAGCTGGGTAAAGAGTGAAGGTGAGCAGACAGAGAGGTCTATAGCCGAGAGCGATCCAGAAGGCAGGGTAAAGTGAGTGGGACGACCAGTGTTCAGCAGGCAGAGAGAGTTGAGATGGAGGAAACGTTCCACTGTTCGGCCTCGGGGACACGAGCGGTCCGAGGACGCTCCCCATGATGGGTTGTGAGCATTAAAGTCGCCCAATAGAACAAAAGGGGTTGGCAGTTGGTCAACAAGAGCATTAAGACTATGCAGATCAATGTTGCCACCAGGGGGGAGGTAAATAGAACAAACTGTGATTTTCACAAATCCTAAATCTACCCGGGCGGCCACTGCCTGCAGAACCGTGTTCAAGCGAACAGGGAAGCACGGGGTGCAGTGGTGAACTGCCACCATAACACCACCGTAGGCAATGGTGCTACTGAAAACGTCCTTTCTGAACGTCTGGAACTGTCGCAGGTTAAAAAGGCTTCCAGGCGACAGTTTTGTCTCTTGAAGGCAAAGCACACTAGGGTTATACTGTGATATAATGTGTTGCAGGTCAGAAAGATTCGCGCGAATACCACGGCAATTCCACTGAACAATAGTCATTTAAATAAAGGGAAACGGGCTTAGTGAGTAAAAGAAAAAGAACTGGCCTACGGTAACTGACCCTAGCCCTTCCAAGGGGGCCGGAACCCCCGTATGGCCCTCTGGCTAGTCCCACGTTTGAACCACCCAGCCGGTTGCGAACCGGTCCGCGGCCTCGCCCGCTTTCGGTGGAATTACCGCGGGCGCGCGAGGTCTGGGGCTGGCTGAGAGGACTGCCCGCCGGACGTTTTGTCGGAGACCTACCGCGCGGCACTTCCTCAAAATTTTTTCGCATTGTTGCGACAGTGGACGAGGCAGTGTCGGTAGGAAGCTGTGCTGGCTGCGTCTCGGTACCCGAAACGGGTGGTGGCTGTGGCGCTGCAGCAGCGCCGCCAACGGGTGGAATGACAGGGGACGGCGGGCGGCGCCCTCCCGCGGGAGAGGCTTTTCCCCCTCGTCCCACGACTACCCATCCCTCTGAAACCGGCGGGAATCCACCGGGAGGCGCACCAGGTGTTGGTGCAGAGTCACCGGCACCAGGAAACGGCTGGTGCTTAGGGGCGGTGACAGACCCCTTTCCCCCATTTCCCTGGCAGGGGCCGAATGAGGAGAGACAGAAGCGGGGGCGATGACCTGCCCCTCACCCCCCCACGGAGGGGGCGCGCGGAGGAGGTGCCGCCGTCGGCTCAGGAGCCGGGGCGGCGGGCTGGCGTGAAAACACCAGCCCCATCCTCCCTGCCAGGCGAACAAAGTCCGCCACGGTTAGGGAGCGGATGACCTCCTCCGCGGTCATCCTTGGGGTGTTTGGTATACCTGTAGAGGCTACCTGTGCGAAACTTTTCCGCGGGTGGGACGCCTCGTATGCGTCCCGTGCCTCACGAAAACTGATACGTTGTGTGGTCTTTATAGATAGTATTTCTTTTTCTCGGAGAAACTCTGGGCATGATCGGTCTGTTACCTGGTGGCAACCCCCACAGTTTGCACATTTCAATGCTTCGGCATCACACTCAGTGGTGCTGTGGTGTAACGATGAACACTTCCCACATACACCTTTACCTTTGCAGAATCGGGCACTGTGTCCATATTTCTGGCACGTAAAGCATCGCATGGGGCTTGGCACGAAGGGCCTCACCCCGACTCTTGAATATCCAACAAAGATGTGATTCGGTAACTCTTCTGTGTCAAACGTAAGTATAACAGTGTCAGTGTCGAGCATAGCATCTCCACTTTTCCTACGAATCCTCCGCACCTCCACCACTCCGAGTTCCTCAAGTCCTTCAACAATCTCTTCCTCAGACAGCCCCCTTAGCTCCTGACTATTCACCACGCCTTTCTTAAAGTTCTTAGTTCTGTGTGCCTCTACTGAAATGTTGATTTTACATGTCTTTTTCGATCCCGAGTCCTTCCTCGTGAACGTCAGTTCCGTCACGGAGAGTGCACGCTCGGCATCCTCGGTTCGCGCAAACTCAACTTCCAACGATCCGTCACGTAACTTGTCACATCTCACGACCTTGCCCAGACGATCTAGTGCTTCCTTTCGCTTGAATGGTGACAGTGCTGCAAGGGATGAGGATGTATCCAGTCCCCTCATTACCAAAACGCGAGGACAGGAAGGCTGGCTCATCGTCTTTTGCGGTTTGGGCGCAGGTGTCTGCATGGTCCCTTCCCCTCTAGGGGGTTGAGAGGTGTCTACCTCCAGTGGAGGGTGCGGAGAGGGATTTGTGGTGCGTGTGGTATCCATGAGAGTATGATTAATTTCGGCCAGCCACGTGCGCCCCCCTTCCAACGAGGGTGCTACAGGGCGAAACGACGCACGGGCTGGCTATACGGGGGGAAACGCCGCCGTTACAGAGGGGGAGAGAGACTCACCAAACCCCCCTGCCCCGACGACGGTCCCCCCTTGCACCTAGCCTAGACGACCCCGGGCGGGGCCCGGACACCCCACCCTCCCCGGGTGAAGTTGGGACCTCACCCAAGGAGGGAGGGGCAGCCGAGCCCCACCAAAGGCCGACAGACTTTTACAATGCTGCTACTCTTGTCGATGCCCTCAAGAGTTCCCCGCCCTTGCGGAAATCCAGACCAAAGTAGAGTGTTGCTAGAGGACGACGAACGAACACAGCGCCTCCCTCAGCTCAGCTACCAGGACTCCTTCATCCCGGGGTACGGGTCGGTGCGCAGCTCACCTTAAAAAGACAGGCGCCCTCGCACGGCCTCATCGGAGCAGGCGACTACCACCTGCTCGTCACAACTGATTCCCGGCTGGTCCGAGAGAAGCGAGCCCCCGGCCCGCAGGGCCGGCGATTAGAGGAATCCAATCGCCAGCCACACGAGCCGGAGGCCCACATACACCCAGACCATCCAGGAATCATAGGCACGTGCGGGGACGCCCATGACACTGGGAAAAAGTGGGTAACTGGGAAGTTATGGCTTGGAAAAGGAAAGGGTCGGTCTGCGCTGTCCAGCCCAGACGCGCGCCGCACGCGACCGAGGTGCCCACACTCAAGACGAGCAAGAGTGCACACACCCCCGCCACCCGCGGAGACACACCGGGCCAGACAACGCAGACAGTGGGCAGGAGGGGGTGTTTAGGAGTGGACAGAAAGGATATGGGTGGAAAGGCATGGAGAGACAAGGAAATAAGGAAAGAAGAGGAAAAGGAACAAGGAGTTGGTGGGATTTGAATTTAGGAAGGCCAAGAAAGGATGAGGATGGCAGTTTCGATTTGGCCTCTCGCCCGAAGACGAGGGGCGAAACCCATCCTGCCAACTGGGGTCGCGGGTGTCGTCACATCCCGTGCCCAATTATCCATGTGCCGGACCAGTCAGCAGGTGCCAACAAGTCCGGCAGATGAAAATTGGTCCCCCTGCGGGGATATGACAGGGTTGAAATACCCCGCGTATTGACGATTCGGACTGAGGACCCGTTGGTCAAGTTGAACCCCTTCCAACTTCACGCTGCTCTCAAAGCATACGGAAATCCGAGCGACGTTTTTTGCCGGCCCAACGGGAACATAGACGTTGAGTTTACCAACGACGCAGATGCGGCAAAGCTACTCCAGGCTACGCGCCTTAGTGTTAGAACCGCGAACGGCACAAGGTCCATACCCATCACAGTTGTCCCGCACGCCACGAAAAACAGTAGCAGAGGTGTCATCACCTCTCCGGAGCTAGAGGATGTCTCAGAGGACGAGATTCTCGCGGAAATGAGAGATCAGGGCGTAGTAGGCGTTAAAAAGATGTCCAGGCGAGAAGAGGGAAAGCCAACTGGCACGGGTACGATTGCACTGACATTTGCAGGACGCGATCTGCCTGAAAAGGTACGTGTTGGTTGGCGATCTATCCGTGTCCGACCGTTCGTTCCTAACCCAATACGGTGCTTTAAATGTCAGTCATTTGGACACTTTGCAAACACCTGCAGAGCCAAAGAGCGCTGCGGCCGGTGCTCGGAGCAGGGACACAGCTCGAAAGCCTGCAAGGCAAAACAGCTGAAATGTCCCAACTGTAACGAGTAAACGGCAAGAAAACATCAGTCTTATTCAAGGTCACTTGCGAACCACACAAAACAAAGAACTTCTCGAAAGGTGTTATCCGGTGTCCAGAGCTGAGAGGCGTGTGTGATGATGAGATTGTCGATGGCCTTGCTGATTTTGATGTTGTTGATGCGCGACGCATGAAGACAAGGAGAGGTTCTGAGATAGAGGAAAGCGATACAATTGTTCTGACATTTGACAAGCCCGACATTCCCGACCACATATATGTAGGATACCTCCGAATAGGCGTCCGATTGTTCATCCCGTCACCCATGAGATGCTTTAGATGCCAGCGCTACGGCCACACCACCACCACATGTAGGGGCAAGCGCGTATGTGCCAGATGTGGATCCAGCGATCACGTTGCCGATGACTGCTCAGCCAATAAATACTGTGTTAACTGCGGCGAGGGTCAGCTCCCTCACTCTGCCACTGACCGCGACTGCCCTTCACTTCAAAAGGAAAAAGAGATCATGGCAATTAAGGTTAAAGGTCGCCTGAACTTCCGAGAAGCCCATGAAGCCTATGAGGCCCGCCACCCGCGGAAAAAGTACTCTGATGCAGCTTCGGTGGGACCCCCACCACCATCACGGATGACCCCGGAGGAGGTCATCCGATCTCTGACTCATGGCGGACTTCGTCCGCCTGGCAGGTAAGATGGGGCTGGTCATCTCTGGCCAGCCCGTCGCCCCGGCACCTGAGCCGACGGCGGCACCTCCTCCAAAACCCCCTCCCTACGGGACGGGGACCGGGAGCGGAACAACACTCCCGCTTTTATTTCTCCACCTCCAGCTCCCGCTGGGGGCGGGGGCGGGGATCTGACTCTGCCCTTGAACACCAGCCGACGACGGCTGCTGGCCAGTCTCCCAGCGGCGAATCCCCGCCAGACTTGGAGGGTTGGACAGTGGTGGGACGAAGAGGCAAACCCTCTCCCACGGGGAGGCGCCGCCCACTGTCGCCCATCAAACCACCTGCCGGAGGCACTGGCTCAGCGCCGCTGCCCCGTCCACGTCCGACACAGACCTAGCGCCCACACAACCTCTCTCCCAGACTCAGTCGTCCACTGTGGCAGCAGTCCGCAAGAATTTTGAAGCTTGTTCCCGGGGAAGGTCCCCGGTTAAGCGTCCGGCTGAGAGCCCCCCCAGCCAACCGCAAACCTCGAGGGCACGCGGAAACTCGCTGGATACCGGACGAGGTCGTGGTCCGGTCCGTAACCGGCTCGGCGGCCCCTCCCCAGCACCATCTAGGGGCTCATACGGGGGCTGCGGTCCCCCTTGGAAGGGTTAGGCCGACTTATGTACTATTTAACAAGCCCGTTTCTTTTAATCTTTATGACATCAATCATACAATGGAACTGCCGAGGTCTCCGAGCTAACTTTTCAGACCTACAACACATTTTATCGGAGTATAACCCCTCAGTTATATGCCTCCAGGAGACGAAGCTGCCTCCTGTGGCTGCCGTTGACATAAGAAATTATCAAACATTTAGAAAAGACATTTTTAGTTCTACAATCGCGTACGGTGGTGTTATGGTTGCGGTGCACCATTCCACCCCATGTCACCGTATAGCCTTAATCACAGGGCTGCAGGCAGTAGCTGCCCGAGTGGACTTTGGATTTTTAAAATTGACAATTTGCTCAATTTACCTTCCACCGGGCTGCAGTCTAAACATCAATGACCTAAACAACATAGTAGATCAGCTTCCAGCCCCATTTATACTAATGGGTGATTTTAATGCTCATAGCCCTGCTTGGGGTGAACCCGCCGGTCGCTCGGGCCCTCGGGGCCGAACTGTAGAGCGTTTTCTTCACCTAAATTCCCTTTGTATCCTAAACACTGGTCGCCCCACTCATATAACCTTTCCATCTGGCTCGTGCTCGGCCATAGACCTTTCTGTCTGTTCCCCTTCCCTCCTAAGCCAGTTCCAATGGAATACTCTCGATGATACTTTCGGCAGCGATCACTATCCTATCGTTCTTAAACCAGTCCGGCCACGTGCCCCAACAAGCCTACCGATCCGCTGGAACATGCGTTGCGCGGACTGGGCTGGCTTTGAGGGTGCATGCGGTCCGGTGGACCTCCCCACAGAGGGGGCCTCGGCAACCCAGGCAGTTAGTAAGTTCAACGACATGGTTATCACGGCCGCTAAGGTTTCTATACCCATGACATCAAAAAGACTTAGGCATATTCCAGTTCCGTGGTGGAACTTGGAATGTAAAAATGCCATTTTGAAAAGGAAACGGGCTTTGCGTATTTTCAAGAAGCATGTTACTAATTCCAATCTGATACTTTTTAAACAGGCTAGAGCATTAGCTCGCCGAGTCGTGTTGAACTCCAAACGAAGGTGGTGGATATCATATGTAACCATAGTAAATCGTTTCACTCCCACAACACAGGTCTGGAACCGAATCCAGAGTATCCAGGGGAAGCGCAGATCTACACCCGCCCCGGTCTTGGTAGAAAACAATGCGAGGATCACTGATCCAGTGACGGTCGCAAACCGAATGGCGTCTGCTTTCAATACCAGATGTAGCACAGCAAACCAGAACGTCGAGTTTCAACGTTTTCGCAGACGAGAGGAGGCGAAAGCTGTCCATTTCGGCACCAACAACACTGACTCGTATAATACACCATTTACCATGCCTGAACTTAAAAATGCTCTCAATAAATGCAAATCAGTTTCACCAGGACCGGATCTGATAACTAACTCAATGTTGCACCACCTCCCTGATCGGTCTCTTGTCTGCCTCCTGGACATCTTCAATACGATGTGGATTAACTGCGATTTCCCTGAACAGTGGCGCGAGGCCATAGTCATCCCTCTCCTGAAGCCGGGAAAAGACGGCAACACTCCTGACGACTTCCGCCCAATCTCGCTCACATCATGCGTAGGAAAGCTTTTTGAAAGAATGGTAAATACTCGTTTAATTTGGTTTCTTGAAAACAATGACCTTCTCACGAACATACAATGTGGTTTTCGGCAAACCCGTAGTACAATCGACCATTTACTGACACTTGACGCCAGCGTTCGCGAAGGCTTTGCAAGAAAACATCATACCGTTGCTATATTTTATGACATTAAGCACGCCTATGACTCAGCTTGGAGGCATGGCATTTTGCAGAAGCTGTCAGGACTTGGAATACGGGGCCGCATGGGCTGGTTTCTCTCCAACTTCCTTAAAGACCGTCGTTTCTGCTTTAGAATCGGTGACATACTGTCAGCACAGCACACTCAGGAAAATGGCACGGCCCAGGGATCTGTTTTATCTGTGACGCTCTTCGCAGTCGCCATAAATGATGTTTCAGACGGTCTACCTTCAAACGTTAAGTGTGCCTTGTTTGTTGACGACCTTGCTATGTGGACCACATCGTCCTCCACTGCTGCAGCACAGAGACAACTGCAGATTGGAATTGACAAGCTCCAACGGTGGAGTGACAAAAATGGGCTGCAATTTTCTACCGAGAAAACAAAATGTCTCCACTTTTGCAGGAAAAGGAATGGCTGTGACGATCCCCACCTCACTCTCTATGGACAAAGGATTAATGTTGTTGAAGAAGCGCGTTTTTTAGGTGTACTGTTTGACCGGAGACTGACGTACATTGCTCATTTCAAAAAGCTGAGGGAGAGCTGCTTTAAAGTCCTGAACATTTTCAAAGTCTTGACTAGGATGCGATTTGGAGCTGACCGCAAAACCCTCCTAATGCTCTATAGATCATTAGTTAGATCGAAGATCGAATATGGGTCTATTGTGTATGAGTCAGCAACGGAGAGTGCCAAACGGATGCTAGACGCGATTCACCACCACGGTATCAGGATCATAACGGGTGCCTTTCGCACGTCACCGATTTGTAGCCTACTGGTTGATGCAAACGAGATGCCCCTTGCGCTACGCCGACGTCTATCATCCATGAAATATGCCTTAAAGATCAAACAGTTTCCAAACCACCCAGCCTATCCGAAACTTTTTTCGGAAGTGACGCAGCGCCGCGCCGGCGCCATCCCAGCTTCAGCACGGCTCCCTGGGCTTAGGGTGTGTGAGTGGCTAAACGAAGCTGGCATCGACCTTGGCCAGATTGAGACGTACCATGTCCCGTCGGTAGAGCCATGGGTGCTACCGGAGGTCAAAATTGACACAACCTTGCTCGCTATTACGAAAGATTTACCGCCTCAAGCAGTTCAACAGGTTTTCCGGAACCATCTCCACAGCACATACCCGGAGCATAGCGTACTCTACACAGATGGCTCCAGGAGTGAAAATGGCACTGGATGCGCGTTCGTAACCGAGAATGTGGAAAGGCCATTCACATTACCTGGGAGTGCATCGGTTTTTACTGCCGAACTGTACGCTTTATTTCGTTGCATGGACTACATTTTACGTTCTAGAACACGCCGCCACGTAATCTTCTCAGATTCGCTTTCATCGCTACAAGCGCTGAGTGCGTTCGAAACTCACCCAACATCTTCATATGTTTTAGAACTTATCAGACTCAGACTCTACAGAGCACACTGCCATGGGAAAAGCGTCACAATTGCTTGGGTGCCTAGCCATGTGGGGATACCTGGAAATGAACGTGCTGACAGGTGTGCAAAAGCGGCATCCCAGGGTGTTGTACCGACTGGCTTAGGTGTGCCGTTCTCGGATTTTTACCAAAATATCGGTGATCATGTTAACCAAATATGGCAGCGCACCTGGGACGAAGACCCGAAAGGCTCCAAGTTGCGGACGCTGAAACCCAAAATAGGGATATGGCAGTCGGCAGGTGCTGGATGTAGGAGGGACGAGGTGATTCTGACCAGACTGCGCATTGGTCATACGCACGCCACACACTCACACCACCTTGGCGGTGACGGCCCGCCGACGTGTCAACGTTGCGGTGACCGACTGACGACCAGGCATGTGCTTATTGAATGTCGCGATTACGAGATCGAAAGAGCTCGCTATCTGCCCGGTGCCCCCACTATGGAGGCGCTCTGTGGAGAATCCCGATCGGTAGATATCTGCGACATCGTCTTATTCTTGAACAGTGTGAATTTTAACGTCATATACTCTCCAGGTGGTCACACCGTGTGAGCAGTAGACACCTAGTGCCGAAACGATTTAGGGAACCTATGTTCGTGTTTTATGTTCCGTGTCTGTACGTTTTACTTCTGACAAATGTTTGTATCTCTGTTCGCGCATAATTTCACTCACTTTCGACCTACCGGTGTGTATGTGCAGGGGCTAAGCCGATGTTTTACATACCATTTTTGGTGTTTTAGATGACGTTGCCGACGCTGCTCCCCGACGACGCTTGCTTTTAAACTAAGAACAAGGACATAGATATGGGCGCAAAATGACCGTCGCTGTCGACGCGCCCCTAAACTCCACTAATGATGATGAATGTCCCAACTGTGGTGAAGCCCACGAAGCCTGGAGCAGGACCTGTCCCAAGCTAACGCGGGCCAAAGAAGCTCTAAGGAAGAGAGCACAGGGATCCGGAGTAGCGATCCCTGTCACCCCAGCTGCAGTGACACGGGAGGCTGCGGCGAGACCAAGGTCTCTAGCGGCAGCTGGCTCACCTTCATACCGAGATACCTTGCTCAGATCTAGCACATCCATCGAAAACATCTCACAAAACACTAGAGTGAATGAGCTATCTCACCTAACGATACAGAGCCTGGTTCAGATCCTACGACGCTTCATCCCACACACAGGACCACCCAGCACCCTGCCGGGAAAAGAAACGGCCGAAAAGGCCACCCAGTGCGACCTGACCAGGGCACAGACACATGCCGCCACTCAGACCGAGGCTCCTGATGATATGACTGCTACTGATGCGGCCGAAAACACCACAGTCGCACCAGCTGCTGACGAGCCAAGCGATTCCCCGCCCAACACAAAGCGCCCCAGAGTCGACACTTCCCCAGCAAGTGAAGCCCAAAGCCACTCAGAGCCGCAAAACATGCATGAAGTAGGATCATGCCAAACTATCACAGAAAGCCCGGCGACTGAGACATCTGCCACAAGTACCGCAGTCGGGGAGGAGACCACCCCAAAAAAACTCACAACAAGCAAACATCTCGAAACTCCAGTCGCACAAATACAGCAGCCTAGGAAAGTTACAACACGTACGGAGGTCACGGATTCAAACAAAACAAAGGAGTCTGATCAGATGCCTCCTCCTCCCAGTGATGCAGCAGTGCCGCAAAAGACACAGAAACAACGACAAAGTGAAATCACCAACAACAATCAAACACAAAGTAAGAAACGTAAACTTGTATCCCCAACAAATACAAATCGCTCAAACAGTAACAACAACACACATATGGCCGCGAAACAAGGAACAGGACACCCGTTCCGATCCAGCAAAGGTGTCCAGTTAGAAATTCCTCGAGTATCAATAAAAACAACTCACCAACAAACAAAACACAACCTCTCTGAGCGGGCCCGATCAATGGAGAACCTAGGGCCTGCGCAAGCAGACTTAAGGAATTCTGCGGACCTTAGGCAGCGGATACGCAGGCCCACCCCTGCAGACGATGGGAGACCGGCATATGCAGGCGATGCATATATGGTGGAGAGGCCTGTCTTCACCAGGCGCTCACCTCCACGAGATTGCAATGTCCCTCCACGTGAGGTACGAAATTGGAAGTCGCGTGTGGGCTGGAGGGAGCCGGAGTTGTTTGACGGGAGGAGTTGGGAGGCATAATGAACGGTGCGGGTTTTAAACTAGGACAGCTTTTACACACCTCACTAGTACTTTACTCAATGACACACGTATTACAGTGGAATATAAGAGGGTATAGGGCAAACCACACTGAGCTGCAAACGTTGTTAGCACTTAAAACTCCTGCTGTGGTTGCGTTACAGGAAACCAAGCTTAAACACGATTATATATGTCAACAATTACATTATAAAACGTTTCGCCACGATATCCAATCTCCGACAATCGCCCATGGAGGAGTAGCTCTGCTCGTCCATTTTAGCGTTCCTTCTTATTCATTTCGCTTGAGAACTAGCATCCAAGCTGTTGCTGCAACTGTAGACTTCGGACAACATAAAGCAACAATAGTATCTGTATATCTCCCTCCCAGTGAAGCTTTTCCGGAGGAGGCACTTAATAATTTAATTCAACAATTACCAGCAAACTACATACTACTGGGCGATTTCAACGCTCACCACACAATGTGGGGCTGCCCGCGGACAAATAGGCGAGGCCGACGCCTGGAAGAAATAATTCACCGTTTTGATATATGTGCTCTCAACACAGGAATCCCAACGCACATCTCACTACCATCAGGGGCAACATCTGCAATCGATTTGTCCCTTTGTTCACCCTCATTGACCGATCGTTTTCAATGGCGAACGCATTCCCACCCGTGTGGTAGTGATCACTACCCAATCTGGCTGTGGTCTGAGAACCCTCATCCGGGTAAAAAGAACACCGCAATGGAACCTGCGGCGGGCCGACTGGGAAGGTTTTACCTCCGACTGTATTCTTGATTTTATACCTGACGAAGGCAAGACTGCTACTATACTTGAAGAAGAGATGCGTGCGCAGTTAATTGACTCCGCACATAGGTTTATCCCCATGACTGGCTCCTTACCACGGCGCATCCCCGTGCCCTGGTGGACGGAGGAGTGCCATCGTGCCATTAAGGAACGCCGGCGATGCTTTAAGATATTTACAAAAAGACCGACAACTATAAATTTAATACAATACAGACGTGCCAAGGCATTGGCGAGACGTACCGTAAGAGATGCCAAGCGTCAATCGTGGCAAACATATATCAGCACCATCAACAGGCTCACCCCACTGACAACTATTTGGCGGCGAGTTCGTCGACTGTCGAGACGGAGTTCTCCAATGGCTGTGCCCGTGTTGGCTGGACCTAGCGGTACTGTTACCAGTCCTACCGAGGTAGCAAATATGTTTGGTAGGGCCTGGGTAGCTCGGTGGCGGATAGGACGCGACGATCCGAGGTTTACTAGGCATAGACGGCAGAGTGAGCGTTGCCCTGTGAATTTTAGCTCATCTGATAACCTCTCCTTTAATGAACCTTTCACGATGGCAGAACTCCGGACAGCACTCTCACGGGCGAGGAGCACAGCTGCTGGCCCAGATGGCATCCACATTGACATGTTGAAAAACCTCAGCGAACGTTCTACTACTGCTCTACTGTCTTCTTTTAACTGGATGTGGGCTACGCATGACTTCCCCAGTGCCTGGGGAAATGCCACTATTATTCCGGTTTTAAAACCTGACAAGGATGGCAGTGACCCTTTACATTACAGACCTATCGCCCTGACATCTTCTGTCTGTAAACTCTTCGAACGCATGGTGAACGCGCGGCTGATGTGGTACTTGGAGAGCACGGGTTTTTTCTCTGACACTCAATGTGGATTTCGTGCGGGCCGTTCTACCACAGACCATCTCGTATCGTTGGACACATCAGTGCGCCGCTCTTTCGCTTTGCGACAACACGTATTTGCTCTGCTATTCGACGTTGAAAAGGCCTATGACACGGCCTGGCGCCACGCAATTTTACAGAAAGTACGAAAAGCCGGTATCAAGGGCCACATGGGGTATTTTATAGACAATTTCATGAAACGACGTAATTTCAGAGTCAGAGTTGGAAACTCCTTGTCGGACAATTTCTGCCAGAACAGTGGGGTGGTCCAAGGTGGAGTTTTAAGCGTGACACTGTTCGGAATTTTGATTAACGATATATGCGACGGCCTGCCTCCCACGGTCGAGAAGTCTCTGTTTGTCGATGACTTTGCCGTGTGGTTGAGTACCTCCACATCGATCTCAGCCCAAAGACAACTACAAATATGTATCGACCGACTTACCGAATGGAGTCTGAGAAACGGTTTTAGGTTTTCGACGGAAAAAACTGTGTGTATACATTTTTGTCGCCGCCGAACATGTCCCGACATCAGGCTCCAGTTGTACGGACGTAGAATCCCAGTTGTGCTGGAGGCCAAGTTTCTTGGCATGACACTAGACAAACGCTTGACATATGCACCACATATATCACTGTTGCGCGACAAGTGTTTTAAACGCATGAATGTGCTAAAAATGATCTCTCGCACATCTTATGGTGCCGACAGATTGTCACTGACTCGGCTTTACCGCGCCCTAATCAGATCCGTCTTAGATTACGGCTCAGTTACATACGACGGCGCTCTGAACAGCGTCAAACAACCCCTGGACGCTGTTCACCATGCTGGTATGAGGATTGCGACGGGTGCGTTCCGCACCTCCCGCAGAGCTAGCCTCTTAGTCGACGCCAACGAACCGCCACTGGATCTTAGACGAAAAAGGTTGTCACTCGCATACGCCAGCAAGATACGCCAATATCCCACTCACCCGACGCACAGGTGGATATTTGATGAGGTGCTAACAGCCCCTCTCGGAACAGCACGGCCCTCGTCCTCAATAGCACTCTGCACACGTGTAACCCAATGGCTGGAGGATTCTAACATAAATCTGGAACAGATAGCTGAAACTAGAGTGCAGCGCATAGAACCATGGCGACTCACTCCTCTCAAATGCGACCTCGACTTGATGCGCCACAAAAAGTCTTCAATCCTGCCTGCAGAGTTCTTAGACTTAGCTATGCATAAAATAGGAACATACACAGGACATACAAGGTTTTACACCGATGGTTCCAAGGGTGCCAGTGGCGCCGGCAGTGCCTTTGTGGGGGACGGACTTAGCAAAGGCTTCAGCTTGCCTGCGACTGCTTCAGTTTTTACCACGGAACTATACGCTATTTTGTGCGTTTTACGACACATCAGACACACTCCTGAGGAGCGATGTATTATTATAACAGACTCAGCAAGCTCTTTAATAGCCCTCCAGTCTCACCACACGCAGCAGAACTGGCTCGTGCTGACAATTCGTAAGCTTCTGACAGTTATTGCATTCCGAGGTACTGACGTGTGTTTCCTTTGGGTGCCGAGCCACGTCGGCATTCTGGGTAATGAACAAGTTGATAGGGTTGCTAAAGATGCGTGTCAGCTGCCCCCCTCGCGCAGGTTTAAGATTCCAGCCGCGGATCTGAAATCATCGTTTAAAATGTTGGTAGATGCCGAGTGGCAGAACAGGTGGACTGCAGAGCCAGATTGTTTTCTGAAACGTTTGCGTCCATCGATTAAACCATGGGAATCGAGCTACAGGCGAAGCAGAAGGGAGGAGGTGAGCCTTACAAGGCTTCGAATCGGTCACTGTTTCGCGACGCATGCCCATTATCTAAACAGCACCGCACCTAGCACATGTCCTCACTGTGGCAGCCGCCTCACTGTGCAACATGTTTTATCTGTTACTGACAGCTGTGACCAGCTGATGCGAAGTCAGCGGCGATTCTTCCCGCCGGTTCCGCTGGGACAGATCCTAGGCAATGACGCAGTCGTGGATATTAGGAAGGTTTTATCCTACCTGAGAGAAGTTCGTTTTGACGTAGTATACAATCCCGTTGGAAATTCGTAGATATCACACCCTCCGCATACGCCAATGTAGCTAATAGGGACAGTCTTGGAATATTGATGGAATGATTTAATATGGTACAGACGGGCACATATGGCCTCTGCAGCTGCAGTGCCCTAAAACCCCAATTATATATATAACAGTTCGCGTCACTTTAGTCTTATGCACTTTATACGGATCATAACAATAGTTGACTGGATTTCTGGGCATTTTCACGACTATGTCCTACAGTGTTTTCGAATATCACTCTCCAGGGACCACCGCCGTGCATTGAGGCAAGGACAACAATAAGCGACTGACCGATTCCCCGAGTTTGGACGAGACCCTTTGTATGTGGACTTTGTACTCGCGCCTGATAAGCACGCTCCCCTCCCGCACAAACAACCCTCCGACTCTCGGCTCTTCGCCGTCCCCGTCAATCTCGCTCCCGATCCTGTCGTGCCACTGTGTCACAATGATAACAAGGAAACGGCTTATTTTCCCCATTCAGCATTAAACTGCATAACTTATAATTCCAATAACCAAAGATTGGGATTCCTCCCACAAATATCGGAGACCGTAATGCCCTAACTTCCGCTTAAGGAGGCCTGCCATTGGTCGACCTTCAAACAATTCTCACGATTTAACCACACACCCGGGTATTCGACACAAATTTTGAGTCCTTACATCAGGACATACACGTTATCTTTGAATTTGCTTTAAGTCGACTCCCTCCTGATTTATGGATAATTTTCTAAAGCTTCCAGGGGATCCAGGGGCACGTGCCCCCCGATCGACCCTCGGCGCCCCCTGAAAGGTGATGGCGCCCCCTGAAAAGTTGCTTTACACTAGGTCTGTGAGGCCCAAAATTTTCAGCTCCCACCCCCCCCTCCCCCAGGATGCGAAAATCGGCGCCACGCGATAGGATTTGGCGCCCACCTTGGCAAAAAATGGCGCCCCCTCGGCAATGTGCCCCCAAATCGGCGATCCTGGATCCGCCACTGACTGGGTGAAATTATAATGACCTGAGGTCACAAACAATTTTTAAACGCTGTGTTGATCACAAAGACAAATCTGTCGGTTTTAGAGCTCTATAAGGGTAAGGCACAAGGCTTCGCTCAGATTTGTACGAGTGACGGCAAAAATCGGGAAAAGTGATCATAAAAAATTTGTATAAAATAATCAAGAAAGAACATATTTCCAAAACTTTGTTAAATACAAGGTCATGCATAGAGCTTTGCTTTAAATAAATAAAAATTCGAAATTTTTAATGGCCACATTCAAAAATTCAATTTTAAAAATATTTTTTGATATTTTTGGGGGACATTTTATTTTTTCTCAAAATTTAACTCCATATTGGTTTTGCCCAGCTCTCTGGCATTCCAAAAATATTTAATTTTATGATGTTTCTACCGAGCATCTGGGAGATATAAACATTCAAAAATGTGTTTTTTTCAACACACCCAAAATTTCCTTTGGCAATAGCTCCAAAACCGAATTTTTCCCAATTTTTTTACTATCATACCGGGATCCTACGCCCCAGATAACAAAGACGTGCACCAGAGCTTCTGTTTTATTTCTGACGGGCTGAAACATGACACCGCGATGGTACATGCATTCCTGCAGGAGCTGCTCCCGGCTCTGAAAGGTCGCATTCCTGACTTAAAGAGAATTGTGTACTTCTCGGATGGATGCGCAGCTCAGTATAAGAACCGGTTCAACTTGCTAAACATATGTCTTCATGAGCAGGACTTCAATGTTAAATGTGAGTGGCATTTCTTTGGCACATCTCATGGAAAGAATGCGTGTGATGGGATCGGCGGCACTGTGAAAAGAGCCACTGCGCGAGTGAGTCTCACTCGCCCCCTGCGTGGTCAAATCGTCACGGCAGAAGCCATGTACGAATTTCTGTCTGATGAATTTGTATCTGACATTATCTTCAAATTCGTAAGCAATGAAAGGGTGATATCAGTGCGAAGTCCTTACATGAGAGGTTTTCGCGGGCAGTGACAGTGAAGGGCACTCAGCGCTTCCACCGGTTTGTGCCGCTGGATGATTGTTCACTTCACGCATTTGATATATCGTCGATGAGTGCTGGGAAGCGCGTGCGAGTGAGGAGGACGTAAAAGGCTAGATATGTGAGTCTGCCCACTGAAGGGTCACAGTTTGAAGGTAGTGTGCTCTTGTGAATATCGTCACATCATTAATTATTTAGCGTAAGGTCTTCCATGTCAGATTACAACCTATTTAGTGTTGAGTGTTCAAATATAAATCCGTCAGCGGAAGGCTCGAGTGAAAATAAATAATTACTGATGTTTCTTGCCATTTTTGCTTGTGCGATGCCAAATCTCATGTGCTTTTACCATCGGTACGCACGCTGGTATGTGAATTTACAGTATCAGAGGAGTGGAAATACAATTAAAAAATATGTCGTTTCGTTCACAGAACTTGAGATTCGTTATCCTTTGAACTGATATTCATTTAGAAAAGTAGTGTTAGATAACACAAAATGTGTTCTTTCAAGTACCGGCACAGGTCATGTCATACAAATAGAAATGTATTTGCTCGTGTTGAACACCGTGGTGTCAGTATGTAAGTTGATGGGATTCAAATAACAAGTTTTTTTTCTGTAATGTACTGTCAGACACAAAAATCGGAGAAAATGGTCCTATTTAAAAATATATATAAAATAAACCAAAAATAACATATTTCCAAAACTTTCTGTATTGAACATAAACGCATTGAGCTTTAATTTCAGTAAATAAAAAGTCAAAAATTTTTATGGCCACATCCCGAAATATTATTTTTAAAAATTATTTTTGGGACATATTTTTGTAATTTGAATTTTTACAAAATTTGATGCCACAGCATTGTTGCCTTATTTAAGGCAATTTCAAAAATATGTAACTCGATACTGTTCCTACTGATAATCTGGGCGGTATTACCATTTGAAAACAAGGGTTTTTCCAGCAAACCCAAAAGTGCCTCGGGCAATAACTAAAAAACCGTTACTCCTATGAATTGTTTACTACCCTTGTGTTAATCTACGCCCTTGATAACCCTATTGACAAAGTTTAAAAGAAATCTGAGAGGTAGGGTGTTATTTCAAGATTTTTTTGGTCGATCTGTCGTGGAATTACTCAGGCTGTGCCGGGCCCATCTCCAGGTAGTGATGGGAGGCACCCCGGGCATAGTCAGGGAAGCCTACATGGAGAGGGGCACAACATTCGTGCTCCGCTCTCTACCTAAGGGTTTGAGATACCCGGAACGAACGGCAAGACCGCTAGCAGAGTGGGGCACTACAGCTTGGTGTGTTTCAGAAATGGTTGACGGCAGGAGCTGGGAGACTTAATACTTGGTAGTTAGGTTAGTTACATTGTATGCTGTTGTCCGGCCCACTTAGTGTTCTATGTCGAACATGACTCAAATGGCTACTTCCTGACCTTTTTGCGCATTTTAAACCAGGCTGGGCGCGAAATGGGGGAGGGAAGGGAGTCTTTTGTTGCCCGGGTGCAGACATGACGTTTCATGAGATAGATATGCATGCCAAATTTCACTGGAATTAGTTTTACCTGGAAGTGCACAATGCCTACAAACAAAATCATTTCGGCAAAACTTGCCAAAAATATATCCCTATTTTCCGGTTCCCACTGCCTAAACATAATTCCCGGCCATGACCTTATATTTGGTCGCAGGTGGTGGTCCCACGCTGGTCTGTCGCTGTCGAAGAACGGCCACTCTCCTGGGCCGAGCGGTCCAGAACCACGGACCCGTCAGCAAGATCAAGGAATTGAAGCGCGAGGTGTCACGTTAATCGCCACTTAGCTGTATCGGCATCGCCCATCAGTGTCAAACGAGTAGCAGGGGGGATAACAAGCACTACTAGGGAAATTACATCTACCATAATCGACGACATTTGATATAACTGAGTCAGCTCATATTTGCCAACGGCTTTCATCGCGAATGGGATTTAGAAGGTCTCTGTGAGCCGCTTTCTTGACTCAGGCCGCACGCTTCAAACTCCGGCTAGATATTTTGCATGAGAAGTCATCTTCGGGAGCCCATCTGCCGTGGGAGCGACTTCATCGTCCGTTGAAGTGATCAACAAGTACGGAACAACACCGCAAGTCTTCCGTGCACCCATGGCACAAACCCGCAGTTTTCGTGCCGACCTCAACTCATTCAGTTGTAGAAAATGCGGGGCCTCGTTTGCCTCAAAGGCAAGGTTAAGTGCGCACACGAATGACAAGCACACTAGCTCCGGCCCGCTCACTTGTGGCGTCTGTGATAAAGTATATTCGTCGGAGAATAGTCTGAAGCAACACAAATCGACCGTGCATGATGGCCTTAAACCATACACGTGTGACGTATGTAACAAAACATATACCCAGGCCGGAAGTCTAAAACTACACAAACGCAGGGTACATGAAGGCCATAAACCATTCTCGTGTGACATATGTAGCAAGACGTTCACTTCTAAAGACGGTTTGTTGCGGCACAAAGATAGCATTCACGCGGGCCTCAAGCCGTACAGCTGCGACATTTGCGGTAAGTTTTTCACA
Organism: Lepas anatifera; assembly: GCA_034440635.1. Taxonomy (NCBI): domain Eukaryota; kingdom Metazoa; phylum Arthropoda; class Thecostraca; family Lepadidae; genus Lepas; species Lepas anatifera. The sequence continues at coordinate 79,767 of JAOTON010001869.1, read as the reverse complement.
CGAGAGTCAGGTGTGAAATTGCACGTGGATATCGTTCACCTCGCCCTCAGGCCGTACAGCTGTGATGTATGTGGCAAGGCATTTCAAAGTCGGTCGAATTTGGTGAAACACGAAAACGCGGTACATGCCGGTATCAGGGGATACAGTTGTGATGTATGTGGCAAGGCGTTTGCTTCGAGTGCGTCTGTGAGTAACCACAAAAACACCGTGCATTATGGTCTTAAGCCGTATGTATGTGACGTGTGCAACAAAGCGTTCTCTAGTCAGAGTAATTTGCATACACACAAAACTGGAGTGCATTCCGGCCTCAAAACGCACGGCTGTGACGTCTGTGGGAAGGCGTTTCCCACACAGTATCGATTGAAAATACACAAAAGTGTGCACAGTAATTTGAAAACGTACAGCTGTGACACGTGTGGCATGACCTTCAAAGGACGGCAAGGTTTAAGTGCACACGTTGTTCGCAAGCATGCCAAAACCAGCCCCTACCCTTGTGATCTGTGTGAGATGGCGTGCATGACTCTGTCGGAATTAACGCGACACAAAAATAGTGTGCACGCGGGCCTCAAACCATACAGCTGTGGCGTTTGCGGTAAGTCGTTCTCTTCAAAGTCGTATTTGAGCCAACACAAAAATGTCGATCATGAGGGGGTGAGACACAGTTGTGACATATGTCACAAGACATTCACTACGTGGGCCTATGTTAAGCTTCACAAGAAACACGTCCACGATGGTATAAAGCCGCACAGCTGTGACATCTGTGGAAAGGCATATCAAACGCCAAAATATGTGCGGAAGCACAAAGATATCGTGCATGGTGGTCTCAGGCCATACAACTGCGACATTTGTCTAAAACCATATTCCTCACAGTCTTCTTTGAGTTTACACAAAAGAAGCTTCCACGCGGGTCTTAGGCCGCATAAGTGTGACGCATGTGACAACGTGTTTACTACGGCGGCAACTTTGCGGCGCCATAAAATAGTTGTACACGGTGGCCTTAAGCCATACTCGTGTGACGTCTGTGATAAAGCATATGGAAATCGGGAATATATGATGAGACACAAAAAGTATGTGCATGACGGTCTTAAGCCCCATAAATGTGACATCTGTGAGAAGGCATTTAGCACAAAAAGCATGTTGCGCCAGCACATTATTAGCGTTCATCTCGACAGCAGGCCTCACAAATGTGACGTCTGTGACAAGGCCTACAATACCCGGGATCGCATGTTGAAACACAAAAGTTCTGTGCATGGTCACGTCAGCCCACATGTCTGTGACGTCTGCGACAGGGAGTTCTGCACGACGCAAACCTTGGCGAGACACAAAGAGTCTGCGCACAGCCGTACTAGGCATCGTCGTTGTGACAAATGATGTTCGCCACACCTGGAAATTTAACGCGATACAATTCTGTGCATGACTAGGGATTGGATAAGTCTTCTCGGTTGATGAATTTCTGGAACATGGCACCTTAAAAGTTATCTGAGAAGATGTGCCATAGTTTTCTGCAGTGCCTTTTCCAGGATGCTCAATCATTTCTTCCACTGTTGAAAACCAAGTTTCGATGTTTATGTTGTGGAACAATCGACATGGATCTTTGGTGGCCTTTCTGCTTGGTTTTTTTTCGCTTAAAATGTTGAATATCACCGTGACCCTATTTTTCATTCCTTGGGAAAAACGTGAAATCATCTCAAGTGTGTAAGCGGGCCTAAGCTATACAATATTTACTGTTCTTGTACGGCAAACTTTTCTACCTTCTTTTGGGATCTACGTCATTGATGTGTCAATGATAACATGTATGAATGATGGAGCCATGCGTGTCTTAATGATGGAGCCTTATGGCGTGTGTTTTTGTCTGTACTTGACAGTTTCGTGTGTTATGTAGTGTATCCAGTGTTGTACAGTGCTGGTATTAGACAGCAGTTAAACATCCCTCAGCGTCGTGGGGAAGTAATGAAAGCTAGTTTTAAATCAATAATCCTCCTAACCGTGCACGACGCCCGCAACTTGCTGATTAAAGCAAGGGAATAGCCTGTAATGAACGGGGAGTGACTGTGATTTAAATCACGGTCTACATTTCCATTGTAGTTTTGTGTTGAATATTGCTACCAATATTCATCTGACGAAAGAGCTTTGTACCCGAAACGTCTTGTTGGCTATATGAATACAATACATTAAGTAAGCTCATCTTCCGTCTGATGAACATTAGTAAATGCCTGTCGGAAATTGAAACAATTATTGGGACTGTTTGTGGGGAGGGGGAAGCGGTGACAACCGATGACGGGGGCATGCTGTCTGAAGGAGCGAGCATCCAAGGGATGGCGGACGCGACTGGGGATGGCCGCTTGTCTTCAGAGGTGGGACGCTTTTGGAGAAGTCTGGTCCCAGTCCCGGCCAAAGTTTTTTGATCCAGGCCTGGTCCCAGCTCCGCAGAGGGACGGAAGGTAATTTTGGACGGTCTGGGGGCAAACCCGAAAAACTATGTGAGGTTCCCAACCTGCTCCATTTTCAATATCATGTACAAATTGGGCTACTCTATGCTCTTTGCTCTAAGTACCACAATTTACTGTAAAAATGCATATTGACTGTAAAAAAGAGCTATGGCGAATTGGAAAGGGGACGGCTGTAGCGAAAAGGCACATGAGACGCGCCTCGTCACCGCCCGACTCGATGATGCGCGAGCCGCTGTAGTATCCCGACGGCTCGGGGAATCGGCAGTACTCTTGTACTTCTCATTGACAACAGCTCGTGAACGGAGGGACGCTGGGGTCGGTGGGAGCGCGCAGGTGGTGGAGCGGCCACCGACTGGCTGCATGTGCTCGGAGCTAACTGGGAGGCCGGGAGGCAGGAGCTGAGTGAATAAATATCTGAATCTGCGTCATGATCAAGGCCGCGGTGAGCTGTCATGCTTCCGTTTGTCAGTTCATAACCCACAGGTAATGACACAGAACAAGGCAAAGCTCATCTGATAGCTTGACGTTTTCGAAACACGCAAACGTGGAGCGTGCAAAGCTTTGCGAACTATGCAACCATGTTTCGAAAAATACGTGCCTCCAAGATATGGGTCTTACATTAGGGCTTCCCAAAATAACCAGTTAATTACTTTTTAGTTTTCGCGTTGTTTCCCTTGAAAACAAGCCTATGGTGACCTTAGTTTTCTAAAAAAAACTTAGCGGTGACCTTAGTTTTCCCGTTTCTGCTCTGCCCACTTAGCACATGGAGGTTTTTTGGAAGCTGTTTTCTTATTCTAGGCCTATTTGTGGAGTTTCATGACCCAATAACTAAAAGACCAAAGCATGTCAAGTAGCACCTCGGTCGATTTCTCTCAGTGAGACAAATCATCGGAAACACATTTTGAGATTGTTGGATGATTAGTTTCCTACACAATGAAATCAGTAAATTTGAAATTTACGACTGGAATTGGTTTATCCAACGTTAATCTAGGCAACAGCAATCTCATGGACGTCAGTGAATATTCAATCCCGAAATCTATACAGTTTGCTAATGATATCAAGAGAATTTCAAACATCACACCTATGAAGGTCAGATTTGATTTGTTTCTTTATACCATTTAACGATGTATACCATATGCTATTGTCCGCAGATAAGTTTATATCTATACAATCACTACCATGCTTGAGCGAGTCAATTCGTCGCTAAATCGTCCCTGGTCCCCTGCTCAATTCTCTGTCCTTTTACATTTTTCACGCAGTATCTGCGTTCAACACTCGATAGAAACCCACGCATGTTTAGAAAAAAAACTTGCACACTCATATGATTATGTCCCGATCTTACTTAAATCTCATAGGTATATGGAAACTTTTGACCAATTCCGGTTCCCGACGTTCCATTATTTCTGAATTGAACACTCGTTGTGTCATTGGTGCTCGATATGAAGCTATTTTGAAATAGTCTAATGCAAAGATTATCCGAAATACCACCTTTTGGGGGGTCGATTGGCTTAGTTTAAAGTTAATTAATGGCTTAGTTAATGAGGGCTTAGTTTTAAGAAAAATGGGATTATTATCCTGGCTTTTTGGAAACCAAATCAACTTCAGCTCTATGATCTAGGGAATTCAAAGGTTAGAGCCTTCTCACCATATTTTGACTCGACTCAAACAAGCCTTAAATTAAGCAATGAGATCCTAATATGGATCCCGTAAATATAGCGAGTTTCTAATGTCTCAATTCTGCCCTTCAAGCTGCCGGTGTTCTGTCCAGTATCAGGCCAAAATCAAGCAATGAAATCATAGAAACAAAAAACCAATCCCAGGGATGCACCCTTGTCTTCTAAGCTACTGGTCCCGGGTTCAAGTCCTGGCGGAGCCTCTGAATAAGTCGATCTGATCCCCAAAATCCCCTCCAACAGGGTGAGAGTTGGCGACGCCGTATGAGCTAGGGGGATGATAATGATGGTGAAAAAATAAGTTTTGGATTAGACCTATTGCCACTCAGGATGTGATTCTAGTGTTAAAATGGGGCCTTTTGGTGCAGAAGATATCGTTCTACCTTGCAAAAATTTTAGACCATGGGCAAGTGAAAATTTCGTCTCTGATGCTTGTTCTCCGGCACCTACTGAGTGTTCCATTGGGCCTGCTACTCTCAGTTTCTCTTGCAAATAATTGAAAAAGTATTTATTTTAAGGCATTGTCAGTATGCCTATCTGTTACCTGACAAATTTTGCAACATTTTTGACCAAAAATACCCTGCTAGGTCAGGTCAGGTCACTGAGTTATAACGTCATTCCTATGGCCATGCATAGTGATTTTTCGAAGTGGAAATCTAGCTCGCTCTTAGAAATGCAAGACGAAATTTCTGGATAACATTCAAAAGCTGTTGAATTGCAAAAATGTGATATGTCACAAACAGATGTCCGGTAAGTCCATAGCTATGTCATCAGGGGTCATTAAGGGTATACAAAATTATCTGAGAGTGTTAAAACATTTCAATTAAACGCAGTGTAACTATGATTTTGGTGTCATGGAGACCATTTGGCCCATACTAATCAGGGTTATGCATGATATTGCTTTCTTGGGGTAATTTATGCCATTGAACTTACATCAAGACCACCCGGCTACCTGAACTCTCGACCTTGCTTCTTTCCCCCAGAAGGTGACGGGTACCGGGAGAGTCCTGGTGGAGTTGGTACGTTCTACATAAGAATGTTACTACCTTAACACGCGCATTGACGGGGCGGGTACCCGCCCCCTCGGTTTTTTCGGAGACAGCAGAAAAACGGCGGCGCGTAGCGCCGCCGTACTTGGCATACCTTTTCCCTCATAATTTTTACAACTTTTGTGAAAATTTTAAGGTTAGGTCATCTCAGGTCAGGTCACCAGTACAGGTCAAGTGACCTAACCTCAAAAAAAGTTTAAGATAGCATAAGTCATAGCAGGGTGAACTTATCCGGTTGAAACTCATATCACATAATGGACCCACCGAGTTCTGTAAAATATGTTCCGGTATTTTTATATCGATGACCTAAGGTCAGGTGCGAGGCATGACATCTCCATTGGAAATACATGGGAAAATGGTTTTTACTGAATAACTCAGTAACGGATGGTGATAGAGCGTTTATTTTAGCTGCATTAGACTCGCCTTGGCTTTGCGGTTCTAATGATATGCATTTTATATAATTTGACCCTGACCTGACCTCAGATAAGGTCAAATCCTTGATTTGAACTAGTAAGGTCAAATTATATATCATTCGATTCGGCTTGCTACGAGCATTCATATAGTGCAAGTCGTTTTGCTCTATCTTTACTTGTTTAGATGTAATGGCCCAAAAACTTAATTTACATGTTATCCCTATGACGGCATGTTTTGACATCTCGTGACCTCAAATGTGACCTGACAAAAAATGGTTCAAATATTTTCGATGGAGAAGTGGATGGGCTACCCAACGCCGTTAACCGTTTTCGCTACCTACCGTGGTTCTCGAGATCTTAGGGAGGGGGTGGGTACCCGCCCCCTCGTCAAAGCGAAGGTGGCTCAGACCCCCGTCAATGCGCGTGTTAATTTGACTTGATATAGGGTGCTTGGGCACAAACGGATTTGTGTCTGCAGGGGCTTTCAGAAGTAGTTATTTCCGTTTGATATCACGCTTATTGCCACTGTAACAATGTGTCTATGCGTGGAAGGGGAGCCTCATCTGGCCTGGCCAAGGAAACTGACAGAGTTCATCTTCGCTCCGACGGCCCGGTGCGAGGGTTTAGAAGATATCTGGCGGCATTTATGTGTTTGTTCCAGCTCAACGAGACGAATGGCATGCAGCATGGCCTTCTTAGGTTACGGGATACCCCTCCATTTGACCATGACCTGAGTTCAAGGACCTCGGGTCAGGGTCAAATAACGACATGTCAAGGTCATGTTGCAAACCATTTGAAGTCCTGTGTCATGAAGCAAAAGGATTGCTGTATATTTGTGTTCGAAAAAAATTGGCAAAATGTACTTCATAATGGTGTACGTTGGTGGCATCTGGTTACCTCATTGTTGACCTGACCTCAAAATTATTGTCAGCAATTCCGATTATATATTCCATGAGCTTTCGAATGATCGGAAAAATTGAAATCTAGCTCTTTTAACAGCCGAGTTGCACTCTGGTTTAGTCTTCCACTTTTTAGAATAGCAAAATTTGCTTAAAGGGTTAACACATGGACTGGAGGGTACCTCGGAGCCCCATCGGAATACAGTTGAATGAAGTGGCAGACGCAGCGGCCCGACGTGCTTCCCGTAGGCCCTGCAGGCGTGCGCAACGAATCCCTGCTAGAGATTTGTACCCATATATATGTACTCACCTTCGCAGTGTATGGCAAGAACAATGGAATGATATAATAAATAACAAGTTGAAAGTTATCAAACCTGAGATCGGTGAGTGGCCATCATCGCTGCGGCCTAACCGCCGTGAGGAGGTGGCGTTGTGTCGATTGTGGACTGGCCACACGCTGGCCACTCACCGATACCTGTTATGCGGCGAACCTCGACCACAATGTCAGCGATGTGCAGCGCCCCTGTCGGTCCGACACGTGCTAGTCTCGTGCCCGGAATATGCTAGACACAGGTCTTTGCATTTTGGCGTGCACCGGTAGGAGTCCACACTTTTAGAATTGGTCGGCCGTGACTCCAGTATGGTTGAGCGGGTGCTGTCCTATCTTAGAGATATTGAATTTACGATAATATTTGATCCTGGTTAAAAGCGTGTGTTGTGGTAGTCAGCCGCGCTGATAGGCGCTTGGCGCCGATTTGGCGGGTCCTCCCTTTCGCTCCGGGGCCTTTCAAGTCTCGGAGCGACGGGGAGGGTCTCCGTTAGACGTCGGGCTTAGGTCCGGTGTCTAGGCTGCCCCCGCGCCCCCGGACCCCTGGGTCCGTTGGTGCGGGGTGGGCGCCGGAAGTGATGCCCCGGCGCCCCGCGCCGGCGCCTGCCGGCGCGGCAAACCTGTTTGAATCTGTGTTCATGTATCCGTGCAGTGAGAACCATAACTACGATGTGAAAGAATCACTATTTAATGTAAATATTATTTCACTTTAGACGAGACTTTACTTTCCCCTAAAGACAGACAAAATTATAAGCTGTAACTGCAGAGAAGTGTTATGGGCGCTATATGACCTCGCAGGTTGGCGCGCCCCTAAAACCCAATAATCAATCAATCACCTCGGAGCCCCACCCCCCCACCTATTTTCCAAGGTGGCCGGAGAACCGCTCGTAGCCGAAAGGTGATACTTGGCCACTTTTGAGAGCTTGTTGATTAGCGAAGATATTTTGTTTTTAAGCGGTTCAATTTCGTTTTACTCATAGGCTTCCAAAGTCAAACCTGCATTTTGAGATCGCCGGAATCGCGCGGTCGGACCAGGTCACTTGCATTGGAGGCTGAGTGGTGACGTCATAAATCCATTTAACCGGATGATATGTTAAGTTCGCCTTAAATGAAGATCAAGGTCAATTTCAAAGGTCACAGGTCAAGGTCATATCGACACTTTCAATGTCATTGACCCCAGTGGTTCCGGTTATATAGCGTTACCCGGTCTGAGGTATATTATCCTATGACGTCATAGTTAAGGTACCTCAATGTAAAGCTCGAGGTCAAAGGTCATGGTCAAAGGTCATTGGTAAAGGTCAATCATCATATCCCATCAAACAGTTGCTATAGTGTTTGTAGCAATGTACATTATAGGTAGTATACCATATTGTGACCTTATAGGTTAATGACCTTGAATGGCCCTAACCTCAAAATAGCAAGAAAGATTATTTGCGATCTTCCATTTATGACTTAAGTCCGCCTTTAGCCTATTCCCGTCCTTTTCCCGCATGATCGCATCATTTTCCAACTGGTGCCCAGCATGGCCAGTATTTGACCTTTATGGCCTCGTTTGACCTTAAAGAAATTGACCTAGGTAAATGAAAATAAGCCATGATTTAGACCACCATAGCCCCCACCCACCCCCCCAGACCGGCGTTTTTCTACGCCTTTTAGTTTCCGAGATCTTAGGAGGGGCTTACCAGTACCCTCCAGTGCGCGTTAGTGCCACACCCCTCTCCGGTGTGATTGTTAAATAATGACGTCATAAGTCAGTTACCTGACTTGACACAATTTTTCTGGAAAGCTTAAATTCTGCAACAAAAATTTTACAAGGTTTTGTTTCTTTGGTGTAATTACGCTCACAAATATTCGCGAAAAACTGAGAGGGGCAGGACCGATTGGACACCCTGGCGGTACGGGAAATGATTGGCAGAAAGGAAAATTTTCAATTACCCATGGTCGAAGTTTTTGAAAGCTTGACCCATAACAAAACCACCAAAAATTACCATTTTTCATATAGAATCATGTGTCAAGTGGCAACTGAGCAACGATAACATTGAGATTTATCATCCCCCCCCCTAGTATGACCCGGGCAGTTGGTGCGTCGTCAAAACCCCAACAAGGCATATGCTCATATAGAACGTACATTTAGGAATGTCACAAGCCGTAGACCATTTTTACCTATTGTTATTCTTTTAGGAAGAACATTCCGATCAAAGACATTGTGACAACGTTTATGGTTAATCGCGAGTGACCTTATGGTATTTTAATTCATTCTCTGGCTACCGAATAACGACTGACTTATTCCGAAACACGAGCACAGCAGGAAAATATGCTGAAGTTAACTAATTGACCCCTGGCTACATGGAGTTGGACACTCTCGTATGCAGCTCGGTCAGGGTATGATACGAAAAGTGGACAAAACTTTTGTAGATGATAGCGCTGGATCAAGTTGTCAATCGTTTGCAGGTCGGCTAATTCCATACGACGGTTCGATTTATTACTCGGGTGCTTGACGCCCACAATCAATCCATGAAGTGATGACGAGAGGATGTCAATATTTATATATTCGTGATTTAAATATGTTTAGAATTTGCACCGTACTAGTCATTGACATTTCTCCTTTTAAACCTAAGCTCATGGTACAAATTTCACTTGCGATGAGAAACCGTGCTAGTTTTCCTAGTATTCACGTGATCGATTTAACTCTGAGTATTGTCGTATCAAGCCCAAATTTTATCGGAGGTGTTGGATGTTAAAAGAGGCTTGGCTGGAAAAAGGACCACTTTGGTTTGAATTTCGCAGGATGTAGAGCTGATTTTGGTTTAGATTGTTCGAGATAGGTTTCGTTGACTTAAACGAAGCCTGTACCATAGAGCCTAAAGTCATGGAAATCAAATTTGGAAATAATGGAAATGATTCTCCGGCCTCTCCAATACTGCCTCCGGCCTCTCCAATATTGCCGCCAAACTCACCAATACTGCCTCCGACCTCTCCAATACTGCCTCCGGCCTCAACAATATTACCTCCAACCTCTCCAATACTACCTCCGACCTCTCCAATACTGCCTCCGACCTCTCCAATGCTGCCTCCGACCTCTCCAGTTTTGCCTGCGACCTCTCCAATACTGCCTCCGACCTCTCCAATACTGCCTCCAACCTCTCCAGTTTTGCCCCCGACCTCTCCATTACTCCTTCTGACCTCTCCAATACTGCCTCCGACCCCTCCAATACTGCCTCCAACCTCTCCAATACTGCCTCCGACCTCTCCATTACTGCCTCCGACCTCTCCAATACTGCCTCCGACCTCTCCAATATTTTCTCCAACCTCTCCAATTCTGCCTCCGACCTCTCCAGTTTTGCCTTTGACCTCTCCAATACTCCCTCTGACCTCTCCAATACTGCCTCCGACCTCTCCAAGACTGCCTCCAACCTCTCCAATACTGCCTCCGACCTCTCCAGTATTGCCTCCGACATCTCCAGTATTGCCTCCGACCTCTTATTGGTGCTCCGGGATGGCGAATTTTTAGCTAACCAAGAAGGTTTTGAACGGATCTTATCTGAGAATGCTGGGTAGGTACATATAGCCGAAGCAGCTGAAATGCCCTAAAACCCCAATCATCATATCTTGCTACTTAGCCCTTCATCTCCTTGCTGGAAGGCCTAGGGGTGTTGATTTATATATATTTAGGGGTGTTCCAGGCAACCCCAATAAAACTTGAATTGCTTTTGAAATATTCTCAACATTTTTGTGTCATTAATTTTTTTGTTTGTTTATTTGCTGTATCGGGTGAAACAAGTCTGTGTGAAGGTTATAACGCACTTCGTTATGCTATCCCGTTAAACATTGTTGGTTTTGACATTACTTCAAAATTTATCGAAAAATATTGCCAGTGGAGAGACGACAAAGATGCAACAAGTAAATGCTAAACAAGAGCGCTCAGATTTTAGGGCTTTTATTCCAGCTGTGTTGTATCGCCACTGCCAGTTCCAGGCAGCGCAGGAAATACCCACGCCAAAATCCGAGTCGATGCCCGCAAAAAAAAACATTGCGCGACTCACTCACGGCGAAAATAGGCGCGACTCACTCACTGCGCCACACGCCCGGGGATGAGGTGGCTTAGTGGATAGCACCCTTGTCTTCTAAGCCACCGGTCCTGTGTTCAAGTCCCGGCGGAGCCTCTGAATAAGTCGATCTGATCCCCAAAATCGCTCCCAGCAGGGTGAGAGTTGGCGACGCCGTATGACCCTGGCAGTTGGTGCGTCGTTAAACCCCAACAATTGTCATCAGTCAAATCTTGGCTGTGCCCGCGAGATTGGGTTTGGTCATTTTTTATCCTCCCCACGCAAAACCAGATAAACCAAAACCAGATAAATCAAAACGAGATAAACCTATAAGATAAAGATAAAACAGCGTCCTAGTTTTCTCGGCTCAATAAGAGCTTGTTTGCTTCGTGAGTGCCATGCTAAAACTCATTCCTTGGTCACTCGTTGTTTTTTAATGCTAAACCCCAACAATTATTGCGACACACGCCCCCAACACGCGTTTTGGCACGAAACGGGACCGAACCTGATAATTATAAAACCAGTCTACATAGCGTGCTCTACAACTCAACACCCGCCCCACCTTCGCTCCGGTGGCGGGGGGGGCGAACAATCCCCTGCTTGATCTCGACTAGCCCTATGCGGAATAACGCATAAAACACAAAGACAGTAGATCTCCCATAAATAATTGTTACGAAAAATTCAGTCACCTTTTGGCTCAGTTCATAATTGGGGTCATGACACATCAAATAAGTGTAACTGTTGGAGAATGTGTTCTTGACGCTAGCGCCTGAGCGGGAGGGGTTCCCCGCAGGGGACCAATTTTCATCTGCCGGACTTGTTGGCACCTGCTGACTGGTCCGGCACATGGATAATTGGGTACGGGATGTGACGACACCCGCGACCCCAGTTGGCAGGATGGGTTTCGCCCCCGCCTTCGGGCGAGAGGCCAAATCGAAACTGCCATCCTCATCCTTTCCTGGCCTTCCTAAATTCAAATCCCACCAACTCTTTGTTCCTTTTCCTCTTCTTTCCTTATTTCCTTGTGTATCCATGCCTTTCCACCCGTATCCTTTCTGTCCACTCCTAAATACCCCTCCTATCCACTGTCTGCGATGTCTGGCCCGGCGTGTCTCCGTGGGTGGCGGGGATGTGTGCACTCTTGCTCGTCTTGAGTGTGGACATCTCGGTCGCGTGTGGCGCGCGGCTGGGCTGGACAGCGCAGACCGACCCTCTTCCTTTTCCAACCCATAACTTCCCAGTTACCCACTTTTTCCCAGTGTCATGGGCGTCCCCGCACGTGCCTATGATTCCTGGATGGTCTGGGTGTATGTGGGCCTCCGGCTCGTGTGACTGACGATTGGACCCCTCTAATCGCCGGCCCTGCAGGCCGGGGGCTCGCTTCTCTCGGACCAGCCGGGAATCAGTTGTGACGAGCAGGTGGTAGTCGCCTGCTCCGATGAGGCCGTGTGGGGGCGCCTGTCTTTTTAAGGTGAGCTGCGCACCGACCCGTACCCCGGGATGAAGGAGTCCTGGTAGCTGAGCTGAGGTAGGCGCTGTTATGGTTCGTGTGCCTCTAGCAACACTCTACTTTGGTCTGGATTTCCGCAAGGGCGGGGAACTCTTGAGGGCATCGACAAGAGTAGCAGCATTGTAAAAGTCTGTCGGCCTTTGGTGGGGCGCGGCTGCCCCTCCCTCCTTGGGTGAGGTCCCGACTTCACCCGGGGAGGGAGGGGTGTCCGCGCCCGCCCGGGGTCGTCCAGGCTAGGTGCAAGGGGGGACCGTCGTCGGGGCAGTGAGGGTTTGGTGAGTCTCTCTCCCCTCTCTGTAACGGCGGCGTCTCCCCCGTATAGCCAGCCCGTGCGTCGTCTCGCCTCGTAGCACCCTCGTTGGAAGGGGGGCGCACGTGGCTGGTCGAAATTAATCACTTTTCCATGGATACTCAAAACTCCTCCGAACCAAACGACCCTCCTCCTGCTGATCCCGTTGTTAACCAACCCATCGCTGGCCACCCACGCCCCCCACCAGGGGATGGGCTTCAACACCCGTCGCGGTCAGAGCCTCGAAATGACAACACGAAACCATCTAACCCACGGGTGCTGATAGTGCGAGGTGTTCATGGCTCGCTATCCAGCCTCTCACCTTTTCAAAGAAAAGAAGCATGCGATCGCCTTGGGAAAATACTGAGATGCGACTGCCTGAAAGACGGGAGCTGGGAACTGGAATTTGTGGAAAGCAGAGAAGCAGCAAGGGCACTAAACGTTAGTGAGCTAAGCTACACACGTAGGGAAAATGGTGTACGCAGACTGACCAAAACAAAAGTGACTGTCGAGACCCACAGGACCAAAAACTTCTGCAGGGGTGTGATTAGGTGTTTTGAACTAAGAGGTGTTACTGACGATGAAATTCTAGATGGTTTGGAAGAGTTTGGCGTAGTGGGAGCGAGGAGAGTGAGGACGAAGCGTGGAGGAGAGGAGAAAGAAACAGACACAGTTATATTAACTTTTGATGGTTTAGACTTACCCCAGAACATATACATTGGATACACGAAGGTGAACGTGAGAGCCTACATTCCTAACCCAATGCGTTGCTTCACTTGTCATCGATACGGACACACGACCTCATCATGTAGAGGAATACGAACCTGCGGCCAGTGCGGAGCATCAGACCACGTGGCAGCAGACTGCACGTCGTCTACCCACTTCTGTGTTAACTGTGGGGAGGGCCAGACCCCCCACACAGTGTTCGACCGAAAATGTCCGACACTCATGAAAGAGCGCGAAATTATGAGCATGAAAGTGAAGGGTCGACTAAGCTTTCGGGAGGCTCGTGATGCATACGAGGCCTCCCACCCCCGGAGGTCGTATGCTCAGATGGTGGCAGCGGGGGCGCCTGCTCCTCCCAGGGTGACTCCTGAAGAGTTTCTCCGCTCCCTGACTGTGGCGGATTTCATCCGCCTGGCAGGGAGCATGGGCCTGGTGCTGTCGCACCGGCCTGCCAACCCGGTGTCTGCGCCGGTGGCGAAATCCTCCCAACCTCCACCACCCCCACCCTCGACATCTGTTGGTGGGGAAGCGCTCGGGGGCGAGACTTCCCTCGCCCCTGAGGCCCCGCCCCCTACGCCGGTGGATAGCGCTGGAAGTAGGCGGGTACTTGCCCCTGCTCCTCGGTACCCCGAGGAGCCGGGAGGCTGGACCGTCGTGGGTCCTAAGGGGAAGCAAACCTCTGCACGACACCGTCAACGGTCACCTATTGTGGCCCCCGATGAACATAGGTCTCAAACCCCACCTCCGCCGCAACATATACCGCAGGTCACGGCACCATCGGTCAAAACCACCGTAACCGCTCCTCCAACATCTTCTTCAACCTCGGTGGCCTCAGTGCGGAGGAACTTTGAGGCAGTGACGCGGGGAAGGTCGCCGGTGAAACGCCCGGCTGGGAGCCCTCCCGACCTTCCCCAGCAGGCTTCGCGGGCACGCGGAAACTCAGTGGAAGGCAGTAGATGCCGCGGTCCCGCCCGGAGTCGGCTCGGTGGCTCTGGTGCGGTACCAGCAAGGAATCCCTACGGGGGCTCTGGGCCCCCGTGGAAGGGTTAGATCTAGTCTTTCTGTCACTAAGCCCGTTTCTTCTTATCTAAATGACATCCATAATCCAATGGAATTGCCGAGGTCTACGCGCTAACTTCTCTGATCTGCAGAGCGTTTTATTTGACTATGATCCAAGGATTCTTTGTCTGCAGGAGACCAAATTATCCCCTGGAACCAGCCTTAAATTGCGTCACTTTCAGACTTTTAGGAAAGACGTTTTCAGTTCCACCATTGCGTACGGCGGCGTAATGGTGGCAGTCCACCACTCCATTCCATGCTTCCCTGTTCGCTTGCACACGGTCCTGCAAGCAGTAGCCGTCCGAGTGGACTTAAGCTTTGCCAAAATTACAGTATGTTCTATATACCTTCCTCCTGGCGGCAGCATTGATTTGCCGGGCCTTAATAATCTTACAGACCAACTCCCAACCCCTTTCGTCTTACTAGGCGATTTTAATGCTCACAACCCAGCGTGGGGATCGCCGTCAGACCGTGCAGACCCCCGTGGTCGAACGGTGGAACGCTTCCTTCACCTAAATTCCCTCTGCCTTCTGAACACTGGTCGCCCTACTCACTTTTCTATGCCCTCTGGCTCGGTCTCGGCTATAGACCTTTCAGTCTGCTCTCCGTCTCTTCTACCCCAGCTCAGCTGGCGCACTCTTGACGACCTTCATGGGAGTGACCATTTTCCCATTGTTATCGGCTCAACCCGGTCGGCGGCGCCGCTGATCCTGCCATCCCGGTGGAACCTCCGGAGGGCCGACTGGGAGGGTTTCCGGGGCGCGTGCGGCCCCTTAAACGTCCCTGCGGAGACCTCGGCAACGGAAGCAGTGAAACGGTTTAATGATATGATCATCTTAGCTGCGAACCAGTTTATCCCGAAGTCCTCCGGTAAACCTAAACGGATTCCTGTTCCTTGGTGGAATCGTGAGTGCCGGCAAGCGATTTTAAATAAGAAACGGGCTTTTAGGGTTCTTAAAAAACACACAACAACGCACAACATAATGGTATTTAGGCGCGCGAGAGCACTGGCTCGTCGTACCGTCCTTAACTCCAAAAAAGAGGTGGTGGGTGGCATACATAAACACAATAAACCGTTTCACCCCATCTACACAGGTCTGGAACCGTGTTCAGTGCATTCAGGGTAAACGGCGGTCTGCACCCACACCAGTCCTCACTTCGAATGGCGAGAAAATCACCGACCCGCAGTGTGTAGCTGACCTCATGGCTGAGGCATTTAAAGATCGATGCAGCAATTCTTCGCAAAACCCAAATTTTTTAAGACACAGACAAATTGAGGAGCTCAGGCAGATCAACTTCGGTAATGACAATTCAGCGTCGTACAACTCTCCTTTCTCCATGGAAGAGATGGAAGCGGCTCTAAAGACCCTCAAGAGAGTGTCCCCTGGCAGTGATTATACACCTCCCCGAACACTCACTCTCTTCACTGCTTGACATTTTCAATGATATTTGGAAAAGAAATGACTTTCCGGAACAGTGGCGTGAATCGATCATTGTACCTATCCAGAAACCTGGGAGACCGGGAGACTCGCCTGATGATTATCGCCCCATCTCGCTAACATCAAGTGTCTGCAAGCTGTTTGAAAGAATGATTGGCGTACGCCTCATGTGGTTTCTAGAAACCAATTGCCTTTTGTCTAGTGCACAGTGCGGTTTTCGCCGAGGCAGAAGCACGCTCGATCACCTTATCAGACTCGACGCAGCCGTTAGGGAAGGTTTTACCAATAAACAACACACAATCGCAGTATTTTTTGACGTGGAGCGCGCGTATGATTTAACGTGGAGGTATGGGATTCTAAAAAACTCTTTGGCATGGGAGTGCGAGGCCACATGGGCTGGTTCCTGCACAACTTTCTGAGGAACAGGCGGTTCAGATTTCGTATTCAGCATCGTCTGTCAAAGCAGCACACACAAGAAAACGGCACGGCACAGGGGAGCGTTTTGTCAGTAGCATTGTTTGCCGTTATGATAAACGACATAGGTGATACTCTACCGGCCAATATCTCCCGTGCTATATTTGTGGATGACTTTGCTATATGGGTCACAACATCCTCCACTTGCACGGCGCAAAGACAGCTGCAGCTTTGCCTTGACCGGCTGCAGCGATGGAGCGATAAAAATGGATTATCATTCTCGACAACTAAAACTAAATGTATGCATTTCTGCAGCCGACGGAGAGCATGTGAAAATCCTGTTCTGGAAATAGGTGGCCAGGAGATAAGGGTAGTAGACCAGACCCGCTTCCTTGGTCTGATACTCGACCGCAAACTTACATATGTTCCACACTTCAGGGAGCTAAGGGAAAGATGTTTTAGCTGCCTAAACATTCTCAAAGTTCTAACCCGCATGACATATGGCTCCGATAGGAAAACCCTCTTAATGCTGTACCGATCCTTGATTAGATCCAAACTAGAATATGGCAGTGTGGTGTATGATGCTGCAACCGAAACATCGAAGCGAATATTGGTCGTAGTCCAAAACCAGGCTCTCAGAATCATAAGTGGGGCATTCCGCACTTCACCTGTTTCAAGCCTTCTTACAGATATGAATGAAATGCCGCTGGACTTGCGCCGGAAATATGTTTCATTGCGCTACGTGTTGAAACTGAAACAGGATCCTGATCACCCTACGTACAAAACTTTTTATGAGAATAGTCGCCTAATGCGAATAAATAATGATTCCCGCTCATCTTCTAGACACCCTGGAATCAGAATTCGTGCATGGCTGGACGAGGCGAACATAAACCCAGAGAGTGTCGAGGCCGTGCAGCCGCCAGTGACCGAACCGTGGCGGACTACCAAGGTCGCAATAGACACCCATCTACTGGGTCTGACCAAAGGCCTCTCGCCGGAGGCAACGCGGCAGGTTTTCTTGCAGCACTGCTCCGACATGTACCGAAACCACGCGTCTTTCTATACCGATGGATCAAAGTGTGTTGACGGTACCCCGCAGGGGACCAATTTTCATCTGCCCGACTTGTTGGCACCTGCTGACTGGTCCGGCACATGGATAATTGGGTACGGGATGTGACGACACCCGCGACCCCAGTTGGCAGGATGGGTTTCGCCCCCGCCTTCGGGCGAGAGGCCAAATCGAAACTGTCATCCTCATCCTTTCCTGGCCTTCCTAAATTCAAATCCCACCAACTCCTTGTTCGTTTTCCTCTTGTTTCCTTATTTCCTTGTGTATCCATGCCTTTCCACCCGTATCCTTTCTGTCCACTCCTAAATACCCCTCCTATCCACTGTCTGCGATGTCTGGCCCGGCGTGTCTCCGTGGGTGGCGGGGATGTGTGCACTCTTGCTCGTCTTTAGTGTGGACACCTCGGTCGCGTGCGGTGCGCGGCTGGGCTGGGCAGCGCAGACCGACCCTCTTCCTTTTCCAACCCATAACTTCCCAGTTACCCACTTTTTCCCAGTGTCATGGGCGTCCCCGCACGTGCCTATGATCCCTGGATGGTCTGGGTGTATGTGGGCCTCCGGCTCGTGTGGCTGACGATTGGATCCCTCTAATCGCCGGCCCTGCAAGCCGGGGGCTCGCTTCTCTCGGACCAGCCGGGAATCAGTTGTGACGAGCAGGTGGTAGTCGCCTGCTCCGATGAGGCCGTGTGGGGGCGCCTGTCTTTTTAAGGTGAGCTGCGCACCGACCCGTACCCCGGGATGAAGGAGTCCTGGTAGCTGAGCTGAGGTAGGCGCTGTTATGGTTCGTGTGCCTCTAGCAACACTCTACTTTGGTCTGGATTTCCGCAAGGGCGGGGAACTCTTGAAGGCATCGACAAGAGTAGCAGCATTGTAAAAGTCTGTCGGCCTTTGGTGGGGCTCGGCTGCCCCTCCCTCCTTGGGTGAGGTCCCGACTTCACCCGGGGAGGGAGGGGTGTCCGCGCCCCGCCCGGGGTCGTCCAGGCTAGGTGCAAGGGGGATCGTCGTCGGGGCAGTGGGGGTTTGGTGAGTCTCTCTCCCCCTCTGTAACGGCGGCGTCTCCCCCGTATAGCCAGCCCGTGCGTCGTTTCGCCCTGTAGCACCCTCGTTGGAAGGGGGGCGCACGTTGTTGGCCGAAACAATCACACTCACTTATGGACACTTCTAACCCCACAAACCCTTCTCTTCACCTTCCACCAGAGGGTGACACTTCCCAGCCCCCTAGAGGGGAAGGAACCGCAACCAGTTATGTGAACCCACGAACAACTCGGGAACCACAACCTGAACACCCACAGCCATCATGCCCTCGCGTGATCATGATAAGCGGACAAGATGGCTCACTAGCCAGCTTGTCACCCTTCCAGAGGAAGCAAGCCTGTGACAGACTTGGTAAGGTTTCGCGTTGCGATCGACTCCGAGATGGCACTCTCGAGGTAGAGTTTTCAAACTCTACAGATGCAAAAAGAGCACTGAACGTAGAACAACTTACATACAATAGGCGAGAGGGAGGATTTATGAAAACAATATCAGTGAATGTCACGATTCAGCCCCACCGTACAAAGAACTTCGTAAAGGGAGTAATTAACTGTTACGATCTGAGAGGAGTTTCAGAGGATGAGATTGTAGACGGCCTGAACGAGTTCGGAGTAATTTCTGCCAGAAAGATGAAAGTAAAAGACAAAGGTGAATTTAGGGAAACAAACACAGTTGTTCTCACATTCGACACCACAGACTTACCAGAACACATCTTTGTAGGCTATGAGAAAGTCCGCGTCCGCGCTTTCGTGCCCAGCCCCATGCGCTGTTACCGATGCCACCGGTACGGTCACACTTCGACCTCATGTAAAGGCAAGGCACGATGTGGCAGGTGCGGTTCAGAGCAACACGAGAAGAGCGAATGTTCAAAAACACGCCCAAAATGTGTCAACTGTGGTGAAGAACACGAAGTGACAGACCGAGAATGTAAAGCCCTAAAGAAAGAAAAAGAAATAATGTCTCTCATGGTTTCGAGGCGTATCTCGTTCCGAGCGGCTAAGGAGGCCTACGAGGCCGCCCACCCGCAAAGAACATATGCCCAGACTGCTTCCCGGGGCGCCTCTGCTCCCGTTCAGATGACGGCTGAAGATCTCCTTCGCTCGTTGACTGTGACCGACTTTGTCCGCGTAGCGAGAAAGCTGGGGCTGGTGTTTTCACACCAGCCTGCCGCCCCGGTGTCTCAACCGGAGGCGGCTCCCCGCCACCCCCTACCACGGGTGGGGCGGACAGACGGGAGCAAGGACTTGCTCCTGTCCCTGATGTCCCGCCTGCAGACGGCGGTGACCCGGGGAGCAATACCCCTCTCCTATCCGAGCCTTCGGCGGAGGCGGGAGAGTGGACGTTGGTGGGTCCGAGGGGTAGGCCCTCCCCCTCCGGATCCCGCGGCCCAAGATCGCCGGTTATACCGCCAAAAGGCGCTGCGGATCCCATGCCACCACCTCACCGGCCTGCTCCGGCACCGTCTGTCTCATCGGTGGCGGCTGTCCGGAAAACGTTCGAGGTTGCGCCCAAAGTGACCGAGGGGAACCGTGGTAGATCCCCCACAAAACGTCCGGCTGCCGGAACTCCCCCTGGCCAGCCGCAGTCATCTCGTGCGCGTGCAGCCTCTGCCGAAGCTGGCAGATTTCCTCCTTCCAATCGCCTAAAGCAGGGAGGACCACCGGGAGGATTTCGAGGGAGAACCCACGGGATCAGCAACCCGCGGAAGTAACCCCTCTCTCTAGCTCGCAGTAGACCAGGCAGGCCCATTTGCCGTCGCCCTTTTTACTTAAATGACAAATATTTTACAATGGAACTGTCGAGGCCTTCGTTCAAACTTCTCGGACCTGCAAAACGTTTTATCTGCTTACAATCCGTCTGTTGTGTGCCTCCAGGAGACAAAGTTGCGCCCAGGTGGTAACTTTTCAATTCGACAATATAGTATATTCCGAAAAGACGTATTTAGTACCACAATAGCATACGGTGGAGTGATGTTAGCTGTCCACACATCCATACCATGTCATCAAATCACTTTAAGAAGTACTCTGCAGGCTGTAGCAGCCCGGGCCGACTTGGGTTTTATGAAGCTGACCGTTTGTTCCATTTATTTACCACCAGGAGGCAACACAGACATCAGCAGTTTAAACAACCTTGCTGATCAGCTCCCAACTCCTTACATGCTATTGGGTGACTTCAACGCCCACAACGCCGCATGGGGAGAGACTGGAGGCCGTACGTGTGCCCGAGGTCGAACACTTGAACGCTTCCTCCACCTAAACTCTTTATGCCTTTTGAACTCCGGCAGCCCCACCCACGTATCTCTTCCATCCGGAAATCATTCTGCTATAGATCTTTCAATTTGCACACCGTCTCTCCTAGCCCAGCTCCGATGGGAACCTCTAGATGACCCGCACGGTAGCGACCACTTCCCCTATTATCATCTCCCAAACCCGGACATCCATCCGCGGAACAAATATTCCACGATGGAACACGCGGCGCGCGGACTGGACTGGTTTTGAGAGTGCGTGCAATCTGGTAGACCATTCTCCGGAGACCTCGGCAACCGACTGCATAAGGGACTTTAACAACATGATCCTGGAGGCTGCAATGATCTTTATACCCATGACCTCTGGCAAACTCAAGCGAACGCCTGTTCCGTGGTGGAACCCTGAGTGCAAGCAGGCTATTTTAAGTAGGAAGCGGGCTTTTAGAGCTTTTGGGAGGAGTACGACAACCACGACCCTAGTAGCGTTTAAGCGTGCCCGAGCACTCGCCCGCCGCATTGTGTTAAATGCGAAGCGGAGGTGGTGGGTGGAGTTTGTCTGTACTGTGAATAGATTCACGCCAATTACACAGGTTTGGACCAGAGTCAAACAACTCCAGGGTAGATCACAATATACATCCACACCCGTATTAGACGATAACGGCATCAAAATAACTGACACAAAAGAAGTATCGAACCGTATGGCGGCAGCCTTTAGTATGCGATGTAGCTCCCACGTCCAGGATGCTAGCTTCAGGCGTCTGCGCGAACGAGCAGAGCAAACAATTGTTAACTTCGGAAATAACCATTCTGCCTCATATAATGTTCCATTTACAATGCTTGAACTGAAAGGAGCACTTCGTTCTGTTAGGCCAGTTTCGCCTGGGCCTGACACTATTCGAAATGAAATGCTTTCCCATCTTCCTGACAGCTCATTGGCATCTCTACTTCAGATCTTTAACTGAATCTGGGTAGAGCATGATTTCCCCGAGCAGTGGCGAGACGCGGTTGTTGTTCCTATACTGAAGCCTGGTAAGGAAGGTAGCTCACCTGGGGACTACCGCCCAATTTCACTGACCTCTTGCGTCTGCAAGCTGCTGGAGAAGATGGTTAACGTCCGCCTCATGTCGTTTTTGGAGACCAATAATCTATTTTCAAACATTCAATGTGGATTCCGGAGGGGTCGAAGCACCATTGACCACCTTTTCGCTCTAGACTTGTCTATCCGGAAAGGCTTCAGCAGAAAGCAGCACACAATTGCCGTCTTTTTTGACATTGAGCGAGCTTTCGACCTCACCTGGAGGCACGGTATCCTGCAGAAGGCCTTCGATCTAGGTGTGCGAGGTCACCTGGGATGGTTTCTGTCCAACTTTCTTAGGAACAGACGATTTCGATACC
Organism: Lepas anatifera; assembly: GCA_034440635.1. Taxonomy (NCBI): domain Eukaryota; kingdom Metazoa; phylum Arthropoda; class Thecostraca; family Lepadidae; genus Lepas; species Lepas anatifera. Next base: position 57,732 of record JAOTON010001869.1, on the reverse strand, counting down.
GCGTTGGCACATCAGAATCTGATGAATACACGCAAGAAAATGGAACACCGCAAGGCAGCGTCCTCTCTGTTGCACTGTTCGCAATCGCTATCAACGACATAGCAGATGGTATCCCTCCGAATATAAAAACAGCCCTCTTTGTCGATGATTTTACTATTTGGGTCACGACATCATCCACACCATCGGCCGTGAGGCAGTTGCAGATTGCCCTGGATAAATTGGAGCGATGGAGCGGACAGAATGGTTTGAAGTTCTCAATGCAAAAAACAAAATGTGTACATTTTTGTCGTAAACGAAACGATTGCACTGACCCTGTCCTAACAATGTATAAACAAGCCATAGCTGTAGTAGAACAAACCCGCTTTCTCGGTGTAATCATTGATAGGAAATTAACATACGTACCACATTTCAAGGATCTAAGGGATAGATGTTTCAAAGCTCTAAATATCTTTAAAGTTCTAACCAAGCTCAAGTGTGGCGCGGACCAGAAAACCCTCCTTATGTTATATAGATCTTTGGTCCGATCTAAAATAGAATATGGTTCCATAGCATATGATGCCGCCACGGAAAGCTCTAAACGCATGCTGGACACAGTTCATTATCACGCCATCAGGATAATAATTGGTGCTTTTCGCACATCTCCCACCTCCAGTATGCTCGTGGAGGCAAGTGAGATGCCGTTGGACCTAAGGCGCAGAATGCACGGCATGCAGTATGCCCTAAAACTTTTTCAGTTCCCAAATCATCCAACCTTCCGAAGGCTGTTCTCAGATGAACAACGGCGTCAAATTGAACACTCTCCTCAATATGCCCGGCACGCAGATTACAGGATAGCTAGTTGGCTTGATGACGCCCAAGTTAACTTGGAACAGGTGGAACTTTTTCAGGCCCCGTCCATCGAACCTTGGATGGTAGCCGAGCCAACGATAGACACAAGCCTGGTCTCAAAAACCAGATATTTGACTCCGGTAGCCTCACAACAGGTTTTTCTGGAGCACTGTCAGACTTCTTATCCAAACCACAGGCTCTTTTATACGGATGGATCTAAGGGTCAGGATGGTGTCGGATGTGCCTTTGTAAGTGATGATGTTGCAAGATGTTTCACTCTACCGTCCGCTGCTTCGGTTTTCACTGCGGAGTTATACGCCATTCTACGCTGCCTGGACGCCATTCTTTTATCGAGACAGCTCCGATGTGTTATATTCACTGACTCTCTATCTTCGCTACAGGCCCTCGAGTGTTTCGGAACTAAGTCATCATCATTTTATTTAGATGAAATCAGACACAGACTTCACCGAACGCATGTCAAGAAAAAGAAGTTATACTAGCCTGGGTCCCCAGTCATTCAGGTATCGTTGGAAACGAGCGCGCCGATCTCGCTGCAAAGCAGGCAGCACAGGGCACCGTACCATCGGGCCTTCGGATCCCGTGCTCTGATTGGTTCCCACATATTCGAAAACACGTGACTAAATTATGGCAGGACAGGTGGGATACGGACCCAAAGGGTCAAAGGCTTCGGGCCCTGAAACCGCTGATCGTTAAGCGCTTTTCAGGTTCTGCGAGTTCAAGGAGGGAGGAGGTGATCCTCTCTAGGCTCCGCATTGGTCACACCCACACAACACATTCCTTTTTACTTTGTAGAGATGTCCCGCCGGAGTGTACTCGCTGTGGGGAGCGCCTGTCTGTGCGCCATGTTCTCGTGGATTGTCGAGATTTTCAGGTTGAGAGACAGCGATACTTCCACGGGTCGCCCTCAATGGATTCGCTGCTTGGAGAGCATCCAACTGTGGACTTCACGGCCATTGCTGCTTTTTTAAAGAGTGTCTCATTTAATGTCATTTACTCACCATCCTAGGACGTAATCACCAGTCTTTTTCACTCTTTGACTAGTTGAAGCACGTGCGGTGTATTCACATTTTACCCTTGACACACCTTAAGCCCCTGAGATGTTGAAACTCTTTTATATATATATATATGTATGTGTATATATATATATATATATATATATATATATATGTGTGTATATATATATATATATATATATATATATATATATATATCTCTCTCTCTTGTCTAGCGTTATGGGCGCCACATGACCCTTGTTGTCGGCGCGCCCTAAAACAACAATGATGATGATGATGTGTTGACGGTACCGGATGCGCATTTGTTGGAAATGGGATTGAACGTCGCTATGCCCTGCCACCAGTAGCTTCGGTTTTTACAGCGGAACTATACGCGATTTTTCGCTGCCTAGGTCAGGCTTTACGGTCAAGAAGGGACCGGTTGGTGATTTTTAGCGACTCACTCTCGTCACTACAATCACTTCAACTGTCTAACCACAACCCATCGAACTCATATATTTTACCTCTTATCAGACACAAAATACACCAGGCTGCGAGCCGAGGTCAATCCGTGACTCTTGCCTGGGTGCCTAGTCACTGCGGCATCAGAGGAAATGAGCTAGCAGACAGAGCAGCTAAAGAAGCAGCAAGCAGTGATCCTCCTCCCGGAATTCGTGTTCCATACTTTGATTTATTCCCATGTATAAGAAAGTACCTTTTCGAAATCTGGCAGCAGCGATAGGACGCTGACACCAAAGGTGGCAAGCTAAGGGAACTGAAGCCCCAGATAGGACCCTGGTTATCTAGCAATGCCAACAGCAGAAAACACGAAGTACTTATGTCGAGACTTAGAATGGGGCACACCTACGCCACTCACTCCTACCTCCTGACTGGCGACCGCCCACCGGAATGTCCACGCTGCGGCGAAAGACTGACGGTGAGGCACGTCCTGGTCGAGTGCCGTGACTTTGAGCTGGAGAGGAGGCGCCATCTGCCCGGCTCGCCGTCGCTGCAGTCACTTCTCGGGGAATCTCCTTCTGTCAGATGTTCAGACCTAGAAGAGTATCTCAGGAGAATTAACTTCAAGGTGATATACTCTCCTACATAGTGACGTTTACCTAGTGTGTTTCTTTTCAGTGAAGTGACCTTATATAGCAGTGACTTGGTTGTTTCATTTCTGTGACAGACTGCAGCCTCCTTCCCGATTTTCTGTATCCAGCGAGTAAACGCGTGTGTATATTTTACTGATTTGATCTCCTTGAAGGGATTGTGAAGTTTTTTTTCTAGAAATATTTGACCCTTAAATTGTTATGGGCACCATATGACCTGGGCTGTCGGTGCGCCCCAAAACCCCAAACATGATGATGCGGAGGGGGTTAGAGTTGTTTTTTGGGCTTCATTCGATTCCTCTAAGGTGAATGAAAGGGGAGTATGACATGGCGATACTACGCCAAAATGTAAAAATCAGAAAAAAATCGAAAAGATCTGACACAACGAAGTCAATGTGCATACCAGTATGCATTGCTCATCTGTATGTACTAATGTATCAAACTGAAATATTTATCACAATTTCCTGCAAAGTCCCAAGTCTGAAAACCTGCTTTAGCAATTCCAGATGACCTTTCGGAGGTCACTGGTCCACAAGAGCGTAACTACCATTGGTACTCCCGGTGCTAGAGCACCAGCAGGTTTTGGGTGGGGCCCCCTCGACGGCCTATAGTGAATGGACGGAACTGTGCACCATCTGGCCTGCTTCTTCAGGGCTGTACTTTACGCACGCATTTTCTTTGACGTCGAGTTTCGTAGATTGAAATGAATTGGGGCCCCCGGCAGCTGGATCCCCTAGGTAAAATGGACCTCCATTGGCAGTGGGTCCCTTAGATACAACCGGTCCCTGACGTTGGGGCCTCCGTGAGCAGGAGACCTCCAGAACCTGGGGTCCGTGGGGAAAGTGGACCCCCAGAACCTGGGTCCCTAGGAAAAGTGGACTCCCATTGGCAGTGGGTCCCTTAGATACAACCGGCCCCACACAGAAAGAAATTTTTACAAGGGCAAACCTTGTCAGACCCTTGTTTACATGGAAAATTACTAGGGTAAAACGCAAAGCTTGTACGTTCAAAATCCGTGCCACGAAAACAAGGGAAATACAAGGAAAAAACCATGTAGAACAATGGTAGAACCACAGTACGACAAGGGTTGCTAGAAGACGTTGTACAAACCTTGTAACTTAACTATGGTTAACCTACATGGCAAGGACAATGGCTGACAACGTCCCCACAAGCCCTCTACTAGGTCATGATTACCCCATAACAAGGGTAGAGCAAAGCCTTGTGTCCGCCTTGTACGCAACCGCAGCCTTCCTACAAGAGCGTGACGAGATTAGAACCTTGCTTACACAACCGCTTTACCAGTGCGTAACGGGGAGGGAACAAGGGGTGTTGCAAGGCTGCTTACAAGGGAAAACGAGACTCGGATTACGTCTTTACAACAGCGGCAGATCCAGGACTTCATTTCGGGGGGAAGCTTGGGTACTCACGCCTCCCCGCCATAGTGTCTGGACAGCATCCGACTACGCATTTACTTTAGGCACTCTGACATTTCATGGTGTGGAAGGGGGCTTGAGCCCTCTTAGCCCCTCCCCTTGTACCTACCTCTGCTTCAAAAGGAACTTTTCAGTCTCTATGCGAAAGCTAAAGCGTTTTCTGGCCCCAAATGCAACCGGAAGACCATCGGTAGAAAAAGGGTAAGCATTGAGCCACCTCTCAAGCAAGAAAATAACCCGCACGTTGTCTTACCCATATCGGCAAAACACAGCATCACTCATCAGGCGCCGATCCATCTGAAGACACCAACAAGATCATATTGGAACTCAACTCACCCTATTTTTCAAACGGGCCCATAAGGCAAACACAATTAGATTCTACCCACTGCAGGTACTTAAGCCATATGATCAAATAGTCTGTGCTCGTTTGACACGAAAATATGAGCCTTAATACCAATATGGCATACATGTCTGAAGTAACCACATACCTACTTACCTGGACCTGGATTGACCATTCCAAAATGCCTCACTTTTCAACTATTGGAACAGAGAACAATACTTTCCACTCGCAGATCGCTGACAAATATTCCAGACAGCTTCTAAAGTTCCACGATCGATTAAAATAAGTAATAATAATAAATAACTATTATTTTGCAATGTTAAAACTTCTAGAAACACAATTTTAAGCTTGTACCTTGTAATAAATTCTTTCTGTGCAGACGTTGGGGCCTCCGTGAGCAGGGGACCTCCAGAGCCTGGGGTCCGTAGGGAAAGTGGACCCCCAGAACCTGGGTCCCTAAGAAAAGTGGACCCCCATTGGCAGTGGGTCCCCTAGATATAGCCGGCCCCAGACGTCGGGGCCTCCGTGAGCAGGGGGACCCCAGCAGCTGGGGTCCGTAGGAAAAGTGGACCCCATTGGCAGTGGGCCCCTAGACACAGCCGGCCTCAGACGCTGGGGCCCCCGTGAGCAGGGAATCTTAGGAGCAGGAAACCCCCTGGTGCAGGGACCCCAGGAGTGGCCTTCAGGGGCGGAGGGCCTTAGGAGGTAGGGGGCCACAGGAACAAGGGCTTTCTAGTTACTGTTGGCCCTTGGATTTTTCTAAGAAGATGGCCGAGGATGGGGCAAAAACAACTCTGGAACCGAACACCTCGGAAAATATAAATATCTGGTTTTGCACTGGATTCCTAAAGTTTTGATAGGCAACTTTCACGGATCTTTGTAAATAAAGCTTGTTTCGATTTAACGTAGAAGCCTCACATATGCGATGTTTCAGAAAGCAACGTACTTAGCTGCAGCTATACAAAAAATCATTAAGCAGTTAGTTCTTTCGAAATACATTTCTGCCGCAATTATCATGTATAGAATGAGGAGTTATATAAATTAATAGACCTTGGGGACCTTTAAAAAACCGCCACGTCTAAATTGTATTCCTCCCCCTCCTCCCCCCCAAGTGTGGTGTCGATCCCTCAAGAAAATACAAAGGCTAGCTCAAGAAATGCCCCCCCCACCGATTTGTCCTAAAGAAATGCCCTGAGTTACAAAACTTTGAAGTACCCACTCGTCAACTACCCTGGGATTGCATAGCTATCACTCAATGAAAAGTTCACGACAGCCCATGACTTCCACCCCCTCCCCCTTCCCTTTGTCAGAAAACGTCAGAAAAACCCGGATCCCCTCTCCCGTTCGTCAGAAAAATTCAGAAAATGCCAGACCCCCTCCACCCTTCGGTGGCTGATGTCATACGTGAACAGCCCCTTATCGAGTAGAGTGAATGTAAGGAAGGTTTCTGTTAAAAGACTGAGTGAAATTGATGTGTATACCTGTGGTGACAGGCACAGGTCTTTGTGACCTTTTCGTGATGCAAATTTGGCATACAGTAGCTAATTACAGTACCTACAATGTCTAATTTCGAACTCGTACACTTCCACTACAAAAACTGCTACTGCTAAAACCATCGCTTTCAATGAGAATGACGTCGCAGTGCATGATTAATATAATTACAGCATTTTACTTCGCCTTTATGGAACAAGGGGCGGACCTGCGTCTTATTTGATGAATGTAGTCGGATATTCATAGATAAAATCGTTATTTGTCACTTTTGCCTGCATTTTGAGAATGAAATGATGGCCGAGCCGATCTCTCAGCCCAAAATTACCGTGTGGCCATCATGTTTGTAAACACAGGATGAACTGATGAGTTAATCACCCATTTGAGCGCCACCTGACCCGTAGTGCGCAGCCGTTGCGGGAAGCTGGCATGAACATTTAGCGGAACTGAAATCGGGGAGGAGTGTCTCTTGGTGCCCCGGTTGCAGACACGGCTTTTCATGATGTAGGCATGCATGTCAAAATTCCCTGGAATTAATTTTACCTTAAAGTACGCATTCGCTACAAACAAAGATATTTTGATAAAAGCTGTCAACAATGTATCCGTATTTCCGGGCTCCCTTGCCTAAATGTAGGCGAAGATGGTCATTATGCGCCCCCTTAAGGAAAATCGTCTGCCCAAAATTATGGAGTTGACTTTGGTACTACTTCTAACCTGAAAAATATTGTGTGATCAATTTGCTTTTATTTTGCACGGCCACAACGTTTTTCCATGGCCACAACCCTAATTTCAGGCCATGGCCTTCTCTGTGGTGGCAGGTGGTGGTTCCAAGCTGGTCTGTCGCTGTCGAAGAACGGCCACTATCCTGGGCCGAGCGGTCCAGAAACACCGACCCGTCAGCAAGATCAAGGAATTGAAGCGTGGGGTGTCACGTTAATCGCGACTTAGCTGTATCGGCATCGCCCATCGGTGGCAAACGAGTAGCAGTGGGGATAACAAGCACTACTAGGGAAATTACATCTACCATAATCGACGGCATTTGATATAACGTAGTCAGCTCATATTTGCCAACGACTTTCATTGCGAATGGGATTTAGAAGGTCTCTGTGAGCTGCATTCTTGACTCAGGCCGCACGCTTCAAACTCCGGCTAGATATTTTGCATGGGAAGTCATCTTGGGGAGCTCATGTGGCGGGGTGGCGACGTCATCGTCCGTTGAAGTGATCAACAAGTACGGAACAACACCGCAAGTCTTCCGTGCACCCATGGCACAAACCCGCAGTTTTCGTGCCGACCTCAACTCATTCAGTTGTAGAAAATGCGGGGCCGCATTTGCCTCAAAGGCAAGGTTAAGTGCGCACACAAATGACAAGCACACTAGCTCCGGCCTGCACACTTGTTCCATCTGTGATAAAGTATATTCGTCGGAGAGGAGCCTGAAGCAACACAAATCGACAGTGCATGATGGCCTTAAACCATACACGTGTGACGTCTGTAACAAAACATATGCCCAGGCTGGAGGTCTGAATCTACACAAGCGCAGAGTACATGAAGGCCATAAACCATTCTCTTGTGACATATGTAGCAAGACGTTCACTGCTAAGGAATGCATGTTGCGACACAAAGATAGCATTCACGCCGGGCTCACGCCATACAGCTGCGACATTTGTGGTAAAGGTTTCACACGGGCTTCTGGTGTGAAATTGCACGTGGATATCGTTCACCTCGCCCTCAGGCCACACAGCTGTGATGTATGCGGCAAGGCATTTCAAAGTCGGTCGAATTTGGTGAAACACGAAAACGCGGTACATGCCGGTATCAAGAAACACAGTTGTGATGTATGTGGCAAGGCGTTTGCTTTGAGTGCGTCTGTGAGGAACCACAAAAACACCGTGCATTATGGTCTTAAGCCGTATGTATGTGACGTGTGCAACAAAGCGTTCTCCAGTCGGGGTAATTTGCATGCACACAAAACTGGAGTTCATTCCGGCCTCAAAACGCACGGCTGTGACGTCTGTGGGAAGGCGTTTCCCACGCAGTCTCGATTGAATACACACAAAAGTGTGCACAATAATTTGGAAACGTACAGCTGTGACACGTGTGGCATGACATTCAAAAGACGGCAAAATTTAAATAAACATGTCGCTCGCAGGCATGCCAAAACCAGACCCTACCCATGTGATGTGTGTGAGATGGCGTGCATGACTCCGTCGGAATTAGCGCAACACAAAAATGGTGTTCATGCCGGCCTCAAACCATACAGCTGTGACGTTTGCGGTAAGTCGTTTGGTACCCAGTCGTATTTGAACAGACACAATGATGTCGCTCATGAGGGAGTGAGGCACAGCTGCGACATATGTCACAAGACATTCACTACGTGGGCCTATGTTAAGCTACACAAGAAACGCGTGCACGATGGTATAAAGCCGCACAGCTGTGACATCTGCGGAAAGGAGTTTCAAACGCCAGAATATGTTCGGAAACACAAAGATCTTGTGCATGGTGGTCTCAGACCATACAACTGCGACATATGCTTAAAATCGTATTCCACGCAGACCTATGTGCGTCTACACAAAAGAAGCGTCCACGCGGGTCTTAGGCCGCATAAGTGTGACGCATGTGACAACGTGTTTACTACGGCGGCAACTTTGCGGCGACATAAAATAGCTGTACATGATGGCCTTAAGCCATACTCTTGTGACGTCTGTGATAAAACATTTGGAACTCGGGAAAATGTGATGAGACACAAAAAGTATGTGCATGACGGTCTCAAGCCCCATAAATGTGACATCTGTGAGAAGGCATTTGGCACAAAAAAGCATGTTGCGCCAGCACATTATTAGCGTGCATCTCGACAGTAGGCCTCACAAATGTGACGTCTGTGACAAGGCCTACAATACCCGGGATCGTATGTTGAAGCACAAAAGTTCTGCGCATGGTCACGTCAGCCCACATGTCTGTGACTTCTGCGACAGGGAGTTCTGCACGACGCAAACCTTGGCGAGACACAAAGAGTCTGCGCACGACCGTACTGGACGTTACAGGTGTGCCGAATGCGGTGGGACCTTCGCCACGCCGAGAGATTTAACGCGACACAAAGAGGCTGGACATGGCTAGAGTGGTAGATCATACACTTTAGTCAGCTGAAGTGCTGTCATAGCTTTCTGCTGCGTCTTGCCACGATGCTCATTCCTTCCACTGTTGAAAATCAATCTCCGATGATTAGCTGGTGGAACAATCGGCAGGGATCACTCAGAGACGCTCTGTTTGCTTGTCCAATCAGAAGCCGTTTAAGTTTGCTGTCTTCGAAGCACCTAGAGCCTGTGTAAATATCACCGAGACACCATTTTTCATACTGTGCGGAAAGACGTGAAATGAGCTCAAATGCGGAAGTGGGCTTAAATGTTATAATGTGTGATGCTCTCGTTGTCAACTCTGCTAGGTGCTTTTGGGACCTATGTCACCGAGGCGTGAAGGAGGAGCTGTATGAGTGATGGATTCACGAGCGTTGAGTGTTTTTTTGTCTGTACTTCACAGTTCCTCTTGTGTTATGTTGCAGTGTTGGACTGGTTGTACAGTGCTGGTAATGGAGGGCTGTCAAACAGCAGTGAGAAAGTGATGAACGCCTGTTGCAAGTCAACAATTCGCCAACACGCACAAGAGACATACAGCTCAGTGGTTAAAGGGAATGTGGCACCTTCACAACGTGATTTTAACTGAGATAGGCAAGTTGTAAAGCAGGTCGGAAAACCCGGTACTCCATATTTCATTTGACTTGGAACTCGATATTTCCGTAGAAAAAAGCTAAAACCTACCTGACACCAGCCCCCCTCAGCCCCCGTCGCCGGCGGCCATTGTTGTGAGCTACTGGTGTGACGACATACACTGATGTCACGATGAGCATCAGCCAATCGAAGCCCTTGAAGCGTTTCAAGTATGGTAGTGGTTGCCAGATCGTGACATCATCCACAGTCTGATATTTAGTTCTTTTTCTAGAGGAGTATTTTTAAAAACCAAATATTGAGCTTATTGTACTTTTTTCAGAGAAATCATGAGTGGTTTCATTATTTTTTACTAAAGTACGCCTAATTACACTAAATTCCAGGATTCCACCAAGGTGCCACATTCCCTTTAAAACAAGGGAATAGCGTGTAGTGGGATCGGACTGGTTGAATGATTTTTTTTCAAATCACGTTTCACTTTTGTGACGTTTTTCCCATACTGCATGTCGTAGACAAAGTGTAATATATTAAGCAAGCTCTATTGGCTGTAGATGGAAATACCGGGCGTAGACTGAAAAAATGGGGCTGTTAATGGGGGAGGGGGATGAGCGATGGCGGGGATAAGCTAACTGAACGGGTGAGCGTCAAAGGGACGGTGGGCCTGACTGAGAGTGACCGGTTGTGGCGAGGGACAGTTGTCCGGCTAAAAGGAATGAAGCACCTTCATAATGAGCTTTGAACTAATATAGCCATGTGATAGGCCCGCAGGTAACCAATTTCAACGTAACGAAATCGCCCGACAGGTGGTGATTGGGCACGATATGTGGCGACCATTGTTGGATCTAATCACTAGGTCTGGGCGGGGGGGGGGGCAAACAAAGAAAAAAATACGCAGCGAACATTTTGCCATGACTTAACTAGACGGTACGTTTCGCGATAAACCCAAAACTCGACGAGAAAAAAATGTCGCGGGGCGAAATATTTCGTCACAAAAGATTTGTTCTTGCTCTCCATGGCCCAATATTTACATTGAAGTAGACTGGCTCTGTTCCAAGTTGAAGAGTTGAAGCACCAAAACGTTGCTTTCAAACTAAAAATGAGTCGGGGCAAAAAGTAGGTCAACAGCTTTGGGGGCCGGGGAGGCAAAACATAGTTTTGCCCCGAACTTTTCGTTTGGAGGAAGGGGCAGTGTGAATCCCTGCTTGATCCCCGTTTGGTCCGGGTACTTGTAAGCCCGTGGCCCGTGTAATCGGCGCGGCGGTTGGATCTCTAACCGCCGGCCCGACGGGTTGGTGGCCTGCTTCGTCCGGACCGACCGGGGATAAGTTGTGACGAGCAGGTAGTAGCCGCCTGCTCTAATTGCACCGTGACGGGGCGCCAGTCTTTCGGTCAACCGGAAGGGGGGACCTGCCTTTGCCACCTGGATCCGGGAATGATCAGGATACAGGCACTCCACCTCAACCTGATGCGCTTATGTGTTAAATATAGGGGCTCGAACATTGCGAGGGGGCTTGAGCCCCTTACCCCCCCCTTGGATCCTCCACTGCCTGTACCTGCCTATATACCCCAGGGACTGAAGCGCTCGATCTCAGTATTGCTGTATGCATCGAATTCTGGCATCGCTCGGAATGCCGTGTGCTTGCTACTCCCCTTCGCCCGCTACCGCTCCGCCGGAATGTGATGGCCCCTTCCCCGTTGCGCTCGGGCCTGGGTGCCCGTTTTTCGTCACTTGCTTGCCTGTGGTTTTACCACCATGTTTTATCTCATTTCTGCGTGTTTGGTTTTATTTCAAGTGTACAATTTTACGAAAAATAATATACATGTATGGATGAAATAGCCCCCCCTCCTTTCCATTGGAGGTCCTGGATAAGGGAATAATGGGAATACTATGACATTGGCGGATGCAGCAGGGGGGGGCATTCCGGCCATACCCCTCAAAGCGCTGGAGGAGGCCAAGCTATCTTTTGGCCCCCAAAGACCGGATAAATTTGTGAAAGAAGGTGTTTGCCTGTCGAGCAAAAAATATTCGCTCTCCCCAGGAAAGCAACCGTGTACTTGGAGCAGGTGCGTAGCCAGGATTTCGCTCAGGCAGGGGCGGCGCCCCGAAAAGGGCCCCTGCGACAGCGCCAAAAGGGCCCTGATGTATGTATGTATGTATTTTATTTCTTATTCATACACACAAAAGAGCACAACAATGTAAGGCAGGATTGGCGCAGAAGCACAAAGCTTAAGTCGTGGCGCCTCTCCTGCAATTGGGTTTACATGATACTAAACAATATGAGTACCAATATACACAAATACACAAATTACCACTGGAAATACCCGCCGCCTCGGGTCTTTTAAAGTCCCGCGTCACGCGCTCACCCAACGTCAGCCTACACCCGCGCCGCAGCCCGCCCGCCCGCCGCACCCCGAGCTGCCAGGGCCGCCACGATATAATTTTGCACACTGTTGGCCACAGTGTGTAAAAGGGCCCTGCTTGTTACAGAATAGAGTGCTGAAGAGGGCTTAAGAGGGCCCTGTCTGGCGTAAAACGCCAAATTTGGCCACAGAGCATAGTGCGGGCGAGCCGCGCTTCGCGCGGCTCGTGTTCTCAGGGGGCCCTCAGGGAGGGGCGGCTGTCCCTGCCGTCCCCCTTGGCTACGCCCCTGACTTGGAGAGGCAGCTTATACTAGGTCTAGCGAGCACCCAAATTGCACGTCCCATCCCTCCTCCTGCCCTCAGGAAGAGTGGCAGACCTGGTTTTTGCCCCGCAGGGGACCAATTTTCATCTGCCGGACCTGTTGGCACCTGCTGACTGGTCCGGCACATGGATAATTGGGTACGGGATGTGACGACACCCGCGACCCCAGTTGGCAGGATGGTTTTCGCCCCCCGCCTTCGGGCGAGAGGCCAAATCGAAACTGCCATCCTCATCCTTTCCTGGCCTTCCTAAATTCAAATCCCACCAACTCCTTGTTCCTTTTCCTCTTCTTTCCTTATTTCCTTGTGTATCCATGCCTTTCCACCCGTATCCTTTCTGTCCACTCCTAAATACCCCTCCTATCCACTGTCTGCGATGTCTGGCCCGGCGTGTCTCCGTGGGTGGCGGGGATGTGTGCACTCTTGCTCGTCTTTAGTGTGGACACCTCGGTCGCGTGCGGTGCGCGGCTGGGCTGGGCAGCGCAGACCGACCCTCTTCCTTTTCCAACCGATAACTTCCCAGTTACCCACTTTTTCCCAGTGTCATGGGCGTCCCCGCACGTGCCTATGATTCCTGGATGGTCTGGGTGTATGTGGGCCTCCGGCTCGTGTGGCTGACGATTGGATCCCTCTAATCGCCGGCCCTGCAAGCCGGGGGCTCGCTTCTCTCGGACCAGCCGGGAATCAGTTGTGACGAGCAGGTGGTAGTCGCCTGCTCCGATGAGGCCGTGTGGGGGCGCCTGTCTTTTTAAGGTGAGCTGCGCACCGACCCGTACCCCGGGATGAAGGAGTCCTGGTAGCTGAGCTGAGGTAGGCGCTGTTATGGTTCGTGTGCCTCTAGCAACACTCTACTTTGGTCTGGATTTCCGCAAGGGCGGGGAACTCTTGAAGGCATCGACAAGAGTAGCAGCATTGTAAAAGTCTGTCGGCCTTTGGTGGGGCTCGGATGCCCCTCCCTCCTTGGGTGAGGTCCCGACTTCACCCGGGGAGGGAGGGGTGTCCGCGCCCCGCCCGGGGTCGTCCAGGCTAGGTGCAAGGGGGGACCGTCGTCGGGGCAGTGGGGGTTTGGTGAGTCTCTCTCCCCCCTCTGTAACGGCGGCGTCTCCCCCGTATAGCCAGCCCGTGCGTCGTCTCGCCTCGTAGCACCCTCGTCGGAAGGGGGGCGCACGTGGCTGGCTGAAATCAATCATACTCCCATGGACACTACAAACCCCATAAATCCCATTCCTTACCCTCCACAAGAGGAAGACACTTCCCAGCCCCCTAGAGGGGAAGGGACTGAGCTAACACTGACACCTGGTTCGCAAAAACCGATCATTCAGCCCTCATGTCCTCGTGTTTTGGTAATGCGGGGACTGGACTCCTCTCTGGCGGCCTTGTCGCCTTTCAAGCGTAAGGAGGCCCTCGACCACCTTGGAAGGGTTGTTAGGTGCGAGAAGTTACGCGATGGAGCATTAGAGGTCGAATTTGCAAAGACAGAGGACGCCGAGCGAGCACTTTCAGTGTCGGAGCTTAAGTTCACAAGGAAGGAATCTGGTTTGAAAAAGACGTACAAAATCGCCATTTCGGTAGAGGCCCATCGGACGAAGAACTTTAGGAAAGGAGTAGTCAGTAGCCAAGAGCTTAGAGGACTTTCGGAGGACGAGATCTTTGAAGGCTTAGAGGAAGTTGGAGTGGTGGAGGTTCGGAGGATTCGGAGGAGGAGCGGAGAGGTGATGTTGGATACTGATACGGTCATTTTAACTTTTGACACGACAGAACTGCCTGATCATATCTATGTGGGCTACTCGCGGGTTGGCGTTAGGCCTTATGTGCCGTCACCTATGCGGTGCTTCTTGTGCCAGAAGTATGGTCATACTGCCCGCACCTGCAAGGGCAAGCGGGTGTGTGGAAAGTGCGCATCAGACATCCATAGTACCACTGACTGCGACGCTCAAGCATTGAAATGTGCAAATTGTAATGGCTGCCACGAGGTAACTGACCGTTTATGTCCGGAGTTTATCCGTGAAAAAGAAATAATAACCATTAAGACAACAAAACAAATCAGCTTCCGTGAGGCTCGGGAATGTTATGAAGCCTCCCATCCCAAAAAGGGTTATGCCCAGACAGTGGCTGCGGGGGTAGCGGGCCCCCAAGGATGACCGCGGAGGAGGTCATCCGCTCCTAACCGTGGCGGACTTCGTCCGCCTGGCAGGAGGATGGGGCTGGTGTTTTCACGCCAGCCCGCCGCCCCGGCTCCGGAGCCGACGGCGGCACCTCCTCCGCGCGCCCCCTCAGTGGGGGCGGGGAGCGGATCGTCGCCTCCGCTTCTACCTCTCCTCCTTCGGCTCCAGTCGAAGGGGAGGGAAGGGGGTCTGTCCCCGACCCTAGGCACCGGCCGGCTCCTGGCGCTGGTGACTCTGCACCAGTGCCTGGTGCATCTCCCGGCGGACCCCCGCCGGATTCAGAGGGGTGGGTGGTGGTTGGACGAGGGGGCAGAGCCTCTCCCGCGGGGGGCCGTCGCCCGCGGTCCCCTGTCATCCCACCTGACGGTGGCGCCGACTCAGCGCTGCAGCCGCCACACAAACCGGGTGTTGAGACGCTGCACACACAACCTCCCACCCAGAACTCATCGTCTACTGTCGCAGCAATGCGCAAAAATTTTGAGGACGTGCCGCGGAGTAGGTCCCCGACGAAGCGACCAGCCGGGGAGCCCTCTCGGTCAGCCCCAGACCTCACGTGCCCGCGGTAACTCAACCGAAAGCGGACGAGGCCGCGGACCGGTCCGCAACAGGCTCGGCGGTTCCAACGTGGGACCATCCAGAGGCGCATACGGGGGTTCCGGACCCCCGTGGAAGGGTTAAGGTCAGTGACCTGTTAGTTGAAGTTGTCCATTTTTTTTAATAAGCCCGTTTCCTTATCTTAAATGACCTTTTTACAGTGGAACTGTCGAGGCCTTCCTGCGAATTTTATTGACCTGCAGCAGATTTTATCTGATCACACCCCTTCCGTTTTATGCCTCCAGGAGACAAAGTTGTCTCCTGGAGCTGCTTTAATATTCGAAATTATCAGAGTTTTAGAAAAGATATTTTTAGTAATACGATAGCATACGGAGGGGTTATGGTTGCGGTGCACCATGCAACTCCTTGCTACCATGTTCCTTTAATGACGGTGCTGCAGGCGGTAGCTGCCCGGGTAGACCTTGGTTTTACTAAATTGACAGTTTGTTCACTTTATCTCCCACCGGGTGGCAATATAAATTTAAACGATCTCAATTACTTAGTCGACCAATTGCCTACTCCCTTTCTTTTACTTGGGGATTTCAACGCTCATAACCCAGCTTGGGGGACCTACCGGCCGCGCGTGCCCCAGAGGTCGCACGGCTGAGCGCTTCCTCCACCTTAACTCCCTCTGTCTCCTCAACTCAGGTCACTCCACCCACATTACTCTGCCTTCTGGATCCCTTTCCTCTATTGATCTTTCAGTTTGCTCTCCGTCTCTTTTCACCCAGTTCCAATGGAACACCCTTGACGATCCCCACGGAAGCGACCATTTCCCCATCCTTTTATCCCCGGCCGGTCCGCACGTGGCGGGACCTCGCCGGAACCGGTGGAATCACGGGCGTGCGGATTGGGCGGGCTTTGGGGCTGCGTGCGGCATGGTGGAGCCTCCCCCGGAGGCCTCGGCTACCCAAGCTATTGCAAATTTTAATAAGATGATCCTCACTGCCGCGAAACAGTTTATACCTACGACACGTGGTCAGCCAAAGCACGTCCCAGTGCCTTGGTGGTCCCACGAATGTAAAACCGCGATTTTAAAAAGGAAACGGGCTTTTCGTGTATTTAATAGACGTTCCACGGCGGCGAATCACGTAAATTTTAAACGCGCGCGAGCATTTGCACGTCGCGTGGTCCTTGATGCAAAGAGGAGGTGGTGGGTGTCTTATATATGCTGTGTCAATCGTTTTACGCCTTCGACACAAGTGTGGATGCGTATTAGGAGTGTGCAGGAGAAGAGCTGTCCTCCGACCGCACCAGTGCTGGATGTGAACGGGACTAAAATAACAGAGCCCCAGGAGGTGGCCGAGTGTATGGCGAAGTCATTTTTTGAGCGCTGTAATGGCACTATGGAAAACACAACTTTCTCACGAACAAGAGAGGTGGCCGAACGAAAGCCCGTCGACTTTGGCCAAAGCAATACTGCCACGTATAATGAGCCTTTTTCTATGCCCGAACTCAGAGCTGCTCTTTCTAAGGTCAGACCGGTGTCACCCGGCCCGGACAACATTTCAGACACCATGCTCTCTCACTTACCAGACTCATCTATTGTATCCCTGTTGAATATGTTTAATAATATGTGGAGAAATAATGATTTTCCGGACCAATGGCGTGAAGCACATATTATACCTATTCTGAAGCCTGGCAAGTCGGGCCTGTCCCCTAACGATTTCCGTCCAATCTCGTTAACTTCGTGTGTAGGCAAATTGTTCGAAAAAATGGTAAACACGCGTCTGGTGTGGTACTTGGAGTCAAATCAGCTGCTTTGTACTAGTCAGTGTGGTTTCCGCCAGGGCCGCTCCACAGTCGACCACCTTGTGCGACTCGATGCTTCTGTGCGGGAGGGTTTTTTACGGAAGGCCCACACTATAGCTGTGTTCTTTGACGTGGAGCGTGCCTACGATTGTACATGGAGGCATGGTATTCTGCAGAAGCTTTTCGGACTTGGCGTTCGAGGACACATGGGTTGGTTTGTTTCAAACTTTTTGAGAAATAGATATTTTCGGTTTCGTGTAAACTCTTCTTTGTCGAACCGTTATGAACAACGGAACGGCATAGCGCAAGGTTCTGTGAGCTCCATAGCTCTCTTTGCAATCATGATTAATGATATTGCAAATGATCTCCCGACCGGTATAAAGCACGCACTTTTTGTTGATGATTTTGCGATGTGGGTGACAGCATCCACTACTGCTGCTGCGCAGAGGCGGCTTCAACTCGGCCTCGACCGCCTTCAGCAGTGGAGCACACGCAACGGTCTGAAATTCTCAAGTACCAAAACCAAATGTATGCATTTTTGTAACAGACGCAGCGATTGTGAAGACCCGACACTCTTTATCTACGGTAATCAGATTGAAGTTGTAGGTGAAACCAGATTCCTTGGAATAACGCTGGACAAAAAGCTGACATATGTACCGCATATAAAAGAACTGCGTAAGAAGTGTTTCGATTCATTGAATGTTTTCAAGGTGTTGACGAAAATGAGGTATGGCGCTGACAGAAAAATGCTAATCATGTTATATAGGGCGCTCGTCCGCTCCAAGATTGAATACGGGTGTGTTGTCTATGAAGCTGCTTCTCAGTCCGCCAAACAGATGCTCGATGTTGTTCACCACCAAGCGATAAGAATAATTACTGGGGCGTTTCGTACATCTCCAGTAATCAGTATGCTGGTCGACGCTGATGAAATGCCGCTTGAAACCCGCCGAAGAATGATCGCTATGCGTTATGCAATAAAAATTAAACAGTCAGCACAACACCCCACATATCAAACCTTTTTTAGTGACGCCCACCTCCGTCGGATCGATAATGGCTCGCGTGCTTCAGCCCGCCATCCGGGGGTAAGGGTCCGGGCTTGGCTGACAGAGGCTGGTATTGATACAGACCTTGTTGAATCTTATGACGTATCTTCTGTTGAACCGTGGATTGTGTCGGAAGTGAACACAAATACGTACTTACTTGAACAATGCAAGCATATGCCTCCTGAAGCGATGCGCCAGCTATTTATGGATTTTTGCTCTGAATCTTTTGAAAATCACGTTCGCTTTTACACCGACGGCTCGAAAAGTGACAGTGGCACGGGCTGTGCATTTGTTGGTGAAGGTGTCGAGAGAGGTTTTAGCTTGCCGTGCGAGGCATCTGTTTTTACCTCTGAGCTGTTTGCGATCTTTCGTTGTTTGGACCAGGTGTCTAGGTCGAGGGCGAGACAGTTTGTCGTTTTTACTGATTCACTGTCCTCTCTACAGGCTTTGAAGTCTTTTTATTTTTATAACGCATCGTCATCATTTCTCTTGGTCCTCATTAGACAGAAGCTGCACGGTCTAAAGGAAAAGGGGAAAAATGTCGAGATTGTGTGGATCCCAAGCCATTGTGGCATCAGCGGCAATGAACGGGCCGATTCAGCTGCAAAGGCTGCAGTAGAACGTGATGTTCCCCCTGGCCTTCATATTCCATTCTTTGACCTGTATGCTCCTGTTAAGAAGTTTGTAATGAGTAGCTGGCAGCGGCGATGGGACGAGGATCCCAGGGGAGCAAAGTTGAGAAGTGTGAAACCCAAACTAGGGAAATGGCCTTCTAGCAGTGCTAGATCCAGAAAAGAGGAAGTTGTTTTGTCGAGGTTGCGCATTGGCCACACCCACGCTACGCACTCTTTCCGCTTGACTAGAGAGGATCCGCCGCTCTGTCCGCGCTGTGATGACTCACTGAGTGTGAAGCATGTTCTTGTTGACTGCTGCGATTATGAGATTGAGCGGGTTAGGCACTTGGGAGGGTCACCCTCCTTGGAGTCTCTTCTGGGAGAGTTTCCGACCGTTGAGTTATCAAGTATTATATCGTATCTAAGGAGCGTCGATTTTAATGTTATTTACTCGCCAACCTAGGGTGTGATTTGAAACTGTGGTTCTCTATTTTTAATTACATCTTTTTATATTTTTACCTTTGACTCACCTCTAGCCCTGTGAGATGTTGACACTCTTTTGTATATATCTTATTTAGTGTTATGGGCGCCACATGACCTTCGTAGTCGGCGCGCCCTAAACCACCAATTATGATGATGAGACCTGGTTTTGCCCCTCCCTCAAAAAACGAGTATGCGTCCGCCCCTGTACTGTTACAGTGACCTAAATTGAGCTCGTCTGCGGCAAATGCAAAGGGAAGATGAGCAAAGTCTAGAGGAGTTTAAGAAAGTCCATTCTTATTTGCCAGATATTTCAAATGAATGACTAATGTGCCAATCGCGCCAATAATCAAGAGCGGCATTTGTGGCGGGGATTTCCCGCCGTCGTCACTCACTCCTCGGTGTCCGTCGTCGGTCGATTGGTGGTCGTTGACGCCGTCCCCTCTCGATCAAGGTCGGATGGATAGTGATCGATAAAAGAAAGATAGTACTATTTTACTCGAAGAAACAAACCGCATACATTTCCACTCCCTTGAAGGCAGCAAGTTTGCATCATCCAAGTAACCTTCGAATCGTTCCATAGTCCTTGTAAGTCAGTGTTCAAGCTAGGTACAAAGTGTTTCTGGAAAGTAATTGTCATTGCTAATATTGTCATTGTCGAAAATTTCATACTTTGCACACTGGAGTATAACACACACTTCCACGACCTTAATCAGAGTGTAAACAATAACTACCGCATTGACACGTCCGCACGCTCTGGACCAATAATTCAAAAGGAAGTTGCATGATGTTAGGTGAAGAAAATATGGCTAGAAATTAAAAAAAGAGAAATTTGCTAGTTTGATCCACACCTAACCTAACCAAACCTAGATTTTGTATGCTTTCACAATGGTGCCTTACCTCTGGTACAAAGGTACCAGTCATCAGTCAGCTGATGGTTTCTATCAGGGTAGGTTTCTATAAGCTAACTGATGATCAGCTGCCATTGTCTTTCGTCAATTCCTGTGTTTTATTTATTTACAGTGATGGACAGTGCGTGAGCACAACATTCAGGTTAAGTAAGTGTTGAAAATCGGGGCTTGAGTGGGAGTAGCACTACAGGACCTTACTTAATGGAAATAGGGTGTCTTGCTGATTCTGAAAATGTAACATTTCTATGCAAAATATTTCCGGAAAGTGGACGTCTTATTTAAGGTTAGCCAAAATATATATTGCTTATATCTCATTTTCATCCAGACTTGCCAAAATCATTGCTAAAAAAATAAGATTGGGTAGCAAGGTAGGTGGCTTCACACATGTTGCCAATGTGCCAGATAGAGTCACAGCAGGTTAATCTTCATCATAAGTACCACTGGTCAAAAACTCCTATGAATTAAAACTTCCTTCCATAAGAATCACCACAGGCTGATATATATCATAAATGCTCCTGTTCAAAGCTTCCTCCAGTGAAATATTCCGAGTAGTCTAGCTTTGGTGTTGCTGAAACATCATTCAGTGAATTTTTTGTAGTTTCAAAACTTTTTAAGCATTGCTGATTGACACTTTTTCATAAATCTTTGGTATTTTTTATTTAATATATCTACACATGCACAACATAACCAAACCTGACCTTACCTTTTCTCGATTCAGCGAGCTAGCCTGTGGCGCACCTAACCTGCCAGTGGCACTTTTGCCTTTGTCCACTGCCGTGGCTTCGCAGCGTGCCTACCTAACCTACTGACCTAACCTGACCTAAGCTAACCTAACCCATTGGTGGATGCAGGGGGGCCATTCCGGCCATGGCCCCCCAAAGTGCTGGAGGGGGCCAAACTATCTTTTGGCTCCCCAAATTTAGGAGAAATTTTTGAAAAAATGTGTTTACACTAGGTAGGTCTGTAGAGCAAAAACAAAAAATATTCGCCCCCCTGGAAAACAATCATGTACTTGGAGAGGTAGCTTATACTAGGTCTGTCGAGCACTGAAAAAGGTGTTTATACTAGGTCTCTAGAGCAAACACTATATGGCCTTACCAGGTTGGTGCGCCCCTAAGCCCAAATAACTAACTAGAGCAAAAATTCTTCACTCCCCCCCAGGAGGAGAGGCAGACATGGGTTTGGCCCCCCAAAACTCAGGTCTGTGTCTGCCCCTGACCTAACCTAATGTAGAGTTATTATTTCAGTGTGAATTATTTTACTATTTGACTGTTAGGTATCTAGCCTGGCTTGGTGGGTGTGGGCCGCGTGGTCGATGACCGCTAGTGGGACGTGGCAGCAAAGAGTCTGCATAGTTATATAAGCTGCATAATGGTTAGATCGGAGCTCTTTCCTGCCTGTCCCTTCTTCGAGGTAGGTGGCGCTGTGTGCGTGGCTGTGTGTGAGTGTATATAGGTATGTGTGTGTGTGATAGAAGGGTGGTGTGTTATGGTCAGTCATTTTGAATTTGCGGATCGCTAAATTGTTAGTTATTTGCCAATGATTTTGCATTTCCTGATTAGAATTGTCACCAGATCTTTCCATTTTGTGTACAAATTTAACAAATATAGTTTATGTATTCTTACGACACTTTTTGGAAAGGTTAATCGAGAGCCGTCAGGATGAGGCATTCCAAACAGGATCATTCGCGACCACGTTTGAAAGGGAATCTCATGAAGGTCGTTTACGTTTACAGGTGGATTATTTATGTATTGATCATTTGGCAGAATCAATCTAGGGCCAATGTGGGAGCCACCTTCCCTTGGCCGCCACCTGTGTGCCTGGCGGGGATAAAGGGGCAGGGGAGAGACATTATTTCACACAGAACTGTGTCTAAACGTGGTCCAGGGCTGTCAAACCCAGACCCTGTTCAAGTTGTTTGGCAGCATTACGTCATCATGGCTGGAGAGGCACAACAGTTACTATGCAGGGCATTGGAGAAATTGCACTTTTTGAAGCTCTAAATAACCTATTTTAGAACTGTATCAACAAAACTTATATGGTTGAACAGAAAGCTAAAAGATTTTTATTTGTGAAACCATCAGACGTTTTGCAAAAACTCCAGTGAAGAATATTATTTTTTCAAATTTTCCAGAGCGTGTCAAAATAAGGACACGTTAAGCACTAACAGCTGTTTGCAGTCAGACTAATCTCGATTTTGATTGGCTGTTGATTTCTGACCTTTGATTGGCTGTTGGTGGTACCTGCAGCAGAAGACAATAAACACCGGTGATCTCTTGAGCAAAGGTAAACTTATTTCTCTCGGCTATTAAGTGGGCCTGAGTTGATCAAATAAATGCATGCCTTTTCAACAAATTCTTTGAATTGTTATGATTTTTTCATTAGATTTACCTAAAATACGCTGCTCGCCGTTGATATCAAGGTTACTGTCAAATGGGTGAAACAAGTTGATTTCGATTTATACTAGATTGCTGCCAAATACGCCCAAACTTGGTATGTTCCAGCTGATCCTTCCACAAACTTAGTATAATCTCCTAGAACTTAGTAGGAAAGGGTGGTGACGTCATCATGGGAGGACTATATTTAGTAGGAAACTTGGTTGTACCCGTAGTTAAGGTACCCTGGTCAAACCGTTTGGCGAGTGACAGGCGTGAAAAAGGGGGCCGTGTCACTCGCCTGTTGTCTGATGTGGGGACCGGTGATAGGTCTGAAGAGATCTCTAATCCCCTTGCGCCTCGGGGCATCCCGGCTGCACGCTGGTCATCGTTTAGATTTCATGCCTCTTTTACGACCGTCGAGTCGACCCTGACTAGGGCTGCGAGTGGAGCGCTTCGTCGTTATATCGAGACTGGCCAGCGCGGTAGCCGCGAGCGAATACTTTAAATGGAAGGTGGCACCTTCATAACGTGATTTTAACTGAAATAGCCAAGTTGTAAAACAAATCGGAAAACGCGGTACTCAATATATTATTTGTCTTGAAACTCGAGATTTCCGTAGAAAAAAGCTAAAACCTACCGGCAGTGTACCCCTCCTGTAACCCTAGCAGCAGGCCACAGTTATCATGGCTGTTGGTGTGACGACATATAGTGACTTCACAATGAGCATCATAAAATCAAAGCCCTTGAAGCGTTTCAAGTATGGTTGTGGTTGCCAGATCATGACATCATCCACAGGCTGATATTTATTTCTTTTTCTAGAGGAGTATTCTAAAAATCAAAATATTGAGCTTATTGTACATTTTTTCGAGAAATCATGAGTGGTTTCATTATTTTCGGCTACAAGTACGCCTAATTACACTAAATTCCAGGATTCGACCAAGGTGCCACATTCCCTTTAAAGGGAATGTGGCACCTTCTTAACGTCATTTTAACTGAGATAGCCAAGTTGTAAAGCAAGTCGGAAAACCCGGTACTCCATATATCATTTGTCTTGGAACTCGATATTTCCGTAGAAAAAGCTAAAACCTACCTGACACCAACCCCTTATCAACCCTCGCCGGGGCGGACATTGTTGTGAGCTGCTGGTGTGACGACATATGCTGACGTCACGATGAGCATCAGCTAATCGAAGCCCTTGGAAGCGTTTCAAGTATGGTAGTGGTTGGCAGATCATGACATTATCCACAGGCAGATATTTATTTATTTTCCTAGAGGAGTATTTTAAGAAACAAAATATTGAGCTTATTGAACATTTTTCAGATAAATTATGAGGGGTTTCATTATTTTTGGCTAAAAGTACGCCTAGTTTCACTAAATTCCAGGATTCGACCAAGGTGCCACATTCCCTTTAAGGAAAGTCGGCGTGTTATATCCATTCGAGGGCTAGAATCCGACGGGATCTAGTGTCGCAGACTGGGCTCACGTAATGTGAGGAATTCCGGGGTCGGTGGTCCGTATTCAGTTCGTGGCAGCAGGCACTGACGAGTGTGATAACCCGGGGCCGGGTGAGTCCTGGATTGAGTGACGGTGGCAGGGTCACCTTTCCTTCAAGGGGTTCGTTCGGCTTCCGGGGGCCAAGCCACGTCAATGGCTTGCTGGGATCCGAGCCTCGCCCATGATCTTGGAGTGTCCCCCTCAGGGGACTGATCTTCATTTGCCGGATTCGTCCGGCAAGTAAAGATTGGAGCAACGGGGTGTGACGCGCCCGGGGCCCCAGTCAGCCTTGGGAGGCACTTTGTCGCATCGCCGCGGATACATCTTCTAGCCCTCCGACGGCCGCCGCCTCTTCCGACTTCCCTCGGTTAGAGTCGGCGTCTGTCGTCGGTGGCTCTGGTGATGAGGTCCGCGGCGATGCTGATGATTGCCTTACGGGCCCTTTGTTACTTGGTCGGTAACCGTATTGGATCGGGTCAGATCTGTCCTGCACCTCCCAGTATGTAGCTCCTGTTTGTTTTTGTTTTCTTATTTTGTTGATTAGTTTTAGTTCCTGTCCTCTTTTTATGGTTCAGTTATTGGTCCCACAGTTATTTGCCTTCTTCGGCATTTTATGGGTGTAAGGCGCCCACTCGAGGCCTATCCCGAGCCCCGGCGACGAGATTGACGGGATCCTGGGGGGTTGAGGTCCCCCTCGGGCGGGTCAGTCCAGAGGGCTCCAACACGCCCCCCTTTGGCCCAGATATCTCGATCCAACCGGGGGTAAGCCGTCCGTAGGCTGCCGCGGGCGGCCTAGCTACGTGGCAGTGTCTACGGGCACTGTCGCTCGGTCCAGCTGCGCAGGGGGATTATGTTTCGGGCGTGCGGCGCGGCGCCCTTCGCGGTGGGGACTGTGATAGCTCTTGCCGGGCGCGACGCGGGCCGGGGTTTCGAAACCGTCGATTTGCGAGACTCCGGCTTGTTGCGCGCGCCTGGTAGACCGCAGTCACCGCTGCGTGAGGGCTGCCGCGTTTTGCCTCGTCCCGACTCATGGCCCTGCCGGCACACTGAGCTGATGGCGTCAAGGGGGTGGGTGCGTTCTGATTGGAGGGGTTGTGTGAGTACCTCTCGCCCCTCTGAGACGGGCGCACCTGCCCCGTAGGCACTGTACCAGCCCCCCGGCCCAGCTATTGACAGCTGGCAACCCGGGGGGCCGAAGGTAAATTCCTTTTCCATGGCTGCACCTACCCCACGCTCTACCGGATTAACCTCAGGCACTACGACCCCCGCTCCGACCTCGACCACCGCTGTTACTGCTCCTGATACCGCTGATACGATGGATCCTACCGTTGACCGACCCCCTGTGCGAACGACCCCTGACCAGCCAACCCCTTTGACTCTTGTCATAAAGGTCGAGGATAGGTCAATGAAGTTGAACCCATTTCAACTGCACGGCGCTCTTGAGGTCTACAAACCTAAGCGCACCTACCGATACAGAGACGGTAGGATCGAAGTAGAAATGGGAAGCAAGCTTAGCGCCAGCAAACTTCTGAATGCCACCTCTCTACAAATCCAAACAGAACACTATCCGTCCCAGTCACTGTATCTCCACACTACACCAAAAATCACTCTCGCGGTGTTATCAGCTGTGCCGACCTATCTGACGCGGATGTGCTCGCAGGACTGAAGGACCAGGGAGTCATTGAGGTAAAAAGGATGCTTAGGAGAGGAGATGGCCAAAACTCAAACACTGGTACCTTCCTGCTAACGTTCTCTGGAACAGATCTGCCCGAGAAGGTACGAGTAGGCTGGATATCCGTAAAAGTACGTGCATTTGTGCCCAACCCCACTCGATGCTTCAAGTGCCAGACGTTCGGACACGTCGCCAGCAGCTGTAAGGGTATAGAGTGATGCGGACGATGCTCTGCGACTGAGCACAACTCTGCCAACTGTGAGGCCCACACTCCTAAATGCGTAGGGTGCGGAGGTGATCACGAGGCGTGGAGCCGATCGTGTCCCAGGCTCGCTGAGGCAAAGGAGGCACAAAAAGGAAGGTGTCACCTCCCTCCAAAGTAGCACCAACTCAGACACCCCAGATCCCGAGGTCTGCTGCCCCAACTAGCACGCCGTACAGAGACGCCCTGGTGGGAGGTCAGTCCGGCGCCTCACCAGCTGAGAACCCCACACAGTCCGAAACTGCACTCAACCTCGACATAAACATGTGCCAGCTAACAGACCTTTCCCTCCGTCAATTCCTCTCACTAATCTCTGATCTTCTCTCACACAGATCGGCTGAGCCCCGCACCACATCGACGGGCAGCACAGACATTTCTGAAAAGGGAACACAAACTCCACTGCTGGAGCGCCGCGATGCTGGCACGGACCCCCTTGAATGTGAGGTCCCCAGCGCTAAGACAACCATGCAGACTGACAGCCCTGACAGCGAGCACACACAGGAAGTCTCTGGTAAACGAGCTCGAGAGGACTCGCCAACCCAACCACATCCTCCCAAAGGTCCGGCAGCACCACCACCTGCAACGACGGAGCGCACCGCGCCCACGCTCGGTCGAGCTGACCCTCCTCAGGCAACCGAAGCCAGAGAATCGACAAAAGCACAGACACAAGTTGTAAAGGAAATTACAAACAAAGAACAACAGCAACAAAGTAAAAAACGTAAACTCGTGGCCACAGCAACAATTGGAAAAGTACAGACTCAAAAAGACGAAGGCACAGGCATGCCTCCGCCGCCAACCCCTCCTCCACGGCCGGAAATTCCAGCCACCACGAAGACACCACCACGGTGTAGCCCTCAGACTGAGGAAGTTTATCGCAGCTACCTAAATGTTAACCCCACTCTACCTCAGCACAAACAAGTGAACCCCTCAGGCCAAAGACAGGGCTGCGAGTGAGGTCGCTCGAATTCGGCAACACTAGACCGCGGGGATAGGCACCGCTCCCAATCAAGAGAGCATGCAAGGCGCCCTATTTCAAGGGAAAGGCTGCAGGAGCGACGCACTAGCCACTCCCACACAGAGATGCTGAGCGGGGGCGTGCCGTTTCAGGCACCCAGTCACCCACAATGAACATTACAAATATTAATTACGGACTCCTTTTACTCACCACTCTCACTCTGCTGACAACTCTCCTGCAGTGGAATATGCGGGGATTCCGAGCAAACACGAGCGACCTCCAGGCGCTGATAGCCGCCAAAACCCCCCGTTGTAGTCGCACTGCAAGAAACAAAATTAAAACAAAACCACACATGTAACATACACCATTACAAAACATATCGCTACGACGCTCCCACCACCTTTGTCGCCCACGGAGGAGTAGCCCTTCTTGTTCATTACTGTACCCCCTCAATCGTTTTTCACTTACAAACCGATCTACAGGCAGTAGCGGTGACTGTCGACCTCAACGACATCAAATTAACAATTGTTTCTGTGTACATTCCTCCTGCGGAAGAGTTTCCAGTCGGTGCGTTTGAGAATTTGGTGCGACAGTTACCGAGACACAATGTGATTTTAGGTGATTTTAATGCACATAACACCGTTTGGGGCTGCCTACGCTCCAACCGACGCGGAAGGCGCCTAGAGGATGTAGTGTTACGCCACGACTTATGCATTCTTAACACTGGCCACCCCACCCACATTACACTTCCGTCAGGAGCAACATCCGCGATCGATTAGTCTTTTTGCTCTTCATCAGAAGGCGATCGTTTTAGTTGGCGAACACACTCGAACCCGTGCGGGAGCGACCACTACCCGATCTGGCTCTGGTCCCAGACCCCTCACCCAGGACTGAGGACGCCACAGTGGAACCTTAAACGTGCAGACTGGGTGGGTTTCACTGCCGACTGTGATTTCGATTTTACCCCGGATGAGGACGAAACAGCAACGAGTTTTTACGATGTAATACGTTCCCGATTAGTCGACGCGGCTAATACTTTTATTCCCAAAACCAATCCACTTCCCCGCCGTATCCCTGTACCGTGGTGGACTGACGAATGTAAAAAAGCTATCAAAGGACGACAACGATGCTTCAAAATTTTCACAGTACGCCCAACAACAGACAACTTGATACGATTCCGACGCGCCAAGGCTCTTGCGAGACAGGCTGTTCGAGGCGCGAAGCGCAAATCATGGAGAGCATACATTGATACCATAAATAGGCTTACACCTCTGAGTAAAATCTGGCGCCGAGTACATCGCCTATCTGGTCGTAGCTCCGCTATATCGCTGCCTGTGCTCTCTGGACCTAGTAGCAACATCACCAACCCTGCCGACGTCGGAAATGTTTTTGGAAGGACCTGGACTGCCCGCTGGCAGTCCGGCTGTACCGATCCCAGGTTTAAACGGTACAAACAGCAGAAGGAACGCATGCCAGTAAATTTTAGCTCAGCTGAAGACATAAAATATAACGAACCCTTCTCTCATGAGGAGCTTCGAATAGCTCTCTCACGGGCAAGGAGTACAGCTCCCGGTCCAGACGCCATACACATTGACATGGTCAAGCATCTTAATGAAAGGTCACTCGAGGCATTACTGGCCTTCTTCAACTGGATATGGGTCTCGCATGACTTCCCTAGTTCATGGAGAGAGGCCACTATCATCCCAGTCTTAAAACCGGACAAGGACGGTAACGACCCTCTACACTATCGACCCATCGCCCTGACCTCAAGTGTGTGCAAGCTTATGGAACGCATGGTAAACGCACGTCTGGTGTGGTATTTGGAAAGCTTCTACTTTTTCTCAAATGATCAGTGTGGGTTCCGTGCAGGTCGATGCACAACGGATCACCTCTTGTTAGACACCTCAGTCCGCCGTTCTTTTTCTTTCAAACAACATGTTTTCGCTGTCTTCTTCGATATTGAGAAAGCTTATGACACGGCTTGGCGACATGCAATTTTAGAGAAAACCAGAAAAGCCGGTATCAAAGGTCACATGGGTTATTTCATAGACAATTTTATGAAAGATCGGAACTTTAGAGTGAGAGTAGGCAACTCCCTGTCAGACAGCCACTGTCAGAAGGGCGGCGTAGTCCAAGGTGGGGTGTTAAGCGTGACCCTGTTCGGTATTTTAATCAATGACATTTGTAGCGCCTTACCTCCGACAGTCGAGAAATCCCTATTTGTTGCTGACTTCGCGGTGTGGATCAGCACATCCACGTCTGTTTCAGCGCAACGACAGCTTCAGATATGCCTTGACCAGCTATCTGAGTGGAGCCTGAGAAACGGTTTTAAGTTTTCAACGGAGAAAACTGTATGTGTGCACTTTTGCCGCCGCCGCTCATGTCCTGATATTAGCCTCCGGCTGTCACGGCAGGAGAGTACCTGTCGTAATGGAGACAAAGTTTTTAGGGATGACACTGGACAAACGCCTTACATACGCCACTCACATATCACTGCTCCGAGACAAGTGTTTTAAGCGCATGAACATTCTAAAAGTAATGTCCCGCACATCATATGGAGCTGACAGAACCACCCTTCTCAGGCTATATCGCGCCCTCGTTCGATCGGTTTTAGACTACGGATCACCCGTATATGACAGCGCCCTGAGCAGCGTGAAACAACCCCTTGACGCTGTCCACCATGCGTGTGTGCGTGTCGCCACAGGTGCATTTCGCACCTCCCGTAGGGCCAGCCTACTGGTAGATGCAGACGAGCCCCCTCTGGACCTGAGAAGGAAGCGCCTCAGCCTTGCGTATGCCGCCAAAATCAGACAATACCGAGACCACCCAACATTCAAATGGCTATTTGAGCCTTCACTAATCGAGTCTTTTTTGCAGGGTCGGGCCAGCTCCTCTAAAGCGCTATGCACCCGGATCTCAGAATGGACAGAACAATCAAACATAGACTTCAGCGCGGTAGCAAAGAGGCGTCCCGAACGTCACGAACCCTGGCGACTCGCTCCTGTTGAGTGCAACACAAACCTGCTGCGATTCAATAAAAACACAACACCACCAGTAGAGCTGCAACAACTTGCATTGGAAGTAATCGAAACATATGCGGGATACGCTATCTACTACACTGACGGCTCTAAGGGGTCGGACGGAGCCGGATGTGCCTTCACAGGCATGGGATCGTGCCAGAGTTTTAGCCTCCCACGAACAGTCTCAGTTTTTACTACAGAACTTTACGCAATCTTCAGAGTTTTATGATACTTGCACCACAGCCCTCAGACCCGAGCTCTCATAGTGACAGACTCTGCCAGCTCGTTGAACGCACTTCAATCACACCACCCAGCATCATCCTGGCTCGTTCCAGCTATCAGAAGGCTACTGACAGCTGCTTTTACGCGTGATATGACAATCAGATTCCTCTGGGTTCCAAGCCATGTCGGGGTCCCAGGAAATGAGAGGGCAGACCAAGCTGTTAAAGTAGCGTGCACGCAGCCTCCGATGCATCGGTTTAAAGTTCCTGCCAGTGACCTGAAAGCTGAATTTAACGACCTCCTGAAGGTAGAATGGCAGGCCAGGTGGGATGCAGAACCAAGCTGCACACTTAAACGTCTGCGGTGTAGAATAGGGAAGTGGGAGTCCAGTAATCGGAGGAACAGACAAGAGGAAGTATCATTAACTAGGCTGCGAATAGGCCACACATATGCAACGCATGCTCATTATTTGTGTGGCTCTGACCCAAACCTCTGCTCTCACTGTGGAAACCGGCTGACCATGGAACATGTGCTCGATGCTGCCGCTGGCTGCGAACAGATTCGTAGAATCCGCACCAGGTTCTTCCCACCAACACCGTTGAATGACTTACTCGGTGACAGTGCAGCTGTAGACATCCGTAGCATCCTACAGTTTTTAAAATACATCAAGTTCCAGATCATCTACAACCCACGTTAATCCAGCCTTACATGTAGACATGCTCTACTACTTCATTACACTTCTTTAGTTATTATTATTATTATTACACACCCTTAGTCCTAACACACCCGGCAGCGCACTGGAAATGATTTAATTAGATAACGATGGGCACATATAGCCTCAGAAGCTGACGTGCCCTAAAACCCCAATCATCATCACGATCTTGGAGTGTGGTGTGCGGGGTTTCATTTGTCTTTCAGGACGGGGGCGGGGCCAGACCGTGAGACACGGGCAGAGTACTCGACCTAAAGGTCGCTCCCCGTGCACGGTCCCGCCGGGTGAGACTCAAATCCGAAACTGGCAGATGGAATAAAAAAGGGGAAATCCGATGCGGATCTTCCTTAACAGGTCGACTATTTTCTTTCCCTAGTGGATGCATATTTGGACTCCTTTTCCTTTAAACGCAGATGAGATGGCTTCGGCATGTGTTGAGTTCGGTATCGTAATGCTTGACAACACTTGACGTGCACTGGTGACCTGACCTGAAATGACTTGTCTTTGAAATAATTGAAAAGTTGCAGAATTGATCAGGGACAAGGTGTGCCAAGTATAGCGGCGCTTCGCGCCACTGTTTTTTTGGTGCCGCTGGAAAACCCGAGGAGGAGTGTTCAAACACTCCCACCGGGGCGAGGGTTAATCAGTCAAAATAGCTAAATTTGTTATTTAGCCAATTAAAGGGAATCTGCCTCTTCAGTAAAATGGAATGTAAAATCGAAAAAGGAATGGGACGTCCAGTAAAATGGAAACTATGTGGAATGTGGCCAAGACATCACATTTTATAAACTACTTCTAGAATAGCACATCCTTCACCCCCCGCCCCTGCCTGGTTCACAGCTGTTTCCCACCCTAAAAGCCCTGTCGCTCCCTCCCCCAGCCCACCAGAATCGCAGCTCAATTCACCCCTCCCAAACTAGAGCCCTGAATCTGCCAGTGTACCCTCTAATGCATTCTCAAGAACTTGTCTTGCAACCAGAGGTGACGTTTTCTTGGTCACGAGTATTTAATCTGAGCCGCCACGTTGCTGGTGACATATCCCGCGTTACAGCTTGGACCTCAGTGAGTGACTTAGCTGACGCTGTAATGCTTACTTTCTGATTGTAGCTATTCAGGGTAAGACGAAGATAGGAGCAACGCTAATCACTGCTGATTTGTGGATTGTGTACGTTTTCGAGTATTTATCGCAAACGAAGAGGGATAACAGGCAGAGGGAAAGCTGGAATTTTCACAGCCTTTTGGGTACTTTAAAAAATTATTTCGTAGTCACTGCGAGTAAAAACTCAAAAACGTAGGTGTAAGGATCGTCACACCTAAAAATTGCCATTTTGAAGTGTTTGTTCCCTCGTCAGTTTCAAGCATTTCTATTTACATTGCTCCTTAGAAGATACGATATTCAAAGAATCCGAAGCGTAAGCTGCAAATATATAAGGGTTTGCTCCCTGTAGTAAACTTTTTTTCAAAACTATAGGTTATGAGTTGGCTTCATTACAAATGAACACTTTATATTTCCGAGACTGTTTTAGCTTGTCAATGTCATGCAGAAAATGAAAATGTCAACCTCAAAGAGGTCTGCCTCTTAAAAGACTCGTTCATTATGTGTTTAACTGTAAATTGCGATGTCAGGGGCCCGCTCGGTGTTCGCCCCTGAGGTGTTTTACGAATACTACCGTTGATAGTGTTAGAATTATCACAGTTTATATCATGGGTGGAAATATTTGAAGCTTGGGCTTCATTGGCCTTCATTTCTGTTGAAAACAGTATATGCCCATGATGTATGTGTCAGCTGCTTCTCAGTTGACGACCGGCGTATTTTTTTCTAGTTTGTCGATTGCTGTCGTCG